>JASVER010000155.1:765988-1102100 GCA_030449065.1 Oceanodroma leucorhoa | reverse complement strand
TATATCGTGTCCGTCCCCCCTCCCCATCTCGCCATTGTCCCGCAGCCTCGGCCGCGCACCTTTGGCAGTCGGGGGGGTTCGCGGCAGCAGAGGCGTTTCGAAACTGGTTCAAAAACTCTGGCAGCACAAGAGCTCGTTCGGTTTGAGCATCTGTGTATCGCAGGCCATAAAATAGCATCTGGTTGTGCTAATAACGCAGGCTCAGTACGTCTACGTGTAAAGAAATAGTACAAGTGATTGCTAGGAAAAAACACCCAAATGCAGCCGTTTAAATACCTGGTTTACTTCTCAAACATTTCCCCTCCATGGACAGAAACGGTACACAAATGCACATCATTAAAAGCTAAAAAGCATGAGAAAAACAGGGAGCTGCGATTGCTTTTGACAATTCAATTTAATCAGTGACTCAGAGGTTTGACAAGTTGTTTGCAATGCCATGTGAAACACTTTTTTTTCGTTAAAAATAAGTGAACACAACCAAACAAAAGGCCAGCGGTGCGGAGCGGGATAGAGCCATGGGAAATACCAGAAAAGCAGGAGGCAAAGTCTTGGCTCACACAAGTGTGAGCTCCAGCAAGCAAGTGAGTAGCATATGACTATACCCTGGCTGGCCTTAAAATAATCAGGCCAGACCCACGCAGTTAAGGATGCTTCAATCATGAGTCAAAAAGAAAACACAAAAGCTGCCCAGTTCTAATTCCGAGGGCAGATTTTCCTGCCAGCTCTGCCCTGCATCAGGGTCATCAGAAAGAAAATGGGAGAGCGTGTGGGGCCGGACAGGTTCCCCTCTCCTGGACAACGGTAAATCTCAGCATGCGCCGCAGAGGTTGCCGGTCTCCGTCTGACTGTGGGGAGCCCAAGCGAGAGGCACACATCACAGGAGACCGAGCTGATGCACTATCAAGTTGAGCAAGAGATCAAAGTCAAGGGAGCTGGATTTTCTCTCTGCTTTTTGCATCGCCTGGATTCTCGCAATTGGAGGCTAAATGAAGCTGAGTAGTGAGGAGAAAAAAGGGAAAGCAAAATAACCCCCTGACACAGTACTTCACCAGAATCCTTTGAGTGCTTTGAAACATATTGGAAAACCTGGGTGAGTTGACCCCATATATATGAAAGATGTATAAAAATCATGTTCAGCAGAGAAACCTTTCGCTTTTCAAAATTAATCAGCTCTCTGGAGAATTACTACCTCCAGGCAGGTCAATCCTAGAGCACCAAAGAAGTTGGAGTCRAATGCATCGGATAAAAAAGCAGAGCCCACTGAGGAAAGCTCTCTCCAGCTTATAAAAACCATGAATCACTGGCAAAGAGGAAACAAGAAATTAGAGAGGAAGAGTGCGGTGATAGAATCAGCATTAGAGACAGGACTGTACTCCGGCTGAACGGACTCTGCTCTGGGTGTGGATCCACCTCYACTGTTCCCCTCCCTCTCCTTAACAGAATATACATAATTTTGCACAAATAGTAACAAATCAGTTAATCCCCACAGCCATCCCGGGCAGGGGCTAAAGGGTGACGGCATCACCACCGTGGCCCTTTTCAAATAGCAGARCGGACACAAAAGCTTTTGCTGGGCACTGCCGGGGGCTGCTGGCAAAGCGAGGATCCGGCATCCGCCTGGCGCCTGGCCCCGCGGCTGCCCAGCCCTGCTGGCAAATGCACCTTCTCTTGGGGCCCAAAAGAAAGCAGAGAGCTGACTGAGAGAAAACTAYGGGGATTTTTATCTTGCCTTTCTTTAAATGCTCAACAGCATGAATAAAAAGTTATCATGATACAAAAAATAAGTAGGAGATTCCTGTGCCACCTTAATGCCACTACGGTGGGCTACGGTAGTATAAGCTGCTTTATGACTCGGGTAGTGGCGCATGATGGAGAGGATGGGCAGATGGATGGCTGAAGACCTGAAAGCAAAATTCAGGCCATCAAAACAACGCAACTGCTTAAAACAGGTTCAGCTTGCCCAATATACCCGTCAGCCAGAGACTGGGTGCACGTGTATGAGTGTGTGCCAYGTGCTGGACCAAAGGAGCTCTACAAAGCTTTTTCTCTCAAAATCAACCTTGTAAGTTAAAAAAAGCTTCAAAAGAATAATACGCCGTCAATGCCACAGTCTGTTCTTTCTCTTACAAAGATACAGACCTCTGCCAGTGCGGAGGGCGAGGGGAACGGGAGCACATTCCCCCTCCGAGACGTGAGTCACGTCCCTGCCTGGACAGCCCCTTCTCCGATCCCACCCGGCCCCTCTCGGCTCGGCGGGGCGGATGCTGGGCTCAGCCTTCAGCGCTTCCCAGCCGAGCACATTGTGCGGAGGCTGCATGCTGGTTCACTCAGCCTTCCAGGACTTCAGCTGGGAATTAACGTTTAATTAATYTGTTTCCTTGTAAACTCCATCTCTACCACCCCCATTCCCAGTGCAGGCAGCAGCCGCAGCTGCCCTCGCTGTGCCCTCTCTCTGCTCCATGGCCATCACTGGGGTCAGACCTCACTCCACTCCTGGGCCATTACTCTCCATTACTTACAGAGCAAGTTTAGCTTATTGCAAAAGAAAGAGGTGCTGCGCAGTGCCCAAAGGGACCGCTGTGGGACRCAGCTTGTGCTTGGGCCAGGGAGAGGCTTTATTTATCTGTAGTGACCCTCACATAGTGAACTCTGGGTTACAAATGAGCTTTTATGCTTTTATTGCACTAACTTGGTTTCCTATCAGCACTGATGGGAGAGCAGGGTTGCAAAAGGTTATCAGTGTTTTGCATCTTGCAAAACTGGAAAATATCAATTTCCTGCAGACATCAAGGCCTAGACTAAAAAAAAGTTCACTCAAAAAAAATACACCGTATAGCTTGTATGCACASTTTTTACATATACACACAGTAACTGCCGGCACAGAGCAGCCACTGTCCAAAAGTCATGGTAACAGCATACCCAGATTATGCAACCGTATTTTCATTCCTGTTTCTTGCCATACTTGTATGTGTTTTCTTTCACGTCTGTTTTTYCTCTTAGTACTCCTATAGGTCTACAACTCACATCTATCTACAGAAATCCCCTTATTTCAGTTCTGCACTTATAGCATCAGTGGGCAAAACAGAACTCGTCGTTATTACTGCAAACTAAAGTCAGGCCGGTAACCCTGAGCTCACAAGCTGGCTCCCCACTCCCACGAGGGAAATCACTGATGATGGTCAGACACCAAAATAAACAAAAAAAGGCAACTCCATCAATAACCAGCGATTCCCTCAGAAATCCTAACACTGCATATTCTGCTGATTAAACGCCTCTATTTCCATTTAATTTGTCTTTCCTTCTTTCCTTTTATTGCTCTTTTCACAGCTTATTTGCACACTTCTTGTGTTCATGGCACTTTGGGTGATGCCCAGGTGTGGAGCAAGATCAGGCAGGTGCYGGGAAGCCTCTGGAAATGAAGCTGTTCCTGGCAGGCCTGGAGTTGGTCCCCTGAGACAACAATTCATTCTTAACAGCAGGAACATTCAAGTAGTAGAAAGACCCAGAGTGATCAACTGTCCATCCAGCACACAGTTACAAATATTTTCTGTTGAAAGAACATTTTTCCCAAATATAGATTTTTCCGGTGCTAGCGATGGYGGCAGAGAGACCCCCAGTGGCTGGGTGCCACAGAAGCGATCACCCTTCACATCCCCACCCCGCTCGGTGCCCCCCGGCAGGCAGGTGGGAGGGTTTGGGGGGGACGAGGGCCGACACAGCCTTTGGGGCCGGTGAGAACAGCCCCTCTGGGTAAGCCGGGGCAGGCCACCACCGCTTCTCCCGCTGTCACACGGAGCTGTGACTGTGCTCAGTGTCCGGGCCCGTACTCTGAAGAGGGTGGGACTGACCACTGGGCTGCTTTGGCCAGCGGTGGAAATACAAAACAAGAAAGACAGTCGCTCCAAGTTAAAAAGAAGTTTGGGTTTCTAGCCTAAAAGATCATTTACCTCTTTCCAAAGATTATTATTTYGATTTCACTTTAAAAAGTATTTAGTTTATTGGTTTTCCTTTTAAACTCAAACGAGCCAAGCTGGGTTGCAAGGACTTTTTACAAAGTCAGACCAAACGCTGAAAGAATATTGGTGGCTTGAAACTGTATTTGCAGCAGATAAACTATTCGTGTAAAAAAAAAAAAAAAAAAAGAAAACAGGAGTCCTATTTTCCTTATAAGAATGCATGCACACTGGACATAAAGCCTGAGTATTAATAATGCAATGGCAAATTATATCAATAATAATAATCATCCAGTGTTGCTTATGACCATGCAGGTGCACAGCAGCAAGCCAAGCYATCCTCAGTCAAACCAAGACTGGAAACTCCACCTGCCTTGTGAACCAGACAGGGAATCAGTGGTTTTCATCCAACGGGCTGCTKCCACAGGCACAACCAGTGATACAGCTGAGGCTGCAAGAAGACGTGGGGTGAATACTTTGCAGGTCCAGAGTGTCCTCTTTGCTGGGCATGCACCTGCTGTGATTTTTCCACCCTCAAACATCAATAGCACAGCATTCACTACAGCAATCCATATAGACCCATACGGCTGATCAAGAGGAAATATCAACAAGACGTAACAGAGATGTGCAAAACGTAACACTTATATAACGAGGGGGAGTTTTATCATGCCGTGAAAAAGCAAAACATTTTGCTTTTCATTACCAGTAAGGKTCTGTTTTGTTTTGAAGCTCTATCACAGAGCAGATTTCAGCAGAGGCCAATTCAGGAGCCCCTGCAAGAAGGCCAGTCCCACGCACCAGCACCCCGAGAGGGCTGGCCTCGCTGCAGGCGCTGACCCCAGCTCCACTGCAGGGCTTCATCTCAGAGCACCGTGCCGGCCGTAAAAACTTGCAGTTGATCAGCTTTGTTTCTGCTCCGCGGTCCCGCAGGGAGAGCTGCATTTTAATAAACACAACGATAGTTAGAAACAGACTTCTTCAAAGGGCTTTACAAACGTAACTCAATCCTGGCATCACCAGGAGGCAGTAAAAGCGGTGTTTGTACAGATGGGGGATGGCAGGCAGGGGGGTTAGGCGTGCTGCCTCCCCTCAGTGGGTCCGAGATTTGGGGCTCAAATCAGGCCTCGTTAGGGGACTTGTTAGCTCACATCCACCTGCTCCCAYCACGCCACGAGGCCCCGCTCCAGCAGCCTGCAGTACACCCCGGACCACCTGGGGAGCACCGTTTTACGTGACCGTGTGCTGCTTGGGCTGTTGCATTCGCTCTCGAAGCAGGTATGAGAGCGAGCAGCAGCAGCTCCTAAAGCCCCACTCCTCCCCGCATGGAAACATGGCTCCTTCTCGCCCCCAGCCCAGGCGGCGGCAGCCCGCTCCATGCGGGGTGAGCACGGCTGGGGCACCCAAGCAATAAAAACAAGGTACACMCCAGGGGCGCGCGGTGCTGGTTCGGCAGAGAGCGGGGGGTCCTCGKGCCCCGCAGCCAAAGCTGTGGCTGGGCGGTGGAACCCGGGGCCCCACGCCGGGGCCGGGCACTCGCCCAGGCGGCTCCTCTGGCAAGAGGTGAATGCGCGCCGGGCACGGGCAGCCCGCAGCGCTAGGACACTTGCGCGGCCGCGAACCGCCGATCCCGACGTTAAGGGGCGGCAGCGCTGCGGCGGCGCCACCGCATGGAGTGAGCTCCTCGCCGCGGCAGCGCCTTGTGGTTCGCGGCGCCGCCCGTCCGTCCCGTTCCCCCCTCCCAAAAGGCGGCCCCAGCCCGGTGCCCCGCTCCTCTCCCCTCCCGGAGCTCCCAGCGGGCTGGGGCCTCGCTGCCCAGCGAGAGGGCTCCCGNCCCCCGCTCCCAAAAGGCGGCCCCAGCCCGGTGCCCCGCTCCTCTCCCCTCCCGGAGCTCCCAGCGGGCTGGGGCCTCGCTGCCCAGCGAGAGGGCTCCCGCTTGCCCCGTCCCCTCCTAGCGTGTCCGCAGGCAGGGGTTTGCTCAGGCTGCTTCGCTGTAAGCTGAGGGGAAGAAGCCCCCCACTCCCTTCTCCCCTCCAGGCAGTTGTGCCCACCGTAACCCCCTTTTGGCAGCTGCTTTTTCCCCTCCGGAGGGAAGGGACATGCCCGTGGCTGTGAAGAGGTGAGGAATGCTGCCGTGCGGAAGGGGGCTCCTGCAGGGGTTGCTCCCTCCTTCGCAGAGGCGTTTTCAGGCAGAGCACCGGGAAGGGAGCAGAGGATCCTCCCCGAGGCAGCAAATCGCTCAGGCAGAAGTTCACCCTTTCTTTTAAATCATTATCGAAGTAAACGAGGAAGCTCACGTGCTCACCCAGCACACAGCTCGCATCCCATTCTGCTTACAACGCAGAGGACTGACTATCTTCTACCCCACCTAGCGTGGGGTTCGTAAACTTTTTCTCTGGGCCATCTTACATCGACACTATTAGATACGGTAATCCAGAAAATCAAGTCATAGAGAAAGCATTACCAAAAAACCAATATTACTGCCTACCTGTCAACTGCCTACCTGTCAACAGGCAGGCAATAGCAATACAAGCAATCCCTCTTATAAAGCTCAAAAAAATGGCAATTTACAGCAGACTTCTTGCTTAAAGTAGAAGTTTCTCAGCAGAAAACTTCTTGATTAAGAATTTTTATATTGCTTAAGGAAATACTATCGACTAAAAGTTAAAAAAGCCAAAATTACTACTGGAAGAAAATTAATCTGACTTATGTTTAGCACTCTATTTCAGCATTGCCCATGTCCGGGAATTCAGTCCTGTTAAGTATCTTCAGGATGTGGAGAGCCATTTATAATGGATTTAAACACTTTGTTGTAAAGTCTTCTGAGAAAAGTAACACATTTGTTTTCTTAATTACCTTTTGTAGATGCTCTGGTATCCACAGGTCCCTCTTACCTCCTACAAATCCATGGTCCACAGGCCGAGAAAGATTACTCAGTGTGATTTTAACTGCATGAAGAGGGCGAGTGGAATGACACTGTAAACTACTTTTTAGAAGAAATATTTAACATTTAGGAAAGAAGTGACCTTTAGTTGTTTCTTTCGTCTGTGCTCCCATCTCACAATTACTTTGGTTACTTTATGACACTTAAACTCATTCAAATTTATTTATTTGAAGACACAGTTATCAAAATAGTGATCTGCGAAATAAAACCAACTGGAAGTATAAATAACGATAGTTGCAGAACCTAAGCAGTAATATTTCTCCATCCCTAAGCCCGCTCCCTCCTACCCAATCATGGATCTCTTCCTTCCCCTGAGTCGTACTTCATCCAGCCTTTTGATCACAGGACCGGATTTTTTAGATGTAGCTGCATAGGTCTTTAGCAGAGCTTTAAACATAGTTTCAGTATCTGGATGAGTACTAAGGAAGGCTTTTTCCAGAACATACAAATCAACTCCTTTATCCTCTGGAAGACCTGAAATAAAACTGAGCCCGAAGTCTATCAGCACCAAGTCCAGCTTCTCTGTGGGTGGTCGCAGAAGTATATTGGAAGTTGTAAGATCCCCGTGTATAAGATCTTCATCATGCATTCTTGCTAACAGCTCACCCATCTTCTCTGCTAAGATAAGGAGGCTACTGGTATCACTTCCACTCTGTTGTACAGAATTAATATGATCTTGAACAGTAATCGAGTCTACAATATCTTCAAGGTATATGGAGTTGGTGACATAATCCACAAAGTAGACCACTGGAGCTGGAATCCCTGTTTAAAAGAACAAATGAAATGCTAGCTGTTAATTTACAGGATTTTCCAACTTAACAAAAAACCACAACCAATACAAGCCTTAACCAGAAGCGCCAGCTGAGATCACCCCTGGCCACTGATAACCTACACCTAGAAATTCCCCTCATCAACCTCCATTTTCCACCCCACACTGCACCCGTCTCCAGCCTTAAATCTCGTTGGCAGCTCGACCCTGGTAACAGGATCAGCCCCTCCTGGGGCGAGACTCCCCGGAAAACGATGCATAGGGTCTTTTTGGCCGAGGACAGCTGGCGTTTTAGGGGGGCACCCTGAAAAAGTAGAGCAAGTTGCCCCAGGATGAGAAGAAGCCACCTGCACCCCTCAGGATGAAGCAGGAAGGCCGCCAAGTGCCCGTTATCTGCTCTGAGGGACGTGGAGGGCCGGCTGTGAGCCCGCAGGCACCCGGGGTGTCCCTCCTGTCAGGGCAGCCTAGCCTCACGCCGCCCCGGCCTGGCCCCGCCGCCCCCGGGCCCACCTGCCCGCCGGCACCGCAGCAGCGACCGCGCCTCCTGCGCCGTGCGCCGCCGGCTCAGCCGCTCCTCCAGCGCCGGGTGGCGGTACCGCTTCGGGACGCGGAGCTTGGCCACCGCCGCCCGCCCGAGGAACAGCCCCCGGTAAACGCGCGCCTCGGCGCCTTGCTGCACCAGCTGCAGCCCCGGCAGCGGCGGCGGCGGCGCCTCGGCCTCGGCCACCACAGGGCCCGCGGCATCCGCCTCGGCCTCAGGCTCGTCCATCGCAAGGCCCGCGGCCTCGGCCCCGGCCCCGGCCCCGGCCATGCCAGAGCGCACACCGCCCGCCTCAGCCTCGGCCGCCGCCATCACAGGACCCCGCCGCCACACAGCGCATGCGCGTCGCGCCTCCGCTCCGGCAATCTTCGGTAACCCTTGCCGGAAACAGACGAACTCCCCAAGCTCCACCTCCCGCCCCCCGCCTGTACCGCTCCCCGGCGCCCTCGCTATAGCGCGCCCCGTGCCCCACCTCCTCGTTCTCCTTGTTCCCGGTGCTGCCTCTCCCAAAAACCCTCTTTATGCTTTCCCCGTAAGTCCTGCTGCCCTGCGCTGGGGGATACTGAGTAGGTGCAGGATGGCAGGACCTGTGCCTGAGCCCTCCCCAGCCCCAGCTGCAGCATTTTCCTGTGTTTCTGCCAGTGCAAGAGCGAGACCCACAGCTGCCCCAGGGCCTGCAAGCAAGGGGCTGGATGGGCACTTCCCAAGGCAGCCAGTGGGATCTCGTGGTTCCCCTGAGGTGCTCCCAGCACCACCTCAGAGCCGCCTGCCAGGGCATCACCCCTGGGCCACCACCACTGGGGCATCGCCACCAGGATGCTCCAACGCTGGGGCATCTCCATGGGGACTCCACCACCGGGTCATCACCACCAGGACATCACCAGCAGGGCTCCACCACCGCCTCTTGGCGCTTCATGTGCCTTCGCTGCAGCCCGTGCAGATCCACTGCAGCTGCCCAGTTCACGGCTGGGGAGGAGAAGGGGGTTGCCTGTAGGCTACTGGGGATCGCCAGCCTGCAACAGGGCATGCTGTGACCTCGGGTCCCCGCGCTGGGCAGCACCAAGGCTTCTGCCCCAGGTGCTGGCACAGGCCACTCACGCGGTGAGTGGGGTGACTCCCCCTTCCTCGAGGAGCCAAGCCCCACATCTCCGCGTTAGTAAAAGATGGACAAACTTCGTTATCTTGGGAGCAGCATTTGGGTTTTTATGGCACACTGAATCTACTGGGTCATCTGCACATACTGCCATTTATGTTCCTCAGAAGATACAAGGAACTCAGCCCAGTCCATGTAAACATGTTTTCAGTTGTTGCCTTTGGAGGTGCCACGAGTCCATTTTGTCCTTGTTTTCTCGTCCGCAACATTTGTTTCCTTTTCAGAACATTTATATTTTATTAACACATTCCATACAGCTTACTTGTCATTGCATGGTGGGATCGTGCCTGGCAAATATTTATCTTGCTTCAGTAACAACTTTTAAATAACCTTCCCAAGTTTTCAGTGATACGGGTAATCTATCCCGCAACTCTGCCCGCTTGTGGCATCCTCCTTTGGCTGCCCTCGCTGGGGCAGGGCTGCAGGAGCCCAACAGCTTGGCCAGGGAAACAGATGCATTCCTGGGCTCCGTGGCTGGAATTTGCAAATGCCACAAACAATCAAATTAACAAAGAGGTTTTCCCCGTGTTGTGGGCAGATTTTATCTAAGCATCCGTGCACAGCCCCCACAGACATACATATATAACCTATGAGCAAGTGCGTACAGATGCCCTCCGTTCATTATTCTGGTAAATATAATAGTCTTCTCTCATGCTGACCAAAAACATCCTCCAGAGTGTTCAAAATACAAAAGAAAATATTTTTGCTTTATTTTTCCCATTATTTTATTTATTTAAATTTTATCTTCCCTGTGATTTCACTTATTCTTTCCTCTTTGAATGCAATAAACAGTTGACATAGCCCTTGGAAACCATCTAGAGCCATTTACAATATTTATGGTATCACCCAGTATTTTTATTGGAATATTGAATCACCCCAGAGAATTGCACTGAAGCCACAGACTCTCTGGTAAATTGTTTAATTATGTAACTTTGTTCTCCTGGTGACAAGCATTTATAAACTCTCCTTTTACAAACAATGTAATTGAGTTAAAAATTGCAGTGCAGCAAACCAAGCTAATGGAAACCAAGGCAGATCCCATGGGCTCCTCCCTGCTGTCCTGCTGATCCCTTAGCATTGGGCAGGCTGTAGCGCTGTGGGCAGCTCTCCCCTCACCCCCGGCTTATTTAAGGATGGAGGCTGCGATCCTCAGAGCTGGACAGACTGGAAAAGGACTGAATTTGGGCTATGTCAGGGCTCAGGTAGCTCCTCATGCCCAGCTAAGGCACTTGTTGGCTCTGAGGTTGTGTCCTCAACCTGCAAAGCACAGGCACAGGGATAAACCCTCCTGTGTGTGAATTTTGGGTCATGGTTTAGTGGGCATGGTGGTGTTGGGTCGACGGTTGGACTTGATGATCTTAGAGGTCTTTTCCAACCTTAATGATTCTATGATTCTATGATTCTAATTCACAGCGCTGGCTCCCATCACAGCTCAAAATTGCGGATCTTGGCCAATTCCCCCAACAAGAGGATGCTACGGGCAGGGCGGGCAGTGGGAGGAGGGCTGCAGGGACCAGCCACCCAACAGACGGTCACAGGGGCGCAGGGGAGCACCCGGGGTCACTGGAGGCTGCCATGCTAGAGGCACCCCTAAAATGTGCAGGAGACAGGACCCATGGGGTGACCACCAATAGTGATCGGCRTTTCCACTGAACCCCCCAAGGGTTAGGATAAAATAAAAGAAAACACGTGCAGCGTGGTGTCGTAAGGAGAAAGCTCTCTGGGCTGTAAATGAGCACACAATAAATGCAGGTGCCTGGCGAGCTGGCTCCATCCCAGCCAGCTGTAACACTGGTGCCTGCTCTTGGATTATAATTCTCATCAATAACTGAATTGAGCTTGGTCAGTTTGGTCCCCAGAATCCCTTTCTAAGGGTTAACTGTAATTAGAGAAAATGTGCTGCAGTACGTGATGAGCATTGCTGAACACCATGTCTTCCTTTTTCCAGGATGAACTTCTCTCTCCTCTTGCATTTTTATTTTCATTTGTGATTTTTAAAGCCTCTTTTAGCTGCTCCAGCCCTGAGGTAGAGAGTAACATTTTCAGTAATCACAGCCGGGTTGTGTTACCAAGCACAGGCTGCAGTTTCAAACGCCGAGCTCTTCAGGAAGCACATTCCTGYGGCTCAGCCCTGGAGATGTGTTGTTCGGCTGCGAAGCAGGAACGTGCCCTCGCGCCCCACAAGTCCAGCAGCCAAGAGCGAGATAAGGATCAGATGGGGAAATGGCACTGCCAAGACACACAGTCTCGAGAGGAGGAGGAAAGCATCGCAGGAGGGAGCAAGTCTAGAAACATGCCAGCAGATATGAAGCAYGAGCCGGTCCTGGTGGATCCAACCCCTCCAGACCTTCTCATGCGGAGCTTAGGGACACCGCTACTGCCTTCAACAGGCCCAGAATACCCATTAACTACAAATGGTATGACAAGAAAGATGTACTTTAAAAACCACAAAGGAAGATTTTTTTTCCCAAATTATCCCTGCTGTACATGATAGCAGGTTTTCACCCTTTTTTTCAGAGGACCATAACCCCCAGCCACACGCAGCATCAACGCGGTGACTGCATTTCTGTACATACTGATGTCATCTTTTTGGACGCCTTTTGCAAACATACCATAAAGCTCTGCCTCTACTCCCTAGGACCTTGCCTCCTTGCTGTCTGTGCTAATAATGTTTATTGCCCTGCCATAGAACAGGAAGCCTCCAGAAAATGTCGGGGTGGCAGATAAATGAATGCTGAGTGACCATGGAGAAAAATATCAGTTCTTTCTTCTCACACTGAAATAATTTGAGAAGGAAGGAATTGCTCAGGCGAATTGCTCAGGCAAATTTCAGATCATGGAGCCAAGAGTGGGTTTTCCCAGCAGCGGCCGAGGACTGTAGCTCCTCTCTGGCTCTCCRCCTGGCGTGATGGGGAACCACGCGTGGATGAAATCTCCCCCAGTTCGTAACAAAACACAYCCAAAATGCAAAGGYTTGAGCTCCAGGGAGAAGCTGCAGGGGCCAAAGATCACGGGCAAGATCACGCTGCATCCCCAGCATCCCCCTGTGTTCCCGAAACTTGGAATAYGAGCCCAGACACAGAGCTGTAGTGCCTGCTGCCCACCGCGAACTGGCCTCATATGCGGGGTCTGGGGGAAGACAGAAAATTGCAGTCATTTCTCCCTCTGAGTGTCAGGAGAGCTGGTCATGATTTCAGAGCTGTTTAAACTACTTCAACATGAACCGCAAATCCTATTGAAAAGCTCCTTCCATGAGCACCATTGGTTTCTGGCTGGTRTTCATGTTTGAAGCCATTCTTCCCAGAGTGTGTGATCCCTGTGCAGCTGCCTGTTTGTATCAGATACAAGGTTTTAGAAGAGGTATTTTTAAATACTGTATTTCCATTGAAATTAGAGAATATGAATAGGAAGCATTTATTTAATCTATAAACCAGGTAGATGATTTGAAACACTTACAATATTCACTATAACTTTGAGAACAAACAAAACCAAAACCTTTGATCAACTGCTRCCCATATTGCAGGCCAGATATCCAACTGACTAAAGGTGAAAGGACATGCATGATCCAGTATTGCCCATCTCAAGTGTTCCAAAACTATGAGTTGGAGCAAAAAAAAAGTTGGCACCACTGGTCTCCAGAGCAGAGACACGACATGTATCCSCCTACATAGAAGAATAATGATTCTTTAAATATTTCTCTTAAATGCCCCATTAMGTTAACATGTGAAGTGACTGAAAAAGCTCTTTCAAAAAAAATCACGTTCCTCATTCTTCACGCAACCTGTTTACTTCTGCTTGTGTTAGAGGGGTGTGCCTGCACCACAGGCACGATGGTCACTGATGCAGACCTTCCCCAACCTGATCCTCTACTATAGCAAAAGGATCTGTCAGCATGGGCTCCACAGAGCGCTGGGCTGGAGCTTGTGTTGTTACAACCATGTGATTAAATGAAACATTACCTGCAGTCACATACCAGCTCACAATGTGGGTTTATGGTCATTTGCACCCACCCTTCAGCGGCAGTGCCTGTTGCATGGCTCTGGGAAGGCTGTGCAAGCCCACCCCCAAGCCTGTGACAGCACATCTTCCCCGCGCTGGTCCCCACACCAGCTGGGTTACAGCAAACTTCTGAACATCGCGTGTATTTCACTGCACACGCACGTACTTCACCACAGAGCAACCCGCCCAGCAACAGCAGTTGGCATGAACAGCACCGAGGGAGAACGTTTGCATTGTGTTAAAGAATTTTGAAAGCACTTCTAGGCATATCAAGTTTTGCAAAATCCTTGTCTTACAAACTGGACTTCGGGTACTTGAATTTTGCCTCAGACTAGAAAAAAATCTTGCACCCAAGTGCAAGTCCCAGTGTCTTTTATGTAGTAGCCAGCAGGAAAGTTTGTGGTCCACTGAGCAAAGAAAGAATGTTACTTACAAGGGAAGTTGAATACTGAAATGCTTTGCCTAATGGAGCACTGTGCAGGAGATAAGCTCGAGAGACTGATCCTTTCTTTCCAACGGAAAAGAAAGGTTAAGGGTGCAAACTCAGTCATGCTGCTCTTTTTTTTTAGTTTTGAAATGGTCACTCCTTTCCTAGCAGGCTTGCTTTGGCTTTGCAACCCAGCTACCTAAAAACTATAATAAACTGTCAATCTCTTGTGGGCTTTCTAGAGGCTTTCTAGTCTAGAGGAGTGAAGCTCTGCATCAGAGCGGCTCTGCAGTCAGCGAGGAGAGGAGATTCCTATTCCCGGCTCGAGCGAGAGAGAAAGACTGGGGACAGAGCCGTCATTCCAGCAACCAAAGCCGTACCYTGCCACATCCTCGTTTCTACACCAATTAGCAATACACCCCTGGTAAAATGTCCCCAGCCACCCCGCGCGGGCAAACCTCGGCTGCACGGGTTACGGAGCGGCGGAGCGGGACCCCGCCAGGCTCATTCATCACCCCAGAGTTACGCTCCTTCTCCCCGGCCCTCCGCATCAGCTCCCCGGGGCGGTGCCCGCCGGGAAGCGGCCGGGCAGCCGGCGCCCCGAGCAGCACATCCCAGGGAGGGCGGCCCGCCCGGGACCCCCGAGGGGCGGGCAGGGCGACTACAAGCCCCAGGCTGCCCGGCCGGGAGGCAGGGCGGGAGCGACGTGGCGCTGCGCGGCCCCGCTCCGGCCGCCGGACCCCGATCCGCTCCGCCCCGATCCGCGCCCGCCGCCGCGGAGCGCCGGGGGCTCTGCCCCGCCGCGCCATGGGTGAGTGCGGCCGGGCCGGGGGGCGCGGCGGGGCGGGGCTGGGGGGCGGGGGTGCGGGGGGCGCCCCGGGGGGGGCGGGGCGGCGGCGGCCGCCGCGCCGGGGGCAGGGAGGAGGCGAGCCCCGCTCGGGAAGGGGTAGGCGGGCTGGGAACGGGCGCGTCCTGCCCCAGGAAAAAGTTTCCAAAAAAAAAAAAAGTTTTCAACTTTTCCTAAAGGCTGGGACTGCACCCCCCCGCTCCCCCAACCCCTTTCTTTCTATTTTTTTAGCACTCCCAGCAGCAGCCATAGCAAACATACAGAGACAAGTAATTTCCTGTGGCACAGCCCCCCGGGCCATCCCAGGAGCACACCCGGGGAAGAGGGGGCTGCGTGCGGGAGCGGAGCGGCAGCGGGTGTGGAGGGAGCTGCTGAAGGCAGCGGCGCCTTTTCGCATTGGTGTGTGCAAAGARGGACTTCAGCCGTCCAAAAGTCAGCCCAGTCTCGGCCGGGTCAGCAGCACTGGTTACTGCCCCGTCCTGCAGCACGGCCCTCCGACCAGATTTTGCTGTAGGCGGGGAATCGCCTGGCACAGCTCTTTGCGAGACCCACCAAACTTTCTGTCCTCATGTGAAGATCTGAAGAGTCCTCAAGTTCCCCAACTACATCAGAATAGACTATATAGAAAGCTGTATTTCAACCAAAGTTCATAAAGCATTACTGCTCCTTAAGTTAACAAGAAATASAGCAAAATCTGATGGAATCAGCTGTGGTATTTACAGCAGGGCTGTCTGTATCTAACTGAGTTTGTGGCTTGAAACTAATGGCATGCCCACTTTATGCAAAGCCTTTTGTTCTCAATGAGCAAATATTTTTTCTAGTTATCTGCACAACATGTGTACAAGGAGTGATAAAAGCAGTGCAGGTAGTCACACAGAGCACGGTGGGAGGGACTGGCGTGTAGCAGGGATGGCATAGGTAGCACAAATGAAACACAGAGGGTTGCAGAATAAATACAAATAGAAATATAGCCATCACTGAGAAATAACCTTTATCACTAGCTGTAATTAAAGGCTGAATAGAGACACTTCCTATTAAACACAGCTTGTGAGGGGGAAAAAAGCCCTTAGGCAAAGTGAGGAAAGTTTTCCATGGTCTGGTGGTTGTGTCCACATTCTTTCCACATACAGTCTACTGAAACTGTGAGTATTTCTAATTAAACAAAGCCGATGTGAGAATACAGACAGTATTATGTGCTGGAAACCAGCACAGGCCTCCAAGCTAGTGCACTTTACCTGCGCCTTCAAAATTGTAACTGGAGGGGAGAGGTCACTGTCACTGCTGTTCCCCACAGGTCCCTACATCAGCACTGGCTCCCATGCCATGTGCAGTCCCCCCTGCCATAACATGACCAGTGGTTCACACATGGTCACCCTTTCATCCTCTCCCCAGGGCAAGAAGTGTGTGCAGCAAGCACCTTGGTTTTGTAGGGTTGTTTGGGGCAGGTTGGTTTGGATTTGGTTTGCTTTTGCTGTTGCTTTTTCTTATTTTATCTGAACTTACATACTTACTAAACTTGCATGCTCAGCTAGATGGAAAGGGCAAGATCAAAGAATCGCTTCTTGTATTTGGGGCAGGCAACAATGAGCTTTTCAGCTCATGATGAAGTTTGTTCTGTAGTCCTGGACCAGCCTGAGAAGGTTGTGCCTGGCTCAGGGATCCTGGGCGCGGTGTGCTGTAGGAGAGATGAAGAAATCAGCCCCCCKCCCCCCTCCCAAAGTCATGCTGAGAGTGCAAGATTAACTAGGAGAAATAAACTTTTGCGAGCAGCRTTTTTAACAACAAGGTAGGGAATGAGAATGCAGAGCCTGCAGTGAGAGCTGGTGGTGCCACATGCACTGAAACATGAAAATGATAGTGCAGAACGATTCAGAACCAGAAAGCAGAAGCTGCATTTCCTGCCCAGAGCAGATTTTGTAATTAGAATCAAGGGACACCACGGAGGATCCCCCCGTACAACTCCAGGCAGTACAAATCACTGTCCTCCACTTAAATACAAGTCTTAACTTTCTTAACAAAGTCCTATTTTCACAGTTCTGTACCCCAAATGAGTGCCTCTGCAATTAGTGGAAGTGGGTGCCGGTGGGGTATGTTGTGTGACTATCTGCAAGAGCCTCTCTACACATGACCTAGTGACTTATGGGGAAATTCAGCATCGTGAATTTGTAGATGGAAAACTTTGGGTGTCCTGGGAGAGCTTTTTCCAGCTTGTGCATGCTGATAGCTTGTCTGCTAGCGCCAGAAAATTGAACCTAGCATTGCTTGCTTGTTTTCCAGGTCGTGCACTGCTGATCCTCCTCTTGTCTGCAACGGTCTCTCTCCTGGGCGGACTGATATTTGGATACGAGCTGGGGATTATCTCTGGTGCACTGCTGCAGTTGCAGATAGACTTTCACCTCAGCTGCTTCAAGCAGGAAGTTCTTGTGAGCGCCGTCCTTATCGGAGCTCTCCTCGCCTCTCTGGTTGGGGGGATCCTCATTGACCACCATGGACGGAGGAGAGCAATCCTGGTCAGCAACTTGGTCCTGTTGGTTGGCAGCCTTATTCTCACACTGGCAAGGTCATTTATTGGGCTCGTCATTGGGCGCGTGACCGTGGGCTTTGCCATCTCTGTGTCATCCATGGCCTGCTGCATCTACGTCTCAGAAATGGTGGCTGCTCATCAGCGAGGGCTGCTGGTGTCTCTCTACGAAGCGGGCATCACCGTGGGCATCCTACTGTCCTATGCGCTGAATTACATCTTTGCAGACGTGGATGAGGGGTGGAGGTACATGTTTGGACTGGCCATTGCCCCAACGGCCATGCAGTTCCTCAGCATCCTCTTTCTTCCAGTGAACCCTGTTAAATTAAGCTCGTGGGACTCAGACTGCCAGAAGGGCCTCATTCAATTGCAGGACACTGAGGACAGAGCAGCAGCAAAGCGGGAGCCCTATAAGGAGAAGCATTACTCATTTCTTGACCTTTTCAGGACCAGAGACAACATGAGAAGGCGGACTCTGGTGGGCCTGGGACTGGTGCTCTTCCAGCAATTCACTGGGCAGCCCAATGTGCTGGGCTATGCCTCCAAAATCTTCCACTCGGTGGGGTTCCAGAGCAACTCCTCGGCGATCCTGGCATCTGTCGGGCTGGGGGCGATAAAGGTGGTGGCCACGCTCGTCGCKATGGCCTTTGCAGACAAGGCTGGCAGGAGAGTGCTGCTCATGGCTGGCTGTGTGGTGATGGCCATCTCCGTCACCATCATTGGCCTCACCAGCCGCATTGCTCCGCTGGCCATGGCCAGGGACTGCAAAGCAGCCGCAGACCCCAATGCATCCCACAGCCTCACCCAGCATCCCCTGACGCCCGTATCCTCCCAGCCGGCTGTGTCACCCATCCCACGAGCATCAGGTGCTGGCAAAAATCAGGCAGACCCTGGGTTTGCTGCCACAAGGAGCATTGCAAAAGCTTTTCYCAGTACTCAAAGCAGAGAGGTTGTTCCCGATTCTTCCCTCACTCAGAAAAGGGGCTTAGTAGGTCAGGCCAAAGAAGAGGCAGTGGGAAGTGCTGGCCCTCCTTTTGGTGGTGCTCCCTGGGCAGAACATACGGTTTTAAATTGGATTACGCTGCTGAGCATGATGGCTTTTGTGAGCGCCTTCTCAATTGGATTTGGACCAAGTAAGTATGGTGTTTATATATCCTTGCACTAACCCGGAGAATAAAACTCGGGCTGATCTTTATAGTCTGCTTGAAACATTCATTATGTATCTGCTTTGCCAAGCAGCTCAGTGTCGGGGAAGGGGAAATTTATCCCCTTCAGCCCACTGAAAAAGTTTCTAGAATTGCAGCTCTGTCAGCTATAGGGCTGGTACAGTGCTAGAATAACTTTCTCTTCTGTGCTATCACTACCCTTGTAATGTTTTTTTTCTGTCAAGCTCATTGCAAAATCAGAGTATCCCACAAGCACTACCTAATCTTCCTAGCACCCTGATGGGGAGGACAACAGAGGGCTGAGGACAGAGGGACTGAGGGGCTTCTCCTGTGTGATAAAGAAAGTTGGTGGCAGAACTAGAAGTGGAACCTCCTCAGAAGTTTCTCAATATCAGTTGGTCTTTTTCTGAAATCATTATTTATTCGTCAGATGAGAATAGAAATTACTTTGTGCTTCTATGTGAGCTGTAGTGTTTTCTGGCATTTATTGCTTTAAATGCTTTGATGGGAGAAAACAGCACCTAACTCAAGGAAAAACAGAAGTGCACAGCAAATCTCATGAGTTTGACAGTGACCCTGTAAGTTATTTCAAGCAAAATAACCCTGGGATAGGAGAGACTACTTCAAGTTATATATTGCTTTAGCTCTGATTTTAACCCAAACGCAATATTGTCTCCCTAATCCGACCCCTTTCTCATTTCTTTACAAAGAGCACGTCCTGACAGCAGGTATGCCAGATTTTTTCCACCTCCCCTGAATGGAATGACCAACTCCCTTGCTTTCTTTTTTGCTCCCTGGACCTGTTCATTGGTATTTCATTCTTCTGTGCAGTGCTGAATGTGAGAGTTTTGAAGTGTTCTGCTGTGACCTGACTCTGAGATCGATGAATGTTTGACACCCAGCGGGTGCTGGGTGAAGCCAGAGTTCAAAACCCCTGCTGAAATCTTCCTTGCCTGTTTCCCAAATAAATTGCTTAACCCCTACAACTGTCTTCCTGATCTCTCTAATCCGTGCAGTGACCTGGCTGGTCCTCAGTGAGATCTACCCTGCTGGGATAAGAGGAAGAGCCTTTGCCTTCTGTAACAGCTTTAACTGGGCTGCCAATTTACTGATCAGCCTCTCCTTCCTGGACCTTATTGGTAAGTGGCCGTCCCCCATCCCTCCATCTCCCACRGCTGGTTAGGGAAGGTGGCCACCACAAGCTGTTTGGAGATTAAGTGGCATTTTGAACCCTGGGGACTTGATGCTGGAATAGGTGTGACCCTGATGCCTCTTAGAGCAGAAAAAACAGGCACCAGCAACACTGGTGTGAGCCCCTCCACCACCCATTTCATAAAAAGCATCCATTGCCCACTGGGCTGCAGTGTAATACTGCAGTACCAGGGAACCACGGAGTTTGCAGCTTTCATGCCGATAGCTTTATTACATTTCTTGCTAGCAGAGCTCTTGGCTGAGGCACTCAGTGGGCACTGCTGGCCYGTGGAGCTCGGCTGCCTTCTCCTTCCCTCTGTGGTGCTGCTGGCAAAGCCTGGTGTGGACCATTCTTCTCCCTTGCTGATTCCTGGTCCAGGCCTTGCAGATAAGGAGCTTTCCCTGCCCTTTTGAGGGCTTCTTAAAATAAAATGCCCCTGTCAGGTGCTAATGACCACCTTGCAGTAAGATACCAGCTTCCTTTGTATCCCATGATGTAACCTATCTCCAACGGATCCTTCACGCACTTGATTCTCTCTGCAGATGCGATTGGTTTCTCCTGGATGTTTCTTCTCTATGGACTGATGGGAGTGATGGCTGTTATATTCATTTACCTTTTTGTTCCGGAAACAAAAGGACAGTCGTTAGAGGAGATAGACCAGCAGTTCTCCAGGAAAAGGTATGTGTGCTGTTGTACCAGCRCGAGTGCTGGCTTTGGGTGCTTTCCACCAGCAGTCCCTGAGGTCTATGGCACTGGGCAGCTCAGGGCTGTTGCAAAGTCTGGTCAGTGCCACTGAGAATATCTCGGGTTTGTGCAGGCCCATGGGATGCAGYGTGGTTCTTGTGGCCGTGCTGCTGGAGGGCACTGGTGACACGGGAGGAGAGAGGCTAAAACCCAGGGCTTGTGGGTGAGGGGAGGAGAGCAGGACCAGAGCATGGCACAGGCAGGTCAGGACTGAGAGGTCCTTAGAATAATCCTGGACTGATCCTTCTCCTCTGGGGCAGAGACATCTCCGGGCATAACACACGCCATGGGCTGTCACCCGGTAATTTCCATACAAAGCCTGTAATTCTGGCTGGGTGAGGGAGGATCCAGTGGTATTTGTGCAATTCTGGTTGTGAAGGAGGTGGCAGAGCAAGGGTCGCTGGAGCAGAGGGAGGTTGTGCAGCCGTATGATGACAAGGGGCAGGAGCACACACCCCACGGGGGGGTGGCCGGGGAGGGGTAGCTGCTGTAAACCCCTSCCTGCCTCCTGGCTCCCTGCGAGCAGCAGCTGCTGCAGCTGACCTTCGCCATTGCCCGGCAGGGTGCRGGAAGGAAACGTGTTTAAGCGGAGACGTGGAAGAGGAGCGAGCTGCGCACACACCCAGTACCAGAGAGTGGAGCATGCCAGCGGCACGTGAAACCAATGACATGCCTGCAGCATCGCCCTGAGGAGAGGAGCAGGCTGTGCCATCAGGACAGTTCTTCCCATGGCCTTTAACTGGTGACCTCTGCTCAGAGACAGTTCTCACTGCAGTGCCTTAGATCTTGGGACATGCCAATAGCTGTCCTTTGGGTCCTTGGAGGATCGTAGGGAACATATCCTTCCTTTGATATCTTTTATTTTTCATGGTTTGTATCTYCTATCATTTAAGAGATTAATGGTTTTGTATGCAGGAATTAAAGCACAACTTTTGCTGGCAATGCTTTCCATCCGTGCAGTTCATTTGTGAGCAAGGTGTATTATTTTCTAGTTCTTTGAAATAGTTGATGCTTTACAGAGGGGACAGTAGTGCAGGAGGAATGTGTCAAGCACTCAGCAGCGTACATTAATGTTGTCACCCTTTGTAACGTCTGTGTAGGAGCCTGGAGTCTGAGATGGGAGCTAATGCAGCTAAAGACCCTGTTTCAGTGGAGGCAGAATGAGTGCTAGTTCATGGGCTGCTATTTCCCACAGYGTCAAGGCCCAGCAGCTCACCTGCCTGACCACCCTAGGCCCATGCTAAAYGAGTGTAGAAGTACATCTCACATGCGTGTTTGGCTGCTTTCTTTTGTACACAGGTGCTGCTTTGCATTCATGACCAGGGTTTGCATGTACAAAAATGCATGCAATATTCTGGTACCTTCTACAAGTTTTCCACCTCTTACRATTGTACGTTCTTTGATTAATTCACCCTTCCTCCTGACACACATAAATTATAAAAAAACACCCTATTAACACCACACTCACTCCCCAAACCATGTGAGAGAGGAGGAGCTGGTATCCTGCTGAACAGCCAGCCTTGCCTCTTTTGAACCCCTGAAGGAACTAAGTCCCAAAGCTTGGGGTTTTCACTGAAAATGCAACTCCTTGGGGACCAGTGACTGCCACGCTACTAAGCCACCTGGTTGGCACTACAGGAACAAACACGAAGGATGGGGCCGTGTCACTCAACCCCGTCTCAAAGAGAAGCCACAAAAACATTGGAAAATGATCTGTCCTTGGCTGTAATTCAGTCCATGGCTGTCAGGTGTCTGCCATGGAAGTGCTTTTCTCGCCCTGCTGAGCGATGGGGTCACCCATGGCCTTCCTCACCCACAGCCTTCCTCACCCACCTCAGCCTCCCCGCTGCACCTCTAGTGCTGCTGGAATTTGGTGTTTCTGAAGCCCCTCGTGCACTGCAGATGCTGTCACCTCAAGGCACACAAGGACACCTGCAAAACAGAAAATGGATGCTCTCTTCCTACAAAAAAGCCCATGAATACTGAGCTGTATCAGGGTGACTCTGATTTTCTGGGGGAAAAAAAAAGCATCAGCGCTGTCCTAGGATTAAAGTCAGCCTCCAGATTATGGCTGCAGGCTGTGGCCGTTGGTAACAGGGTSGTGTATTCACCAGGGGATCCCTGACCACGAGGGATGAGGGGGGGGCGGAGGCGCACCCCTACAYATATTTGGTTGGAGGGAAGGTGCCGCGAAGGAGCAGCAGAGCTCAAGAGCAGTTTTTCTTTACGGGCTGTGACCCTTTGCCGCCTGCCCCAGCCACGCCGGGGGGACGCAGCCCCGTGCCCCGGCCGGCCAGCCCCCGGGAGCGGGCCGAGGGTGCACCGCGCCCGGTCTGCCGCGAGGGGACACCCCGGCACCGTCCCTGCCCCTGCCCTGCSACAGGCAGCTCTGCTGCAGCCCTTGCTGCGAGTCCACCCTGGCACTGGTGTGTCACCCTGGGGAGACACAGACAGACACAACCAAAATCTCAGCCCACCTCACCCCTCGGACACAGCGTCTGAGCCTGAGGGACCCCCCACCCTGCAGAGCAGGGGTGCCGCTGCCTCCCCATGCTGTGCCTCTGGGCTTGATGGAGCCCGGAAAGGAGGGAGATGGGAATGGGAATTCAGGGGCACCCCTGCATGGGGGTAGGCAGGCAGCTGGGGCTGCCCTGGGGGGAGAGGGGAAGGGGAGAGGATGGAGACCCTTGAGCCTCACGACGGGGTGGAGTGGGCCCAGGTCGGGGGGCTGGCTGCTGGGGCAGCAAGCAGGGCTGGTTGGGTTGGGGGGCAAGTTAGCTYTGGGGACAGCAAACAGGGCTAGTGACATTGCCAGGCTCTGTGGGTGATGGTACAGAAAGCTGCAAGTTAGCTTGTGGTAAGGGGGATTAATAAGCCCAGGGTAAGGGGGTTGTCTTTTCTGCTCTCTTCAGAAAAACATGATGCAACTTTCCAAACCCAACTGCTTCAGCCCATGGAGGCTGGAATTCAGGAGGAATCTGCAAGGGGCTGCCCAGCTCATCACACAGAGCGTACGGTGTTTGGGTGTCTGTGCTTGCACAGAGYGCAAGGCAGTGGGAGAGGAGGTGCTGGGAGAGCCTCGGGGATGCTGCGGAGCAGAGTCCCACCTCCGCTCTTGTAGCCCATGCAATGAGGGGGTGTACGCACCCAGAAGGGCTTCCCGCCAGGGAGACAGCTCTGAACCTGCCAGCTGGTGTCACGGGGTCCTGCACCTCCATCGCAGCAGAGCTGGGCTGGTGGCACTGAAAAAAGGAAAAGCCATAAAGGAGTGTTTAAAGGAGAAGCTGAAGGAAAGTCAGCGGGTGTAGAAATTCAGACTTGCACCCCTTGTGAGGAGGATGTGGCCAGTATCCAGGGAAAGAGCAGCAGGGAAATAAATAGTGCAGCTGCAATACATAAGGTGAGTTTGACCATGTATAGTACTGGCAGACCCACAGGAATATTAATAAGCAACCAAGCAAGGGCAAAACTTAGAGGTGCTTCTGTCCCTCTACCAGAAGCTTAAAAAAATAAGATAATGCCAGGCTTTCYGATCACCCTGAATGACAGCCCCAGTACCAGTACAGATTTCTCGAGRTGGGAGATCCCAGATTCCAACAGGAAAAATGTAGAGCCAGGACTGCGTTACTGACCCCTGATCAAGATAACGGTAATGATCAGCAAATATAAAATGAGATTAAAGAAACTAGTCAGCTTAGTGATCCACCAGGAAGAAAAAAAGTGGTTTGGGATACACTAATGAGTCTCCTGGACCAAGCAGTGCTGGAAGCGGCGAGGAGGGCTGCTGCTCTGGGTTTGGTGGGGAGCGGTGCACAGGACCTGCTTCACAAGGTGTTTGTGGGAGAGCTGTTCTCTGCTAGTGACCACAAAACAACCAATTTAATGCTGTAGTGGGAGAGAGCACACCAAATAAATCCAGTGTGTGGCTCTACAATTTCAAGGAAGGGAACTATGAAAAAAATAAGGTGATTAGTCAATAACAACAAAACGAAAAAGGAACAGACAGAAAGCAAGGAGCCTGCAAGCAGTCTGGAGGCGATTAAAAAATGCTCTATTAAAGCCCAAGTAAAACATGTGCCACAACTCAAAAAGAACTAAAAGGTCCTAAAAAACACCCTGCCTGACTCACTGCTAAGGTTAAGGAAGTAATCACAGGGAGAAGATCAGTGTTTTAAAAGTGGAAAGGTTTCCCACATGAAGAGAAAAGGAAAACCTATAAAACATAGCAAGTAAAGTGTAGACAGAAAATTAAAAGAGCTAAAAAAGACCATGAAGATCTCCTTGCAAAGATCTTTAAAAAAAAGTTTCTTTAAGTATATCAGAAGTAAGAAGCTGGCTAGCGAGCCGTTGCTCAATACAAAGGTGCAGTCGGGTACTGAGGAGCATAAGGCACGATGAGGCATCTCAGGCACAACTGTGCGTTGGTCTTCACTGCTGCAGGTATTTGGAAGATCCTCGCAGTCAGTTCATTCTTTGTAGCCCATAAGTTAGAGGAACTAGATCAATGTGACTTATAAATGGCTACTGTACCAGAGGACTGGCACGTTGCTGGTGTAGCTCCCACCTACAAGCCAAGCTCTGGGAGGGGACCCTGGGAGCTGCAGGGGTGTCACCTCTGTCCCTGCTGGGGTGGTCGGGTCTCCACCAGCAGTGAGCAGGTGGGCAGRCAGGTGGGTGGGAAAGAGCCAGCAGACTCGGCTGCCGAAGAGGGAAAGCCTGCCTTGCCGGCGTGCTGGGACTCTAGGAAAATATCAGTATGCACACAGATAGGGAGAACCCAACAGACAGAACAGATGGACATTTTCARAAAGATTTTAGCAAAATTATTTTTAAAAATTTACATTGCCGCTGGGCTGAAACGACGATCCTTTTATGGATTGAAGCCTAGTTAAATGACATTCCTATCTTGTAGGTAGCAAAGTGCAGGGTTTAGCAAACAGTTTTTGAGGACAAATGAGATTCAGCAATAGGGTTGCCCAAGAATCTCTGCTGGATCTGGTTTTATTCAACATCTTCATTCGTGGCTTTGGGAAGAGAATGGACAGCAAAATCTCCAGGTTTGTGGATGATGCTAAGCTCCTTTGGGAAGTAAAATGTTTTGCCACTGACAAAGGGCTCCAGAAGAACCTTGCAAAAGTGAGTGAGTGGGCAAAAAGGGCAGCTGAGATGGATGTGCCAGGGAAAGCTGCAGGCTGGTGCCAGAGGCCTCTGGAAGCCGTCTGGGGTTAGCGTGGACTGGAGGAGTCCTCGGCTGGGTGAGCTAGCTCCCTCCATCATTGTCTAACTGGACAAACGTGTCCCCACTCTAAATTTGTGACCCATTAACGTAGCAACAGGCTGTTTCTCTTTTTCTTTCCCCTGAGGCTGAGACCTCATAAGACTAGAGGATACAGAAATGCTTGAGGCAGTGATAAATCTTCTTTAGTGGGCTTTTATTTCCTTTTCTTTCACAATATTTTCTTTAGTTTCCTAGCCAAATTTTTTCTAAGGAAAGATTTCTGACTTCCTTTGAGCCACAGCTCAACATCTGTCCACATTGGGGGCTGAAGTAATACACTGTTAAGGGGTTTTGATGTCAAGCCCAAAACCCCACCAGGGATTTATGCAGCTCTCCCCTTTCCTCCCTCCTCCTCTTCAAACAGCCTTTCATTTGCTCTCACTAATTGTGCTGTCATGCCTTTCTTTTTTCCCCCAGTTGTGCAGACAGCCTTTCACGCAGACAGGTTTCAGTGACAGATGCCTGCGCCATGAGCTTTCCGAGGAGGCGGGTTGCGCTGCAGAGCGTGCGCATCGTCTAAACGCGCCGAGCCGTGCTGAAATGATCCAGGCACCCATCCAGCCTGGGGACGGATTAGGCTGGATTCCCTGCCCACCCACACCCCCCCCCTTGAGGAGCTCCTGGATAATTGCTGCCGGTCAGGAGACCCCYGCCAGCCCCAGCCCACCCACAGACACCACTTGCTCCTCCAAGTGGGCAGGAAAAGATTAGCTGAGTATCTCYTGGAAAAATAGAAGGGGAGAGTCTTCAGGAGGATTTGAGCTGGGGACAAGGACATTGCAAAGCCCGGTGTCCCAGGGGAGGTGGCTGTGGGTAAGAGGAGCACAGCCAGGACGGGGGGGATTGCATGGGGTTGAACAGAGCGGTTTTGGGCTGTGCCCCCTTCCTCGGGCATACACAGCGAGAGTCGAGTGGTGGGTGTGAAGATCTAATGCTTTTGATGACTCGCATGAAATTGTGAAACAGGGCTTGGGGCGGGGGACCATGTAAATCAACCTGCTCAAATGGAAACCTGCTCTCAGGCCTTGCCAACAAAAGGAGAATGACACTTTTGAGCAGCTACYGGATCTGAAGGCATCTGGGACACAACCAGAAGCTAACCCTGGAGAGGCTCAAAGCTTGAATTTCCTCAAAGTTGTGTTTGTGCCCAGGGAAGACTTTGTCATTGGCAGGAAGATTGGGATATAACAAGTGGGGCAATGCACAACTCGAGTAYGTAGATGATCCTTAACCTGTTATCTCTGTTTTCCAGCTCTTCTTTTGGTCAGAGGATMGGGAGGACAGTGAGGGACTAGCCCTGATTATCAGCCAGCTCACAGAGAGCTCCTCAGAGGGGGCTGGGTGCCTAATTTGGGGACCTCTGCAGACCTGCCTGGGTCCTCTGCTGCCCCTTCCCTGCAGGGTGCCTGTCGGATGCTGCCAATGCAGGAGGAGCCCCGGCAGCCCTGCACCCCTCCTGGTGCTCCCCCGTCCCCATCTCCTCCCCACTGCAAAGGAAATAGCTGCAAAATCCACTGCCCTTGGGTCTGTACTATGGGGTCAATACTATGCCAGAGCCAGAGAGGGAGGTGACCTRGATGTTTGTCCCTTTTTTATCTGATTGGGATTTTTTTTCTTGTGTTTTAAATGCCTGTCTGCAAAGATTTCCAAGAGAGATAGAGAAGCATTTTATCTGTCCCAGGGTCTGCAGACCCGCACAGGGACGGGCTGGGAGGTGGCAGGGTCAGGGGCACTCAGCACTGAATTGCAGGAGGTTTTAAGTGAAGTTACAGTGCACTGTCAAGGTGGACTTCTAAAAAGCACTGACAAGCCACCCCCCACTCTTACATGTGCTCCTGTAGTGTGCTGTAGTCAAAATCTGGATGATGTAAGAAATAAGTACAAACCTTGGCTTGTTATTGCTGGTCCAGACTGACTTCAAGTAACCAGCCTGTACACAGGCGATGTGAAGTTTGAGGGGCAGCATGTACCATCACCGAGTCCTCAAGCACCAGCCGTGGTAACGTGATCTAGGTGACAGACTGAAAACAGAGGGAAGTGTCAGTCCTTGCTGCAAATGCTCCCACGACTCAGCAGAGAAATGTGGGATGGGGGTCCATGTCGCTCTTGTGCATGTGAAGGCAGCAAGCTCAAAGACTGGATCCCGCTTAGTCTCTGCTCAGGGGGATACAGGGCTGGATGAAAGGAGCCAGGATACATGAAATATGATAACTGGAAAAAATACAAACCAGAAGATGGGCTGTTTAATGCACTACAGATCCAGCAAAACAACCAGAGCCAAACAAAAAACAYTCCTCGTATAGGAACAAAGATACTGTCTCGACCCGGGGAGAACCTGGAAGGAGAAGGGTGTGTTGAGATGTGCTTTGTCAGCTTGTGTGTCTCCAGGCGCTGCGTGGATCAGACCCAAGCCCAGTGGGTGGCGGGGGCTTTCTCCTTTCACTGCATCTCTCCTGTCCTCTCCAAAGTGCTTCTTCCAGCACAAGCACCTTCAAGCTCCCCATTTTTGGTGTCTATGGCTTGCAACCTTGTTCTTCCTGCTCTACCTGGCCTTCTTGCTACTGCTTCTGCCTCTGGCCTCAGCCTCCCCAGCCCTGAGGTCTTCCCTCTGCTTATTAAATTAGCAGAAGCAGAGTTACTGTCACTTTTAATCATAGGAGTAAAGCAGGGACAGAAAAGTAAGGTCCCCCCAAACACCAGGACACTGACGGTTTGCAGAATGAGTTGCTCTGATAGGTCATCCACCTAGAAAAGCCTATTGTCTGTATGGAGACAAGATACCTTGGGATGGGCTGGGAGTGAGACCTCAGGTGCAGTACTGGGCAATGCAGAAACCACCGCTCTGTCCCTGGGCCTACTGGGACAAATTCAGCCTCTGGATAAGCAGGAATCACATTAATTACCTTTACTGGGGAGTTTTTCCAGTTGTCTCCAGGTACTTTTGAGCCCCTGAGCTGAGGTCTCCCCACTGGGAATTGTTTTCTCCTTGCCACAATGGCAGGAGCTGCAAGGAGCTGGCAGTTGTCAGGAGCCATTTCCCCTTGGAAAGGTCCTCTGCGAGGGTCTGGGGGAAATCATCGCGCTCGGGCACCGTGGTCCCACCGTGACAATCCTGGCACTGCACCCGTGGCGGTGTCTGTGCTCACCCACAGCTCCTGGGGGTAACAACCGTCTTTTTGTTCTCACTCAAACTCACAGCTGAGTCCCGGTGCATGTTGTGACCTCCTGCAGCAATACAAATAAAAATGTCAGTACTATGACTATTAATAGTGTTTCTATTCCTGCTGCCATTATGATTGCTTTTGCTACTATTAATAATAATATTTACATATGCAAAACCACAGATGCAAAACAGATGGTTTGGTTGGGACCTCTGAAAAAACTTGTCTCTGCCACATATATTTATGACAAAGACAGAGGGTTAACCACACAGAGTGCCATATAGAGAACAAATAGACGGGGAAAAAGAATGAAATAATTCCTTCCATATTCCCGACAGGAGCCAAAACTCATCCATTCCCTCTCTCTGCTTCTCTCCTTTCTAGCATTTGAGACTCTTTTCCAATACCAGGTCAGGGATGGTTTCCATATTTGTTCAGACTTGTCTAATTTTATTTTCCAGTTCAGCTATTATTTTTTCAGATGCAGCTTTTCCCGATGGATGGAAAATACAAAAGGAATTGCTCATCTGCTCCCTGCAAGTTTTTTCCTGACCGCTGGGAAGCTTAGGCACTA
The DNA here is from genome assembly GCA_030449065.1 of Oceanodroma leucorhoa. Classification (NCBI taxonomy): domain Eukaryota; kingdom Metazoa; phylum Chordata; class Aves; order Procellariiformes; genus Oceanodroma; species Oceanodroma leucorhoa. Next base: position 1,072,834 of record JASVER010000155.1, on the reverse strand, counting down.
TTCCAGGCCTGGAGTAAACCTTGCCTTGTGGAGAAAACTTGATCCTTGTTTGCTGAGTTCACACGTCTGGGAATAATTTAAGCTAAGGGGAAAAGTAAAAGTGAGAAAGACTACCACCATCCCTGAAGCCATCTCATTCCCTTCACTATGCAGCCCTGCCTGGGAGGATGGCTGTGGCCACGCAAGATGAATAACCCCATCTCCACTACTGGCCAATACTGTAAAGCAAGAAAGAGGCAGCACAGAGCAGGGCAAGGCTGTTSGCCGTTTCACCCAGGCTTGTTTCACAGAAACAGAAAGTAATGGAGAGTCTGCCAGCAACACGGCATCCCCCYCTGCTCTCGGCGGTGGCTGCCCTAGGGCTGGACTCTCTCAGTGGCAGAGAGTGGAGGGGCTTGGCTTGGGCAGCCACCTTGCTCTTTGCTCCTGGTTTTCCTGCAAGGATGAGGAGAAGCAGAAGGACAAGGCTGAAACAAGGACCTCTCTTGCCTGCATTGACAAGTAGCTTTGAACTGGAATTATGCAAGAGTCCCACCAGCATGAACGGCTTTCCCTGTGGGCATGCCTTGGTCTCTTGTCCCTACATTTACGGTGGTGTGAACACCAGAGGCTCCCGTGCACACATGGGTGTCGTGTTTGTGGCCAACAGGACTCCCCAGCCCTTTTCCCCCGACAAACACCCTCAGGGACATCCTTATCTCCCTGAGCAGCCTCAGGCCTGGCTGCTCCTTCCATGAGCAGGAGGAGGAGGAGGAGGAGGAGGAGAAGGAGCAAAGGGTCTATACGTTCTGCCACAACAAAGCAACGTTTAAACGGAGAAAGCCATCAGACAGCCCATACCACATGCTAACGAGTACAACGCAGCGTCCCCAAGCACTAATGAGTAATAAAGTGCCCCACAAACTAAAGAGCCCCCAAGTGCTACTGAGGACTAAGTAGTCCCCGAATACTCACATCTCTCTCAGGTCAAATTCCACTCTTTAAACCAATCCCCATTACATTTTACACATCAGACTGTAGAAGGCCTCGGAGGGGCTGTTAGGGTCTATTGTAAGGGAATAAAGCAAGTGTCAAAAAGACTTTTAATGCCCAGTTAAAAATGGCCGAAATGCAGCCTGCAGTTACCTGATAAGCTGCAAGGTCTCTACTGGGAGAAATATTTTGGTTTTTAAATTGTCTCAACCCTTGCACACTTACAAGAGGCTGGCCTTGGCTCTAAACTAAAGCTTTGTCAAGTACATTAAAACAATATTAAAAGCCTGGCTTTTGTTCCATAAAGACTTTTAATACTTGTTGGTTGGGGTTTGTTTTCTTATAATGGTTGTGACCAGTAATTATTGAACATATCAGAGCGCTGCAGATCTCTGCAGTTCTGTGCGGCTTACAGCATCAATACTCCTCCCAGTACAGTGGCTGTCCCATCACTGCCGTCCCCACCATGCAGGTGTGGGAACCAAAGAGCCTGGGGGGGATTAACACCTCCCGAGAWGCATGGCAGGACAGTGCCAGAGCCAGAGGACAACGCCCGAGTCCCATGTCCACAAGCTCTGCTCATTGCAGGAGAAAATATTCCTCGTCTTCTCTCAGTGCAAATTACCCTCTTACTATTTATAGGGAAACTTGACAGAYTGCACCCATTTACTGGTTCAATTAACCTTTTTTGTGAACAATTACCCAATGACTACAGGCTATGGTGTCCATCGGTGGATTTTACGTAGATATATGGACATTAAAAAGTTAGATGTTTGGACAGCTAGAGGTTTTTTTCAAAGCAAATCTGTAATTCATTCAAAGATTCAGTCTCAGAGTGTCAACMGCCAAGAAAGCCAGGGTTCAAGCTGTGACAGGGTGTTTCTCACCATCCCAGGTTGYTCCTCTGTGCTGTAGGGGCTCTCCAGGGCAGACCAGCCTCACGGTGCTGTTTTGCTGCTATCGCTGTACTTTGGGAAGCGTGTTTGCATAGTAGCAAGTGAGGCCAACACACAAAATTAATAGCATTTGAAGTTCAGTGCAAGTCTTGACGGTCAGGAATGCAGCATTAAAAGCAAAACTTAAAGCTTCCATATTCCATATTGCAAAACCTATTAGCTGCTTTACCATTTTTGCAGTCATGCCAGTTCACTCATACTGGAGCTTTTACCAAAGCATGACAGCTCATATGTTTAGCTTGGGCCAGGCTTAAAGTTCTGATGAAGCCTAATCTTGTGACCTGTATTTACTTTGGCTGGGGATGCTTTTTGCACAGACGACTTCCTATCCTTCCTAATCTTTCCCGCAGGAAAGAAGCTGGGAGTTACGAGCGGAGGGAGGGAGGCAAAGCCAACCAGACATGCAGCAAAAGAGAAACAAGCGCTGCACGTGTCGGTGAAGTGGGCCAGGTTCAGGGACCTTGTCCGTTAAAGGAAGGAATTAAAGGGGGAGTCAGCACCTCCTCTGTCATCATTTGAGATGCGTCAAATCCATCATCGTTTCTCTGGAATTTTACCCATCTGGAAATATGGCTGGCTGCAACTGCGACAGCTTCACGGCTTAAGGATGGAAAAGTCTCTGCTTGGCTCGAACTTGTCAAACCTCCCACTGAAACAGAAGAATTTTGTGGGTATAAACCYCTGGCAGCCCCCTGGGATTTGTCACTGAGGGGCTGCTCACAGGACCTGCCATCAGCCCCCTGCGGAGCGAGCGGGCTCTCGGCAGCGCTGCAAAGCCCCGTGGAAGGAGCTGCTCTGTCCCGTGTGACAACAGAGGGAGCACAGACCCTGTGTCAGCCGGATGCCAACAGTCAGATAACGAACTCYCGCGCTCCTTACCTCCATTTCTACAGTCTAAAACTAACTCAGGAGAAGCATGTGTAAATACCAGCATTGGGCATCGTGCTTTTACCACCCCTCTAAAATCTGCCTCTTCACAYCCCCTACAACCACAGGCCACTTAGAACACTATACTTCGATTTGCTGCAAATTCTCTGGAAGAAATCAGGGAAGCTGCAATCGGTTCCAGTCTTCGCCTTCTGCTTTAACACGCAGGCCAAGGTCTGTGGAGAAACCGTACAGGGACCCTTCTGGTGCAATCACAGCTTCAGCTACACGCAGGAAATACTCAACCTTCTCCTTGGCCTCACCTTCAATTTACTTCACAATCCCTAAACAGTAGCTGTAAGATTAAAGACAGAGGGAAAAAAGTGAGAAAAACCCAGCACACACACTGGTTGTTTTCTAAGAGAAAGCCAGGACCCTGCGGTGATTTACCCAGCTCCGCAGGCACAAGTCACTGGGATATGACACACAATTTTTCCACTGGAAGCCAGATGCTTGAAGTACCAAACTGCTTTCTAAAAATGTCTGTCTTATGTTTTGAAGTAGCGTGGTAAGCACAAACCTACCTTTCTAATGCAGCAGTGAGACACTATGCACCATGCTGGCACTAGAAGTGCTGGTGAGCTTCACAAAATCTCTACATTATATTCAGAAATAGGGCTCCGAATGCAGAGGCATAACAACGGCGTGAAGGGTGTTTTTGGAAGACAAAAGGCCAGTCAGGCTTGGACTCTGATATCTTGACTTGAAATAAAAAATTCTGAGTAGCTGGAAATATTCCCCAGTTTCATTCCCACGGAAGAKAAAGTGCTTAAAAGCATTCTAAGGCTAATGGGAACGTGATGAAAGAACCATTTCTGTAGCRCAGCATTTTGAGTATATGCCTCCTTTAAATGCGTTTTCCAAGCATTATAGCAGAGAAATTTGGGATAGGGTTCAAATATCTCTCAAACTTCTGGGAAGCGAGTGGTGAGGAAGCAAACTATTGTGCTGCTGCAGAGATGCTCCAGTTCGTGGCTCGAGGGCTCTGCAGTGGCCGAGCTGGAGCTGCCGGGAGCCAGCACCCGCATGAGCAAATCATCCACCAACAGGGAAAGAGCACCCATGTTTGCTCTGATAAAAGCCCTGAAACCCAGCACGGCCACCCGAAAGGCGTATGCGCACTGCAGGCAGGGATTTGTCCCAGAATGACATCTTCCCAAAGCTGACTGACACTTTTTGCCTCAGAGGGGAAAGCTGTCATCCTGAAGCTTCCCTAATTAAGCAACTGGGGAGCGTGTGAGCATGCTGCACCCCTAATTCCCATCTAACCATAGGGCCAAGAGCTGGGGTTTGGAAATACAGTGAATTTAATCAGTAGAGAGGGTACACTTTCCTCCTGGTGTAAAACAGCATATCCCAGATGTGCTTTACAAACCCAGAGGTGCACGGGAGCAGYGTGTGGTGCCCCACAGCAGCTCAGAAGATGTTAATTACTAAATGAGTGACAGCCATGAGCCTCCCTCCCCACCAGTGTGTACTTACCTGCTCCAAAGGGGGCTGGGATTTGCAGAGGGGGGCACAGCAGTTGCACGTGCTCATCAGGGGCTTTCCCTGCCTCTGCCAGCTACCCAGCCTGCATACGCAGTAGCTGTGACCACATGCAAAAGTTGGTAATGCAATTACACACATACTGTGTTGATTAATTGGTACCAACATTTTTTTTTTTTTTTACAAAAGCGAAAAACTCTCTAGCATCATAAATAGTTGAATAATGATTATTYCATTATTATTGTATTTTTTGCTGTTTACAAATACTTACATTGGACCAAAGTGGTTGCAAAGATTTTGATCAGAACGTCAAACCCACTAGCAGTGTTAGGAGGAAGCCTGTAAAGGTCACTGGTTTTTAAACTACTTAARAGCAGCTTAATGCATTGAGTTTAGTTCTATAATAACTGCCTTGCAAGATTACCTCTCAGCAAAACTGCAATCAGTAACAATAAACCTTAAAAAGGCTTCAGCATAGATATACATTTCAAACCCGATGCCTCCAGCACAGCGAGGGATGTGTTTTATGCAGAACATACGCAGAACTCTTGCAGGTGATTTGCTGAATCAGGACCTTAAAGTGGGAGCTATTTTCTACCACTGCATAATGCTTTTGTAGGGCATTGAGTTTTAAATGACCCTACCAAAAATGAATGCTGATCTCGCCATTGACATGCTCTTGTCCCCTCTGCTCCAGTGCTGCCCTGCCYGCCTGTGTCCAAGCCCAGAGGTGAGGGCACAGCAGATCAAATCGATTGCACACTCCCCTGCTATGGATGTTAGCGAACAAGCTCCTCGTGACCCCTCACCTTTCTGCCATGGGAAAATGTTGGGAGACTCATTTCCCCCTGTTTGCAGGAACAAACAGCACCAGTTTTACATCACAGGAAAACATTGTATTAATGACTATGCTTCATCACATAAGCTACACTTTGCAGTGTAGCTAAGCAGTTATGCAAACCACCAAGCTACCCCGGCAAAGTTCTCAAGATTCGCCAGACTGAGGAAATAAGACAAAGTTTTGCATTTCTATTGACTTAGTTTTAGTGCCACAGAAGGCACTGGGAAGAACGGATGGAAAGAAAGGCTCTGGTGATAGACTGATCAAGCTGAGTTAGCAAGAAGCAATCAGACCAAAGCAAAGCAAATAAGGCGGCTGCCTGCAGGCAGCCGAGGCCGGGAGGCTGTGCTTGCCTTCCTGTTTGTGTTTACCAGGACACAGCCCCTGCCATCAACTGCATTGTGCTTGCAGGGAGCAGCAGCTCCAGTGATGGATGGCTTCTGCCGAGATCTTTTGTACCTGCCAACAGGGCTGAGCAATAAACAGCCTGAGGCAGCATCCACTTCATTTCCTTAACACGTAAGTGCGCTGTGCCCAGCTTTCAGATCATGCACAGGAGCCAGCTTGCAGCTGCAAAGTGTATGTGTGTCCAGACAATTACACACCAGCAAGTTCCTGCAGCTCTCCCCACCTCGGGAGGGAGGTGAGATACAAAGAGCTGAAAGTCAAAAGGAGAAAGCAATGGGTGCTTTATCAATTACCTGGCGGTTTGCCTGTACAGGGTGCATGCGGAAAACGACARGCCTCATCTTGCAGCTTAGCAGCATTCCCAGCACATGTGCTTGCATTTAGTTAGGAAGCCGTGTTGATGTTCAGACATTGGATCACCTCTGAGAGCCACCAGCCAGTCTCCCCGGCCCATGAAGCCAGCACTGAGCACCGCTGGCGCTGGAAGAGTCTCCAGGAGGCAGGCACCACCTTCCAGCTCCACGTGCTTTSCAGCTCCACAAGCCAGAGAAAGGGCAGGAAAGGCATTTAGATTAGCTGCATTTAAGCACTCATTACCAAACCGTCTTAATCCGGGGAAGGGAAGAGGCAACGTACCCCTGAACCAGGCATCCGTGGCCACCTCCCTTCTGAGAACCTGCCCCCAATTTGCCTGTTCTGACAAGCATACCCTCTACAGTCAGCATCCAGCCTGTAGCCAGCATAATTGGCTCTTTGCAGAATCCCACGATCTTTAATTTAGCATTGACCTTGGCCTGCATAACGTCCAGCAGAGAGTATCAAGGTGCGTGACCTCAGCCTGTCCTAATCGCTCAGCCACTCCAGCCCCAGGACTCCTGCCGATGGTGGTGGGAGCTCCCTGCACCGAGCAGCTCCAGCCTCAGCCTCGAGCACTCCACCTTGCCAGCGTGTTTGCAGAGCAGAGCGTGTCATACTTCTAAAGAGTGACAAATTACCAGGAAGGGCTCCCCCCGCACCTCAGCTCCGCTGTGCACAGCTGAATTCCCCCGTGCCGCATTAACAGCTAATAAAACAATAGAGCTTTTAGTGGTGGACTTCAAAGGGATCTCGGGCAGATGAATGAATTTAGCATTTCTTCACTTACTGTCAGCACTGGGGGAGAGAAGGGCAGGCTGAGGTCGAAGGCTTCAGCAGGCAGCGGCAAACAAATACAGCCTGGTATTTGGGCTACTGCAGAAAAATGAGTGCTAAATCAACTAAGCAGTTGGTAAGTACCAGTTTTTTCTTCTCCTTTATCACTGCCCATCCACTTCAGCTGCCCTATTTTCTTTTTTGTTTTGTTTTGTTTTCCTGTGCTACGTGACCGCTACAAAAAAATACCATCACAATTAAAAAAAACCCCATAGTTACACCTAAACCACAGGCCAAGTCAGCAACAGCTCATTACAGAGTGGAGAATCTTTAGGCAGCCTGGCCCAAACTCAAGCAAATGTAATTATTTTCAGACGTAGCAACACAATTGTATTTGGTAAATGAACCTCGAGGTCCCGCAGCTAATTTACAACTATATGTTCATCTACAAAATGATTTCTGCAAACCATTAGCTCATTGTCATGTGCAGTCACAATAAGCATCTATATGAATTAAGCTTTGAATTGTGCAACTAAGAGTGGATTAGTATTACTTAAAAAGATCTTCCTTTTAGGAGCTGGAGAAGGAAGTACGAGACAGCAGGAAAAGTGGGGAGAACACTATTTGTCTCAGATAGCATAGCTCAAATCATACCTCCTTGGCCATGTAGATAAAGACCCTCCAGCAGCTTACTCCCACATGGAGCGAGGGAAACGCGGAGCTGACCAACATAAATTGCACCTACAACGGAGATGCTTGCTGGTGGAGAAGACAGTCAAAGCTTCACAGCTCCCACCAGTGAGGTTGCGCCAGCCGAATCTTCACCAGGGATGGAGCCTACGGGGCAGTTTGGAAGGGAGTAGAGATGGAAGAGATCTTAAACAGATGAAGCATCGTTTTGTAAAACTGCCACAAGTAACACGGCTTAGTTGCTTTCTTATATTTCTCCTCCATTTTCTGACCGGCTCTTGTTAAGTCACAGCCTTTACTCCCACACAGTATCTGAGGAAGAAAGAAAAAACCTCTGATTGTTCTGTGCATGTTTTTTTTTTTATCCTTATGTAGTACATGATACCCAAAACAACAGGAATGAATTATCCTAGTTTTTAGAGTTGGCGTGTTTTAGCCTCTTGAATACCATCATCTATATTCTACAGCATTTCCAAGTCCAGCCCAAATGGCTTGTTCTGGAAAACAGCTTTAAAAGTTACAATCATTTGTGTCGCATTCACATCTGCTGCCAAATTTTCAAAGCATTCTCCATTTGGCTTTCCTACAAAACACTTCTGCAGAGGACACTTTCCAAGTGTTCACCACCGCCGTGCAGTGACAGCATTTGCACGCAGTCAGCTCATGCAGAGCTGTGGCGTTGCTCAAAAGCAGTGGGCTCGCGAGCGGGGAGGGAGACGGCCCTCTGATAACTGAACTGACAACTTCTAGGTTCTCTAAAGCCAGACCCTTCCAAGAATGCCCTTTGTTCAGCAGTTGCTCCATTCAGTCTCTCTCCCTGTTTGCTTGTAATTTATTCCTTCTAAAAGTCTTGCCCTAGGCTAGTAGAAAATTAAAACAAGGAGCCAGATTTTCTTTTTTTTTTTTTTCCTCACTTTTGCTCTTTCATCAAGAACAGTGAAAATTTGGCACAGTTGAATATTTTGTTCAGCTCTTTCTTTCAGTCTTTGAAGTCCCCTAAAGCCTTGGTAGGAGTCTAGGCTTCCACTCACATCTGCTTTCCATGAAGCCATTTACCGCACTTTATTTGTGCCATATTAGATTTTTCAGGACAGGGACAGAACTAACGAAGCATTTACATTCCTGGGAAAGTGGCATATATACAACTACCACATTACTCTGATAGAAACAAACTACAACTGACATATTTCAAGTTCGCAAGCAAGCAGCCATGTTGCACTACGGGCAGCAAAGGGTCCAGAGCTGTTGGTTACTTCTTTTCTTTTTAATGCTCACTTAACATTAAACACTCTCAGTGCAGTTTTAGCTTACATAGTTATCGAGAGATGCTCTAGTACCTGTAAGAAAATGAAGGAAAATGTCTTATAGAAGGGAGAGCTTGGATGAAAGCTTAATGAAAACAAATCGTGGCTGAACAGAAGCTGCATCAGAGACAGTATCAATGACACAGAGCACTGTCAACAAGATAATGGCATCATGCTGCTAACTAACTGCTAAGGCATTTCTTTTACAAGCAGAAGACTAATCCCCTGACAATGCTCCATTCCAAGGACTTTATTGCTATCAGAGCAGGGAAAGGGTGTTGATTGAATCTCTTTATCAGATGGATCCTGGCAAACCATAGGAAATATTGATTATCCTGCTGTTTTCTATTTTGTATTTTTCTCTTTAATAACAAAAAAAAAACCCTAAGAAATATTTGTCCACTTCTTGTATTGAGAATGTTATTGAGATTGTTCTAAGTCAGAGGTGATAAACTAGCTACTGAGAAAAATATGCCTTGGAGGAGTCAAYGTCAAGAGCCCAGCAAGCTCATTCTTTGAGCATGATCTCCAATGGTCTTCTGAGCTTAAAGAGGGGGAGTTTGTTAAAAAGCCAACTGGAACTTGGAAAGTTCATCACAGGATTGCCTATCCAAGATCAGCACAGCTCCAATCACTGAAGCTCACGGAAGAAACATTTTTTGGAATCCAGCCCTCTGCCATCCAGGCAAAGGACCAAATCACAACCAAATGACAAAGTGTGAAATGTGTTTACATTCATTCAGGCTTGGGAAGGAAAAAGACACTTACTGCTTGAGCTTGGTCACAGGGGCTGCTCATCAGTTAGCGGGCGAAAGTCTTCATAATATTGCTTCACATTACTTAGGGCAGAAATGGCCAGATCAAGCTCTTATATGCTGCTTTGAGTAACCAAATACCAGACTTAGATGTCTAAACAGACATGAAAATAATACCCATGTGTAGCTATGAACAGCTGCAAGGAAGGTGATAGCACAGCCTCCTACCTCAGTTTCTCTTGCTGTTTGAAAGTGAGAGAATAACATGTCCATAATGGAAGTTACTTACTACATGCTGTCACTGAGAGGTAGGACCATGGCTGGATACAGGAAGATTATCCTGGGTTTGATGGTAAAGTATTCAGGGGGCCATGTATGCCCCATATGTAAAGCTCYGTTCAGTTTCCCCCGCCCCAAGCTGAACAGTGCTGGCTCATCATCTGGTTTCCCAAGGTCCCCTCCCTCCTTTCTGATACATCTTTCTTCCTAACAGTCTCTGTTTCTTCGTTTCTTTCCATGGAAAAATGTTTTCAAAGCTGGAATGTATTGAAATAACCCATGAGACAACCATTGCAGTCCCCAAAAGATGACCATCCCCATGTCTCTTCTGTTACAAGAGGTACCACGTACCTGTAGGACACCTTCACTACTGCCATGTATTTTGCTATCGAGTTGCACATCCCTTACAGAAACAGAGACATGAATCAAGTGTTTAAAAGTAGCGTGGATCCTAAAAAGAAGCRTCCCCTAACCTGGGCAGGGGATCGGGTGCCCCAACAATGTTCAGGTCTCCCCTGTCCACAGAGACACGGCTCTTGCTGGGAGGCGCTTGCAATCACTGGAACGGGGGCTGTGGTGGATGTCAGGAGGTAGGGGGCCCGAGAAAGGGATGCTTTTTCCTGCTGCTCTAGCGATTTGAATTATTTCATGATGGCAAAAACCAGGAGAGGAAAAAACCACAGCACTATGTTAAAAAAAGAAAAACATGATTTTAAAAAGTGCTGTGCCAGGTAAAACTCCTCTGCTTTGTTATTATGAGAATTCCCAGTATTGATAATTTCTCCTAGTCGCTGGTTTGTAAGTTACTTCTGAGTAGAAAATTCATTTACATGGGCCAAGTCAACAATAATGTTTTTCCTGGCAACGGTTCATTTTGCCAGTGGAAACATTTTTCCCCCTTCTTTTCTGGATTCAGCTCTGCAAAGTTGCTAAATTCTTCCAGATCTCTGGTCTGATGTGATCATAAATATCCTGATTGTATTCCACTGATTGACAGACTGGGGATGGATTAAGTGGGGATTACAGCCTGGAATGATCAAAATGTGCTTTCATGGTCAGTAACTCTCCAATAAGTCATAGTTCCAATGTACATTAACTATATAATCTAATTAACATGGCTGTTTATGTATTTAATATTATTCTTAAAACTTTTTAATAAAAGAGGTTTTAAGGAGAATTATATGTTGTTTAAAATATAAGAACCTGTTCCTTGAATGTACAGTAGTTGGGGGTTTGCACTGTCATTAAGACGACTAATAAAATTATCTCTTGCTATTAAAATGTGATTTGAGCAGTATAATAGGCCTAATTGTGCCCTCACTGATAGATGGGTAAACTCAGGTTTTCTCTGCTTTATTTATTGTGTTTACCTGTTAGTAATTCAGGGCAGAATTTAGTTCATTAAGATTAAAAAACTACCTTTTTAATAAACTGAGACTATTAAATCCATATAGGCACATAACTAAAAGCATCTGAATTTTCTAAGGTCCTCAGCACTCACAGGTCTCAAGGCTGTCATTATTTATTGAGTAGGAGCAGCAGGAATTAGTCTTGTGGGTACAAACCTTAGACGTTTTACTGCACAGGTTCACATACACACAATACATACCTAATGATATCAAACCAAATTAAACAATTCATCAAAGAAAAACTCCAAACTACAGCAATGTGTTCAGCAGCTGCACTTGTGAATATAAAAAGAGCTTGCTATTTGATTGCAAGGTCAAGGAATTATAGTGGAGATGTTATGCAGTTGTCCATAAAAACTGAAATCTGAAACGAGTAAATATTTTGCAGGACTGTGGATTCTCTGCTGTCTCCAATCCACCCGGCCTTGAAGTCAGCATCTCAGAGCTGTGACTCGTATTGCTCTGCAGTGATACCTCTACTCCAAGACCATTTTTTAGCTTTCAGAAGATTTTGCTTTTTCACTTGCTCTTGTGCCTGCTGGAACTGCAACTGAGTGTCCCTGAGCGCGCGGCTCTCCCTGGGCCGTGCTCCCGCAGCCGGGGGGGCATCACAAACCGTGCTGGGCACAGCGGGGGGCTGCAGCTTCTGCTTCCAGGGTGCAGGTAGGTAGTCAGGCTCCACCGGGTGTCTCAGGACTCTGCACTTGTTGGCCCCGATGACAGAGTCCCAAGAAAATTTAATATGGTGTGTAAGTACTGCTGAGCAATATCGGTAAGAGCCAGGGTGAGAGGGAGCCCTCCTGCCATGCTCTCTCTCACACCCACATTGGTGTCCTCCCTCCACCGCATGGCCATCCTCTCATCTACATTCTTACAACTTTTTCCTGACCTGGGACCTTTTAAAATAAAAAGGAGCTGAAAAGTTTCAGCACATCCAGCTGTCGGCCTCTGATGTCCCTGCTGCCCTCCTGATTAGAAAATATGCCCGAGGGACTGCTTGTTCTGGTGCGCGGACATCTCTAAACAAGGAGCAGCATGGACATCACCTGACCCAGACTTAGGACCTGACCTGGAGATCAGAGGAGGGTTCAGCCCTCTGCTCACCTGATACCTGCGGTCCTGGCACAGATCACAGCTCCGCTGGGCTGTCACCAGAGATCAGGTGGTGATGGCTTGCCTTGAGRCTGACCTTGTGCAGGAGTCAATCCATCAACCCCGGGATGAAACGCACTTCATCGTACTGCCGATCCTCCAAGCCACACAGAAAGCTCTACCCAAAGTCCCTTAAATGAAGTAGGAATGTTTCAATTTAAAGGAATTAGAAGCATCTTTAAAATGTGACGGTTCCCATCATACGAAGTCCCTGCACAGTGCGCTGCCCGACAAGCCTGATTATTCCCCAGCCGGCCAGGGGCTTAGAAAATATGTYGAGCACTCAAATCATTTTAGATCCTGCTGCACTGTACATACCCAGAATCCGAGCAGGGTTCACATTCGAGGGCTTATAAAAACTTGAATACACTCCAATAACTTAAATCACTCAGTGAGGTTTATAGTGATTTAAAGCCATTGGAACTCTCCGTGTTTGGTGCGCAAGGGCTCCAGCTTGGAAGAGAATTAAGGCATGTTCCAGCATGGCAGCTCCAGGCATATTGAATCAATTTCAACATGTAAAAATAATTAACAATGATAAAAATACATTAATAATACTGTAATTATAAGGCCAGACCGAAGCTTCAGCCTGAAAAAAAAAAAAAGTCTGCAGAAATTCAGCAAGCCTCATGAACAGCGTGAACTGGGAGTAATGAGGGATTTCAGTGACAGGAAAATAAATAGMGGCAAATCAAGGGTAAGGAGCAAAGGAAGATCACATTTGTCAGTAGTTAAAAAGTTTTACTGGCCTGAGCTGCAGGACTTGCTAAATTCTGCCCTGGAGCCATGCCAGTGCAGCATTGCTAGGCCAAGGGATCAGAAACAATTCAAGGTCCAAGATCTTGCAAGCCATCGGGACTGGGATCAAATGCTATATATCATGGAGTTGGCTCATAAATCTCTGCTTTCTAGTAGCATATAGTAGGAAGGCCAAATTTAGCACCTGTCTGGAAAGGATGCAATGTCGACTGAAGGATGCTTTTCCAGAGCTTCCCAGAACCAGCTCAGTCCCCACAGGGTGATGTCAAGCCCCGGAGGACAACAGGGCTTTGGCTATTTCTGCACGAGCTTTCCAGCACCTGGGTACATCAGCTTCCAGCCTGGACCAGCRCCAGGAAATGCCCGAGGCTGCAGGAATAAATACCGACAGGGATAACATTAACCACCAAATGGTTTTGTCACATCAAACGACTGATTTGTTTTGGTCAGCAGTCCACAATGGTTCTTGCTTCATCAAGGCTGATTCACCCATCCCAACTTGTTCCATACTCAGTCATCATGCAGGTGCCTCCTTGAGCCTTTCAATAATACCRTCCCAGCCTGCAGAAATGTTTGTAAAATAAACTAATAGCACAAAGTCTGTCCAAATTCTGTGGGGAAAGAACATGCAAGATATAACATAATTTCCCGTGCACATGGATTGGCATAGATAGGTGATGTGTCTTTTTGTAGGGGAAAGATACATTAATTTTAATTCCCCTGGCAGAAGAAGGAGAGGTGTTTTCTCGTTGTTCATGTTAAGGTGAGTTTCTGAGCACAGAAGATAGGGACTCTGCTTCCAGAGCTACCAGCAGAAAAMTAAAGCCTAATCTTATGCCATTATATTCACAATTCTACTGTGGTTTCGAAATGAACCTTTTGCTTTGGCATGAATTCCCATCTCATTTTCTGTGAAATACAACAGAGCTCAGGACAACTGCAACCAAGAGAGATTTCTATGAAAAAAAAGCCTGTAAACCCTTTACTATCTTTAATCATGAAAATAATTCAGTTGCTGCAAACCTGATATTCGTGGCTGGGGCCCAAGGACCTTGCAATTCACAAAAGCACTGAAGGGATCCATAAAAAGCGGCTGGCCATGAGGAATTTACACTTGTTTTTTAAAGGGAGTAAAAATGTGGCTATAGCAATTTAGAAGAGTTTATGTATTCAGGCCTYAGAGAGGTTTAAATCACTCAGTTAAGAAAGATGCATTGGTGCATTAGTGAGCCTTCAGGCAATGCAAASAGCCAGAAGAAATGATATGACAGAAGCACTTCTGGGCAGAGGAGAGTGCTTCAGAGGTTGGTCTGCCCACAAAAGGGGTCCCCGGCTCAGCGGTGTGGTGGACTCCGGCTCATCACGCCCCACATTCAAAGTATCCTCCCAACTCCTCCCATGTCCCTTCCACCCCACACGCCGCCGGCKGGGGCCCCTCGTGACCCCCAGCTCCCCTCGAGCAGCCCCTTGCATGGCCCACCCTCTCTCAGCACCAGGGGGGTCCCTTGCCCAGCGCAGTTTGTGGTCCCCTGGGACAACCAGGAGCCTTTGGCCAACGGAAATGCCCAGGACAGGGAGGCCCGGGAAGCAAAGCGCTTTTGATGAACTCAAGATAAGACAGGGTCTTTGAGAGATAATGACAAGCCCCAGCCTCACAGCATGCAAGACTAATTGCAAAGCCCATCTCCCTGACCCAGGTTTCCCACTCTAAGCCCTTCTCTGTTTCTCATATTCACTTGCTAGTTCCTTTCAAGCATTTTAATCCCACCTACTACCAGGACAGAAAAGTGAGAACTTACTATTTGGAAATAAAGTTAGTAAAAATACAAGAATGCAGTGAGGGAAGAGCTGCTGGTGTGCAAGAGCTGTGATCTCTGGTTTTAGGGGGTCTCAGGGCCTCTGACCTGGACTCTCCATGTTGCCCTCAGGTACCTGGGGGAGATCCTGCCCCTCTCTGCAGTGTGGGGTCAACACCATGACTGTTCAAGCTGCCTTCCACAGTGTCACACATCTCTTATGATACCATCAGACACTGCTGACAAAGATTTGCTGGCAGATTGCAAGAATTCAGGGCTCTACATTTTTGCTGCTTGCCGGGGACAGGGCTGTCACACCACTGCCGTGCCCCTCGCTGCTGCAGCACGGGGTGGGCTGCATCGGACCTGAAGACATGAGGAACGGAGAAAAAATGGCTGACGCCAAGATGCTGAACCAGGGACAACACAACGTTGACAGAAGCAGCTGGCTCTCAAGTGGCATGTGCTTTGYGGCTCAAAGGGCCATAACACCACCTCTGCACCTCCTAAGACTGCCATCCCAGGAAAAGCCCGGTTGGTTTTGCTGGCTGGTCATGCTCCCAGTCTTGGGAGCAAGTATGGGGAAAGGCACTTTTCTTGCTTTAGCTTTGGGTGTGCATTTTATTTTCCTTGCCTTGGTGCCCTCAGGGTGGTTGTTGGCTGCAGTAGATGGTGGGTTTTATTTTTCTAGCCTGTTGTACCCCTCTCGGGAGAAGTTGTTACAGTTGTAGTTGTATTTTTCCAGCTTTTCCAAGCTTACCAACTCCCCAGGGTGCTGTTTGCCTGAGTGGTTTGGTACAGTTTTATTTTTACAATAACTATTACACTTTTTAATTTTATTTTTGTATGTTAATTAAATACTTTTTAATCACAATGCAGACGCAGTTGCAGGGGCCAAGAAAAATACATAAACAAGAAGAGAATCCAAACATATATCTGCCCAGCATGGTACAGAAAAACTTTCCAAACCCAAGTTCAATCTAGCCCAGTCCTGGATCTCTGCATTAAAAATTTAACAACACAACTCAGCCACCAGTAGTCTACTCTTCAGTTCACTGCAAATCTTTTCCTTGGATTATCAAGGAGGAAGGTAAAATGCCCAGAGAGCAGCCAGTGTGTATATGCAAGAGAAATGCTGAGCTGTGGCACCAACTCTGCCCACCCCAGGTTCACAGCAGTCCTTGAATCAGAGAAAAATATCCTGAAGTTCTCTTTAAATAGTGTTTGTCAGATCACACGGAAGACATGCTGAAATTGTACACAGCAAAAGTACAATTTCACCTGGAGCTAGACAGCAGTTAGGGTAGCCAGTTCAGCCTACTGCCCTATGGTTTCTCCTAGCCCAGCATTTGCCCCTGCAAATCCATAGGGAATCAGCTTGTCCGCCTATGCACATGCAACAGAAAAGGAAAGAGACTGCGGACATCTGGAGAGACATGTCCTTGCCTAGCGTGGTCAAAACCACCTCTTTAAAGTGCTAGTGCTGTAAAATTCTTGCCATGCCTGAGAAATAAAATGTGAGATTTAATTTAAAATGAGAGATATTAGAAGGGAGAGCTGCAGGTGATGAGGTGATGGCATTTCTTTGGCTCAGGGCCAGGAGGGTAGGAAAAGAAAACAAGTTAGATGCGTTATATCCTACATACCTTGGCAGCTCAACAAAGTGACACTCATGTAGGGCTCATGAACAAGGCAATTAATGACAGGGAAATGGTATTAGCTGCAGCACAAGGAGCACTGTAAGAAATTAGAGCTGAAGTTCATTCAAAGCACAGGAGAGACAAGGCCAATAAAAAAAAATCCAGCAGCAGTGTGTATGTGAAAAGTCAATGTACTAGACATGCAATGGAAACAGAGAAGATATTTCTTCTGAGAACCTATGTGTGATCCTTGCACACCTGTCACCCCTATTTTTTAAATGTTTGACTAAGCAGTGATTTCTTTAATATCTCCATGCATCTGAATCATGTTAGTGAAAGCTGGGAACAGTGCAGGACAGAACAGCTAAGTATGAAGACCCCTTGTCCTCAAAAACAGGTCTTCTGCAATGGTCTCAAAATTACATGATGAAAACTGCAGCGATGGAGTTATCTGGATGCGTACAAAAGCTAAATGATATTATTTCAGATATATCCCTGCCTTTCTATCGTAAGCACACTGAAAGAACGCCCACGCCACCTCAAAGATGAGTGGGCTGTACTGGGCACAAGCCCCTGGGTGACTATTCTCCCACTTTGGCTTTGCTGGCACAAACTGTGGCTCTGGTAGTCCCTGGGCTGTGCAGCTGCAGGCCATCCCCAGCAAGAGGCTTGCTAAGGATATTTTACTGCTCTTTATGTTTGTTGTGGGCCCAAGGACCCTTTCAATCACTTGGAGAACTTCTGGGACTGGGCCATGTTAGAAGGATGTTTTCCTATTATTAATTATTATTATACCACCAAAACTACTTCTGTTGTTTAGTTTGAAAAGCTAATTCTAACAAATGAGTCCATTCTCTCAATTTAAAGCTGGGCAGAAAAAACAAAGCAGTTTAACTTCATAAAACACATTTTGATTAAAATAGATTGTTTGACAAAGTATTACAGTATTACAAAGAATATTCAAAGAACATTTGAAAGACAAGATTTGCTTGAAATGTCTCTTTTTAGTGTTTTCCCACAATAAAGTTTTTTCAACGTTTGTGCTTATTTTCATGTTGTGGGGAAAAATACAACTGTGCCTGTCCCTTCAACAGAAACTCTGGAGTCAGCCTAGCATGTGATGAACTTAGCAAATTTGTTGTAAATACTTTTTTTTAGTAATTTATAGTAATTTGATTAGAGCATTTCTGAGCAAGCAGCAGCTCTTCTGCTCTTGTAATTTGTCCAAAAAGACAACAACAAGGCTCAGCTGCTTGGCTGCCAAGCAGAAAGGTCAGATTACTGACCTCCATTTTGGGGTATCAGTTACAGCCACCTCAGCACTCCCCACTGCCTGCTGCAGTTGTCCATCTTCTAAATATAGCTGCTCTTAGTTGCAGGATATTCTCTCCTTATATACAATGGCAATATGCTTCATCACTCCCCTAAAAAAGCATATCACAGGATCCTAGCAGTATTTATCATTAAAAGTTACAGCCTGTGTGCTATCTTATTTATTGAGTGTTGACAGAGACTTTGATGCTGCTGGTACACCCAAGTAAAGTCAGCACTGTTTGAACTTTTTAAGCTTAAAACAGCAAGGTTGAGCCATATAAGTTGGCCCAAATAAAGCTGGATGAGTGGCTTGACATAAAATCTCATCAAGTCATTTTGAGCAGAAAAATTAGGTTCATAAATACATG
This sequence comes from Oceanodroma leucorhoa, assembly GCA_030449065.1. Lineage (NCBI taxonomy): Eukaryota > Metazoa > Chordata > Aves > Procellariiformes > Oceanodroma > Oceanodroma leucorhoa. The sequence continues at coordinate 1,054,645 of JASVER010000155.1, read as the reverse complement.
CTATACTGAAGATTGTTTTACATTTATTTAAATCACAAGAACACAAGCTGACCTGAAATGCCCAATTCAGATAGACAAGGCAAAGAAGTGCAGGGCTGGGAAATAAAATCTAGACAAGTCCCCATGGAAGCGAATCAGCTCCCCCATGAGCCTCCCTTCCTCTCCAGTGCAGCGGGTGGTGGGGACAAAGACAACCCTGGAGCTGCATTCTGGCTTGTCCTATTTTTAGACACAAATATGTTATTCATAAGAAACTCTCAGGGTGTCTATTGGTTTGGGAAGTCACAACACAACAGCAGGAGACTGATCCGACTTCCTTCAGGGAAAAGCCAGTGGTGTTTGCCAGCATCCCACAGCCTGGGGCAACCAGGGTCTGAGCAACACRTTCCTTCCCGGTGGCCTCCCTTTCTCTCCTGCTACAGTAACATAAATATATAAAGCTTCTGTCCTTAGAGGATCCCTATCTTTGACTAATAACTAGAGGGATCCCTTAGTACCAACAGTTATCTACAGAGCTCACCCTGCGATGTCACTACCCATCATCTGAGACCAAGTTTGGACTTGGGGAACAAAGATAAAAGTCTTTCAAAATATGCAAGGGATAAGTGAGAAAGTTTGGCTTGCGCAAGGCATTTTTTACATTCCCACATGTCTCAAATGTCCACAGCTTAAGCACAAACAAAATCAGTGGAGATTAAAAGAACTTTGACCCTATATTCTTCTTGCCTTTCTTTTCAAAAAAAGAAGCACGCTCGCAGGCACACGCGCTCGCCCAGCACCCTGGCTCAGGCCCTCTTTCCATCTCTCCAGGGAGATGAAACTCCCCCCTGGAGCCTGGCCAGGCTGCCCAGGACACGTTGGGCTTGTTTTCATATCTGCAGTCTCAGCAGAGCAGTGAATAAGCGCTGTCGGGAGTGTTGAACAAACACCACGCTTGACTTTTCACTGGGCTCTTATGGGCCCAGAACAAAAGCCTGGATYCCAACCCGCTGAAACTTTGGGGCATTTGAAATCTGGATCCAGATCTGAAGCTTGTGGTTGGACTTCCATCTCTAGGGTTTCAGTTAGGAGTTCAGTTCATAAACACTTCTGCCACGGCCTTTTTCTGCTTTACTCCGCCATGAATAAGGAGTTACTGCTATGAAATTAAGTTAGACCTGACCACAAGTGGGAATAGAACAGAGTTTACTCGTATAACCAGCCATACCTTTTCGCTTTTTCATTTCTGGGTGTAATACACAGTTAGGGACAGTGGCTCATACATRTGTACATGGTGCACACAGTCCTGGGATAAAGCATGGCAATGCAATGGTAGGAGGAGGTGAAATTAAGCAGAACAAAGACTCAGTAGAAGCACACAAACAGAAGGTGCTCAAAGGTGGATGTAAAAATTCACCTGCCTCTTCTGCCAAATGATCATCACCAGCACCAGTGCAGCCAGCACACACTGCAAACTGCCTGTTACAAGCCCTACACACATCCACCTCAAAACGTTCTCACTCATGAGCTCCTCACCAAAAATTCAGCTCCTGAGCTTTGCTTGTCACTCAGAGCAGGCAAGAGTCACACATTTGAGATTTCACCAGGCAAAGTGTTTCCATGCTGTCAATGAAGTAATAAACATTTTAATATAAATTAAGAAAAGCTGCCCATGGGCTTGTAATAGTAGAACRCCAAACCTGCACATCCTGGCTCCAAGTGTATTGCTTTAAAAACTACTGTAAAGCTTTTCTGCTGCTCAGACACCGTGGAGGGGAGAATCTGAACTGGAGGATGCTCCCCAATCTGCCACTAACCCACTGTGAAATGGTGAGCTCAGAGTACCAACRCACGGGCTCCTGGACCATGGGGAGCCCATTGAGCCCGATGGTGTTTCGGCAACGGTTTCAGGAGGTGATGTTATGACCCTTCTTTCTCTCCCTGACTTTTTGCTGCTGCTGCTTCTATTCCTGCATTACAAATTCCCCAAGCACAGAGGACTCCCTGGCAGAAGGTCTAACAAGGACTTTATTCCTTGCTTACCGTTTTCATGGCAYAATATCTTTTTAAGGTTAAAATCTGTTAGGTAGATACTGCCTACAGTTAATGTAAGCAGCTTGTGACTTTCCTCTAGGATCCGATACATTCACTGCATGTTTCAGTATGACTGTTAATTACACAAGTGCAGAGTGTTATTTTCTATTCACAGAAGGAAAAAGGAGCTGATGGGAGGAGAAGCAATCAGATACAAACCATCACCCAGTTCATCAACAAACTTTTCACTAACCTTTTGCATATTCAGTGCTTTAGGGGTTAATAAAGTCTCTTAGAAAGCAAAAGGTTTCCATCTGTAATTGGATCCTTTGTATGTGCTTTCCGCTATAGGAATCAACTTAGCATTGACATCCTCGTAAAAATTTCCATTAGATTGAGGACTGAATGCCCACTAAGGCTCTGTGTGGTTTTGCAATTGATTCACTGAATGAAATCTTATCTAAAATCTTTTTATTTTATGCTATTATGGGCACAGGGGAAAATAGTGATGTAAAAATTTTCACTGCTTAGTTAATGTAAGTGCCTCTTGGAAATGGCCTTCAGGTTACCTAAAAAGATTGCCATTTCTATTTCCCACTATTTTGTTTCATATTACCAGTAATTGAAAAATGTTTCATTTGTTACAAAGTTACATATTGACACTTTGAATTGAATTCAGAACCTTTATCTTTAATCTTCTTATTAGATAGCTTCAGACAGCGGTTCATGCTATCCAGGGGTGGAAAAACACAGTTCATCAGCTTGCATTTTTTTTTCAAGGAGACAGATGTAAAACTGTTCCCRTGCTTTAAAGATGTGAAGAGCAGTCTGGCCATGTAGAAGCTACAGATCAGACTTTATAATGCTAGTGTCCTTGTAGTGGTGGTCCTCTCAGTAGCTCTCCAGAGAGAACACACAGGGATAGGTCAGAATATCACTTACAAAGGTGTCAAACCTTTTACTTCTTTAAAACAATGCCCAATCAAGAACAGGGAGAACTGAAAAGGAGGAACATTTTGTCTTTGCTTAAGATCTGCAGGCATATATGGATTAGCTACTACATCTTTTTCTTCTTTACATGCTATGAAGAATAATCTCCCAAACCAAATTCAGAAGTTGAAGCCAGAACGAAGRCTGAACTGAGGAATTATCAGAATTCTTTGCAAATATTTTTCATGTCCTCCCAGTCATACAGATTGGACATTCCCATCTATCCACGGCAGCTGCAAAGAGAACCGTATACTTACACCATGTACTTACARCGCGCACAGCCATAACCTCATAAACAACTGCACAAACCCAGGACAGAAGCATGTGTACAACACCTGCACACTCACACCCTGCGCACAAGCTCAGAGATATGCTAAATGCAAGCACATGGGTTACACATAAATATATGCATTCAGATACAGCACATGGACATATGGTATGCATGTGGTTCRTACCCACAAAGTATGTATTTGAAACTAACAGGTTTATTTTCCTTTTCTCTTTGCTGGTCCTGGCCTGGGAACATCTAGTGTCCCAGCAGCAGCTGCAATGTCCCTTACTCCGAGCTGTAAGACATTCAGGCCACTGAGTAACACCATCCGGATTTAAATGGGAGATCCTCACAGTCTGCTCTAGTGCCTATCACAAAGCAGACAATAATAATAAAGTTTGTCTTTGCTTTCCTGCCGCTCACTGCAGTTGCGGGAGGTTTTTGCAGTGCATGAGAGTAAAAATAATGCAATCCCTTGCCCTGCTGCTGGAGGGAAGGCAACGCAGTGCTAGAGCACCCGGAGCAGTGTAAGACTGTGCCAGCCTGGAAAGCACTGCACATCCCGGGATGCAGAAGGTGCCCCATCCCTTGGGCTGGAGGCAATCGAAGGAAAGGGAACAGCCYCGAGCCATGTTCGTGATGTCTGGATGGTCCCTGTCTGCCCAAGCTTCTCCGCAGGAGGAATCTCCACTTCCTACRATATATGGTTCTCTACACAACACTTAGCATTAATTTGGAAATACCAATCCAGCACACCCTAGCGATGTTGTATTGTCAACTTTCCAAGCATTTATTTCAAGCTGAGCTGGCTGGCAATTTTCTGAACTTTTCTTTCTGAGAAAGCCATTTTCCTAATATTTTTAGATAACCTTAAATTTTTCTTTAAAAAAATACCTCAGATTTCAAAACTAAAATGTATAGCTTTTACTCAGTGTGATGAGTGCTCTACCCTTTCTTCTGCCTTCCCTCACCTCTTCAGTGCAAAAACATTAGAAAGTAGAAGAACAAGATAGCAGGAAAGAAAGGATATAAAACCAACCAAAACCAGAATCAAAACCATAATGTTAAAATAATTTTTCTTATTTTTATGTGTTTTCTACTGAAGATGCCAAAGCAAGTTCTTTTTCACAAAACAATTTTTAAAGTAATATTAATGAAAACACTGATTTTTCCTAACAACCCACATCTGGCCTGGCTAATCCTGAAGGCACCTGACATTAGACGAGCCATGGGACCGTCGGCTCAGCAGTGATATTTGTCATTAGTCCAGGAAGAAACCTCGAACTGGCAGAATTTTCATTCTCTGCATACGCGAACACACACAGTGTGACCACAGCCTGGAAACTCCCCAAGACGACAAATGAGCTGAATCCCAGATTTCGTTTCAAAGCCAACCTCAGAATTTCCATGGTGCATTGAACCCTCCAGCCTTACATCCAAAAATCAATGAGGTGACACTGGCATAGAATAAAAATAATGTAGTGACGAAACAGGGCCTTAAAGTACTTAGCAATGACATTTTAAAAACAAAATACCATGCAAAAATGTGAAGTCAAATGCCCTTTAATCTCCATGACTCTGTAGTGTCAGTCTAATTAAGCCCTCAGCCTTCTGCCAAGTTGGAGCTACATCCACTGAAAAAGGATGCCCTGTGATAGACRTTATGAGGTGACCTCCTCCATCCCAACATCTGTATAACCGCCCTTAGTCCTAATGAATGCACGTGCTGGAAGAATGACGGGATTTCCTACAAGCTCAAATTCACCCCATAAACTGCAAAGCATTGCTAATGTTTCTGTCTGTCCTGCTAAAATCCTGTCCCTGGATCAGAAACGCAGAAGAAATGAGCTAGACCCCTCGACTGAAGTTTCTTGCAGTTCCCTTAATATAAATCTAATGCAGAAATAATGGCAATTTATAACCCAGGCAGCCAGAAAGCAGTGAAATGAAGCAAGCTGCCAGTTTATAGCCTCAACAGTGCTTCTGAGACTGAAATTCAATTTCTGGCCCCAGAGGGTGGTTTTGGGAGAGCGATACCACCTTGTGCACATTCCTGCTATGCACTGCTCACACTCTGAGCACAAAACTCCTTCCCTTGGCCGTGGCCTCTTGCTCATCCACCTGAGCAAACTCACTGTGCACATTCATGGTCTGCTGCCGCTGCTGCCTCCTTTGCTGGGACACCGGTGACAGCACAGCTGGTCACCCACCGGTTGCAGGGAGGTGCTCAGGAGAGCTGCCATAGAGCAGGGTACCACGCTGCTAAGATTTCTGTCCCAGGCAGCAGCTTCATTCGGCACCCTCTCTCCTGTCACTGGACTCAGCATGTTTGGGGACACACCTGTCACATGGCTTGACACCATTTACCCTCTATCCCCATCCATGTCTGTGCAGCTCTGCMACATTACATTTTAACAGACCAGTAATACTGATGAGCTTATGACTAAAATGACCATCTCTCTCCCAAAGAACCCCTTGCCAGTAAGAATTAAATGCCCACCTGGTCTTACTGGGCATAATACCAATAGGAAACAAACTCTACTTGTTTCAGGCAGGAAAGAATAAGGTCTGAGATTTGTCCTTCTCTCACATATTTACCATTGAACACTCCTATTACTCTGCATTCTCATTTCACATCCAGACTGCCAATGCCCCACTTCATGCTAGACACCATTCAAATACCTTGCATAGAAACCTTAGAAAGAATAAACAATAATAAAAATGTGTTAAAACACACCCCTGCTTGCAGTAGAGATCCATAATCACAGACCACCCCTAACACAAAGGTCTTGCAATCCAGTCTGAGAAAAAGGTGAAGAGACCTTTCKCAGGTCACACAGCAAGTCAAGGATGGACTAGAGAAGACTTGCCTCCTTCAAGTCGGTCCTACTACAACTATTTGCCCTTCCTGAGGCCCAGCTGCCTCTCCCAGGAGGTGAATACATCCAGCCAACCCATTTTGCAGACAGTTTTAAAAAGGTCAGTCTCCCCACACCTTTCTGATGAAGAACCAGTCTGCCTGCAAGCAAAGATGGGGGCAACAAGACAGCAAAGAGGAAGCAAGGGGGAAAGCTGGCTGGAGTGGTTGCATGCACAGATGGGATCATTCATTGATGGGCACACCAAATGGATTGCTGTGCTATGAATATTTTTGAGTACAGACAGATTTTCAAAGCTGTTTTGGAGGCTTGAGCCCCAAGTCTATTTAAAGTGAACCTCCACACCTGACTTGGCAAAATGAATATGTTTCACAGTTAGGTGCTCCTGGCTTCCTTCTCTCTGCACCTCTTGGGGAAAGCAGGCACTGGGGGGCTGCAGAAGGAAACAGCAGCCCACAGCACCCAGCCAGGTCATCTTATTGCCAGGAGCAGAGCGTTTGGATGGTGCCCTGTGGCTGGCAAGGTGGGAACCTGTAGCAAGAAAGTAGCAAAAAGCAGCCAACTTCTGTGCTGGCACCAACTTAGGCAAGAAGAGAACACGTGTCCACAGCCCCGATTGCTTGTGATTTACACCGACATGAATAAGATCAGAACCAGACCCTTGTGCTTTATTCTGACAGTAAACACAACAGGGAGCTTAGCCTCTCCTCCTCAGGGTATATGCCTTCCCTACCCCTTTGTGGTACCAGCACAATAAATAATGCATTCCTGGAAAAGGAGATCCAAGGAGGTTTCCATAAACAATTCAGGACTTCTCCTTTAAAAACCTCTGAAATAGTTTCTTAATGGCTGAGCCATGCAAGTCATTAGGTTTCTGTCAGTGTGCTCAATACACATGTATGTGCCAGAGACCAGAATCCTGGTGGAGTCTGTACTGCAGGACATCTATAAAAGAAAATTACAGTTTAAGTGTCCAAAACAATGATCTGTGGGTGGTCCTCTGGTTAGCAGATGGGTTTCTACAGTGCACATATAGCTACTAGTAACAAACACCTCCTTGTTTTTGTCTCAGTAGCCTCTGCATATGAAGAAGAGTTAGTGCACAGAAGATTCACTGCCTACAGATTAGCAGTTCATATATCTTTGCTGCATAGAGTGTGCAGTCCTACCTGTGCAGGTCTGATAGGTCTAATAGCATTTTCACTCAAAATGGAGCTACTTGTAGAAGCTTATCAGTGTAAAATTACCAGCAAAAACTGACCCACCCTCTGCTCTCACATGGCATTATGTCTTCCAGGTGAAGCCAAACCAGAATAGGGTAGGGTGGAAAARGTAGTTAAAACACCTTTTCCTTTGATACATGGAGACACCCATACAGCCAGTTGGATGTTGCCTGCTTGACTTACCAGCTTTGACCACAGATGCAGTGCAGAGCCTCTTCAGCCTAAGGTTTCTTTCAAAAAGGCCATGAAATATCACCTTGAACTTCCCAGGTTCAGCTTAACCTGAACAACGTTGCTCTTCTGATTTGGAGTGTGGCCCAAGGAACAGTTACATAAAGCACACCAAGATGGAGAGAGGCRTAAGGGACCAGGACAGAGGAAGGGCTGTTAGCAAGGTCAGAAACCTTTTAAACCAGATTTGCACCTGCAGGAATTGCATCGTGGAACCACGCCCTGAGGGTAACCAACGTACTCGTGTCTTCCCACACCTGTAGGGAGTCTGAAGTCTGGCTTTCCTACTTTGTTCATCAAAGTGCTAACTCAAAGCCTGCTCACAAGTGTTATGACTACCAGGAACAGCCCAGTAGTTTAAGAGCACAGCTGTTGGGATGAGTAGTGATGTATGCGTACGCTAAGTTTAATACAGACTTTTGRAGAAACTAAAAAGTGGCAGGATATGTCACTTCTCAGCAAACATCTGGGAGCTGTTAAGTGACAAGGTCAGGATAAGGAAAGACCTGTGGCCACGGGAGAGCATCTTAAGTCTTAAGGAAGCCACTGTGACTCTTGGTCCCAGGCTCTGAGAGGGAAGACCCACCAGCAGCCAATGTAGTAATAGAAAAAAGTAAAAATTTGGGGTCCTGAATCCAGAGCCTGCCCCATGAGTGGGAAGAACCAAACTGCACCCTTAAAAGAGGGAGAAAAAGGACACGAAGGCAATAAAGGCTGAGGGGACGCACACAGCCCGGCCAGAGGGAGCAGATGCACAACTGGCACTGCGACTGGGAGCGCGGTAACCTGTTACCATCAATTATTTCGCCCTCGATCCCACTGGCAGACACCTTGGGAACAGGGAAGGAGTTGGGAACAATTAAGATGTAAAGGTGTACTCTTAGGAGAGATTAGCTAATGTGGTCCAAGGCACGCGGAGGCGGTGTCTATGCACCAGATGGCCGGACGGCGCAGGGATGCCGGCTGCCTTCGAGGAGCGAGCTCAGGTTTCAGCAACGGGCCGGCCATCACCAGCACTGCGCTCAGCAGGGGCTGATGGATAAACTGAAACCCAGGATAAATTAGCCTCCACTGAGCTCTCTGTTGTGCTAGCTAGACCGCTACCAGCATCTGCATGGTTAACTGCCTACAGTACGCTGCCAGCTCTGCCGTCACTGCCGTATGGACATGTTTCCACCAGAAAAAAATCACTAGGCAGTGCAAAGGGTAACAAAGAGTTTGATGCTGAAGCTCTGCTAATCCCCTGAGAAAGCACTGCTGTTTTATAGCTCTTACCTAATCGTGTGATGGCTTGAATAGATCACCTCTGGCCAACTCATAAAGAGCCGATCATCTCCAGATCCAGGAGCTGGCTGTGTCGTATCACTTTTCTGACCATAATTACACATTAAAGAGAATATAATGAAAGATATTTTGCAAAAGCTTAAAAAATCAAGCAGATGACAGGCTTCTGGAGGAAGCGGAGCTGCCTGCCTGTAAAGGCTCACAGCCGCTGGGGAGAGCCGGGAGGGAGGGAGAAGGCTTTAACCCACACATGCTCCCACTGACGTGGCTGACAAGCGGCCAYAGCAACCCCCCCAAATCCACTGCACGCCTGGGTACAGCCTGGACTTTTCTGTAKGTGAACATGGATCACCAGTGATGAAAAGATAGGGCAGAGATACACCAAGCAGTGGTGTTCTGCATTTCCGTAAAGAAATGTTGCCTTTCACAGGGCTTTCGAAAATTCAGCTGAAATGACCAACTGGCTCCTTGAAACTTTCTTTCCTGCCTCCATGGTTCTTTAAAGGGTGAAAATTMACTGATTCCAGTGTATAGTTCACTGTATGGACTATCAGACATTACTCTGTCTCTCCTGGCTTTAATCATTAATYAGGTCACAAGGACCATTGTTGGAATGGGACATTTTAGCCAAAAAAGTACTGAAATTATAAATGTTCTAAAACACTCACTCCAAAGTGAACCTGTTCATAAGCACTTCCAGGGCACACGATGTCGCATATTGCAGARCATTTCTTAAATTTTCCTTCTGGGAGTAAATGCTAGAAGAAGATGTCACCAGTCAGTTCTGAGAAGTGAGGGTGTCATTAGCATGTTGCTTTAATTGTGTTTTAAATATTATATTAAACAATTTTTTGTACATTTCCTAAGAAGAGTCTTCTTTCATGAGGTGTCCTAAGTCTCATGTCAACTTACTGTGGCTCAGATGTGTACGTGAAATCCAATTAGCACATTCCAAACTTCATTTCCACTGAAACACAATCAATTGTAACTTATTTTCGAATCACGCTGCTTTCTCTAATTGTTAGCTCCAGCCTCTGCTGAATAGGTGGTTAAGCAAATTATTCCATCTCACATATGAAAATTGTGCTATTTATGCTGGCAGCTTTCATAGTTACTGATGAGGTTTCTTGAGCTAATGAAATAATGAAAACACAAAACAGATTTACCTTTCTTAATAAGGAAAAAGATAATGAACTAAAATTAAAATTGAAAATCTCACTATACACAGAGTTACTATAATATCATTTCTGTCTTAAATTAATGCCTGTGCTTTTTTATTTTATTTTTTACAAGCCAGTGACAAAGCATTGTAAGGATGCTTTTACTTTATTGCATTTTTTATAATAGAATTATGGGACGTACAGTTTTGGTGACTTTTCTCTTCCGTGTGATTAGGCACACATGAAAGGGCATCACTTCGATTAGACTCTGTGCCGGGCTTCAGGGAGATCAGTCATTGAAGGGGAAAGGGGYGGATGGATGAAGGTGGCTTTTGCTCACCTTTGCATCCTTCTACCTGTGCCTTAATGTTGGGCTGGCACCTTCCTGGTGCAAATCTGCTGGGATTTSCATTGCTGGAGCCCTGCAAAGCAACCAGGCTCCTCGCTTGCCCACTGCCCTKCTCTGCTTCCCAGCCTGTGCTGGTGGTACGGCTCACGAGGAAGCTTTGGCAAGGAGAAAACACAGCCACATCCCACACAAAGCCCATCCTCTCACCCTAGGGCCAAAGAGGAGAGGAAACCCCAGTGTGTTTGTGTCATCTGCCTGGCAAAGCTTTCTTGCTTTCTCTAGTTTACACATACTGAGTTTGAAATGGTCTAGCAATATTTTTTTGCTCATTCACTCATGGACCTATGGGGAGACCAGGGACAGACTTGGGTCTGTGGGACTCCAGTTAATGCTGAGCCTGTGCTTGATGCTGCACTGGMTTGAGCCAAGAAGGAGCCCCGTTGCAGCCGCGGGGGCTCTAACAGGAGATAACCCCCGGTACCACTTCAGAGCTGGGAGCCTGAACTGCGGTCCCTCTGGTTTTTACATATGTATTTCCAGAGCTGAGAGACATCAGTTTTCAGTGTAAAAAGATCTTGGCTGGAAATACAAAATGTGAGAAATTCAGTRTGGGGCATCGGTATTTCTGTCAGATAACCTGGACAGCAGGTCCAGGAGATGCTGCATGYGTCCCTGCCGTGCGGGTTGGAGTTTCGCAGGGTTACCAGCTGGATCCTGAAATTGTTCCTTCAAACTCCTCTCAAAGCCAGTGAAGTTTGCTGGAGCAAGGGCAACGGAGAGGAACAAGAGCAGAGCCCAGTGCTGAGGGACTTGAGTGCTCCCAGGGGTCCCAGCGCTGGCACATCACACAGTGCCCCTGATTTGCTCTACTAGGAACTTGCTGCAAAAGCCCCTCAGGTTCCCCCCCTCTCACTGAGCTCCCAGCTCACACATCCCTTCCCCATGCTGCAGCACCCACAGTTTTGTCCTTAAACGTAAAACAATTATATGTTTCTGTCAATAAGTAGCATGCCATAAATTAGCGGGCTTGCTGGCTCTCTGCCTGCCACTGGGGGAGGAAATGGCCCCATAAATATTTGTGCAAGACATCAATAAATTTGAAGTGTTGACTCGAGTACTCAGCTTCCCTATCTGAGACCTGGAGCAGAGCTTCCGGAGTTCACGTGTTTCTGCTGCAAGAGGGCAGTGCTGGAGGCTAGCGATATCCCCAAGATGCTGAAACTGGAGATGGAGAGAAAAAACCCTCAGAAACCCCTTTGCAAGGTCCCTTCAAGTTACTGATCCAGGTGGAAAAGGTCCTTGCAATTCAGACAGGGAAGGTTTTAGGAAGGAAAACATTCCTCTGGCCCAYTGCTGCTCTTCATTTTTACTGATTCTTTTGAGTTACTAATTTGTACCAGTCCGTACTACAAAAACATCGTTGATGTAGTGATTCGTGTGGCYGGACAGTTGGACAGCCCCCTCCAGCAAAGCTGCTTTAGGCTTCGCACAAGATCCAGGGGAAGATCAGTCAATGTGCCACAGGACACAGGGACATCAGCATCAGGAGCCCCCCATGTGCTTCTGAGATCAGTGCAATTTAATCTGGGTTAAAGATATTATTTTGAACTGGCTCTACTTTCATAATGTTTGAATGGCATCACTTCAAACTGGAGGCTGTTTTGCTGGCATTGCTGTATTATTCCCTGTCTAGGCACATTYAGAAGCTTTTTGACTTCAGTACTGACTTCTCCAGGTTTGCTATCTTTCTTTTGGGAAGAATAACTCCATTCTGTAATGCTCGCACACTTAGATTAGTGCTGGATCACACTTACATTAGTGCTGGATGCTCTTCTCCAGCTGAACAGTTTTCATCAAGAGCAGAAAATGTGACCCAGTCATTACATACYTTTTATTTTTCTTGCTGCTTTGTGTCGATGGAGGTATGTACACATACAGACMGATCCAGGGAGTGTGCCCTGAGGAACAGCTCTGCTCCGTCCTCAGGAGATGGTCCAAGTGGTTTACTGAGTCTTTCACTTCTTGTAAATCAAATATTTGGGAGTCTTGTCTAGAAGAGATCTCTTGCTACTTAAGTAAAATGTAAGGGAAAAAAGTGAGCCTGACAATGTAAGAAGAAGAGGTGAGGGTCAGGAGGTTCCCCCGGCTCTGTTCCCCCTCTGCTCTTCTACCCCAGGAGATGAGCAGCAGCCAACAGCACCATTCAAATGAAGCAACATTGATTGAAAAGACAAAAGGGATATTTTTGTTCCTATACAGGCAACAGACTCTCCTAGATTCTCTGTCTACGAGGCCTGGGATTGTGACAACTAATTAGAAATAATTGTGAATAAAGCACTTGTGTAAAACTTGGACTACAAGGTGGAGCAGACGTACTAGGAAGGTACTCTCTCTGCCTTGCTTTCTCCGGTCCCCCCAACTCACCGTCTAGACTCAGCTCTCCTGGRAAGAAAGAAGGTGAGAAGGCTCCAAGAAGAAAAGAAATAATGAAACTCAAGCTAGCAATTGTCAGATTTGTGATAATGCTAAATTCCATAATTATTAACCAGGCTACTCAGGAAACCATTTTACAAGGCTTAGTAGACATCTGGGAGTGAAGTAAAAGAGATATTTGTTAAACCACTCACGTTTCCAGGTTTGCTAAAACAATTGCTTTATCTCTTAATTTTGTATGTATCAAGACATGGTTACTGAAACACAGACCCGGAGACACTCCCCGGGAGCACCCCGTCGCACCAGGGACCACAGGTTGGCAGTGGCACAGCACAGACTTCATTTCATGACACCGTTTGCTGGGGTCCAGGGCAGTCCATGGACCAGCCCACTCCCCGCGGTGCCACGCAGCTGGCCCAGCAGCTCGCACCGGCGCTGCTCATGCAGCTCATGCTGCTCATGCAGCACCGGCCGCTTCTCCTGCCAACAGAAAATTCCTGTGTAACGGGGCCCCGGGTACTCGCCGGCTTTGTGGTCACAGATTGTTCACGGTTCGGCGTTTTCCCCAGTCCGGCCTGGCATCCCCGGCTTCCACACTGGAATTTGCCATTTCACTGCAGCCAGGAGCTCAACATCATGTTTCCTCTTCCCTGTTGGGACCTGGCTGCAGATTATTCTTTCCGTGTTGTTTTCAACACAAGAAAGAGCACTTTTTTCCCACCCTGCTGCCCATAAAAGAGGAAACCAGGAAGCAGGACAAGAATTCTTCTAAGTTTGGGGGGGGTCTTTTTGTTATTTTGCAACGGGGGACAAGGGCTGGCATGCAGCAATTGGGTTTGTTCCCCAAGTCATCTTTCATGAGATGAATGTTTTAGAGAAAAGACAAAGCACTGCTAGGGAACCGAGACCCCTGAAGAGGCTGTAGAGCTGCTGGTTGTGTAGATGTGTGCACATCAGTTGGGTTCACAGCTAGGGTTCGCCATCAGCAACCTCATTCTCAGCATTTCCCCGCCTTCACCAGCAAGAGATTCAAGCTCAAACCCACCAGTCAGTCCTCCTGGCTATTAGAACATGAATCTTTATGACCCTTGCCCAGATAAATGTTACCACAAATTGGAAAGCTACATTGAAATTACAACTATAATAAAATCAACCTAATACAACTACTGAAAAGTGGCTGCAGGGAAGAGAGACAAGCAAGAACTCCCAAAAATCATTTGCCTTAAGTCTGCAAACAGCCATTGAGCATCATCAAACTATTCAGACAAGATGGCATTTGTTTTGTTTACTATCAATCACATCTGCTTGCCCTAGTTACCATCTACTGCCTTCCTTACACTGGTTTTCTTTCTCTTGTTAAACATTTTTATTTTGTTATCGTAAGAAAAGCAATGTTGCAGGACAGTAAAATTAATGTATAGAGGGAGAATTGCTGACTAAGAGGCTTTATACTGGCAGCATTATGCACAGAAGCTATTTTTCAAAGGGAAAAATTTATGCCACGCTTCCTTGGCCATCGGAGATCACTCACTTGAAAGAGAATTTTTTCAGGCAGGCTGATGGGAAAGACTCTCATTATCAGCTGCTTGGAGGAGATATTGGCACCGCACCTGCAACAACTTTCTGAAGTTCACAACTTGGAGCCCAGCACCAGACCACAGAAAAAAACAGAAAAGGACAAGAACAGCCAGATATTATGTCKAACTATCTTGACTCACCAGGGCTCCTATTCTCAATTCGCTGTGACCTTTAGAGCGGTAGAGYTGATACTGAGCAAACAATACGGCTCCATCCTCTTTGGGAAGCCCCCGCTCCTGCCCTCCGCCTGTCTCCGAGCGGTTTGCTCGGCACTGCCAGCCACACACACCGCACGGCCCGGCTGGAGGAGCGGGGATGACGCACCAAGTCATTTTGATTTGTGGCGTCTCCCTGAGTAGGATGTGCAAAATAAAGACAGATGGTAATGGATAAACTCCAGCAACTGTGAAGCTGCCGTTAGCAATAGCTCTCACACTGTGCAGAGCGCCCTCGAATGAACTTCCCTGTGGCCCAAAGTCCGTGGTGACACACAGAGATACTGCGGCTCATCTTTTAGTGAGAACTTCTGTGCCTTTTACCATTTTACCATCTCATTTTGCTTTTTWAAAAATTTTATTTCAGCCTCCTGATCTTCCTCTTAAAAGCCACCATTTTCACACAGCTGTTCCTGCAGCCRTCCTGTCCAAGGCAATGGTGGTACCTCGGCGAGCGGGGAGACCTTTCACCTTCAGGGTCTACATGGGAAACCTCCTTCCAAATCAAGGCTTCAGAATGCCCTGGGAGTTGCAAWGTTTTTCATGTGTTCCCATCATGAAGCTAATTCCTTAACGCTCTTTTCTCCTGGGATTTCTGCAGTCTTACCAAACCTTGCTGAACCTCAGCAGAAGGACCCAGGTGATAATCCAAGCACCTTTCTGCCACAGGGGCAGTTTGGCTTCTCTCTTTGTTCTTCACGTTACCTCCGAGTTCAGGCACCTGAAGTCTGCAGCTGACACGTATGTTATTTCATCCAAAATAAATGCAGGCACATTAGTGTTTTCTGATACCTTTTTTCTTAAATATATCAATAGAAATTGATTGCTGATGGTCTTTTCCAGAAATGAAAATAAGAGGCAAAAATAACYAAAAAGCAAAAACCATTCTGGGGGAGCATTTTTATAAGGCATCTCTGTGGTTTTGGAACCTACCTCCCATTTTCAAAAGTAATTTTTTTCCATGGTGGATTCGGGTCAGTTTTGAAGAAGAATCCTACCTCACTTCCATGCTTTTGCAATTGCTCCCTTCAGCTTTCAAAGGTCTGCTCACTCTGCCTCCTGCACCGTGCTGCTGTCCACAGACAGCCAGGGCTGGCTGAAAAGCTGCTGCTGAGCATGCATCAGGGCTTTACAAGCAGCGTTTGCTGGCGGGGTCATACTGTGAGCAAAGATATATTTTATCTTATAGTAAATGAGTTCTCCATTTGGCAAAGTCCACACCCTGTGCTAGCACAGGTATACAGCATGAAGAAAACTGTGGGATGGTTTGAAGTAAATTATAAAATCTGAGCCTTTTAGGAAAAAAATATGAAAATGAAAGATACAATGAGCACAATAACCTTTTGGGGTTTTGGTTTGATTATTATTAGCATGGAAGTCRTGACAAAGGAAATCCCACACATCTTTTTCAAAGTCTAACTGAGAGTGAACTGGGCCCCCCCAAGTCASCTCCCCAGTCCACCAGAGGCTCAGTTAAAGCCTCTAGTAGTCTGAATAGCAGATTTCCAAGCCACTCTGGTGAAAGCAAAGAATTTTCTCATATGTGCAAACATACCTGACGATTGGCGTAATCCCAACAAACACACATTAGGTCAGTTAAAATATTCCAGCGTATTGACATTAATTCCACAGCTCAGGCCCAAGATCTTGTTCTCATTTGTCTGAATAACAGAGCATTTAAATATTTAGTTCAAATATAAAGACTTTCGGCTTATATATGGAGGGGGGGAAATCCATGGGACAAAAGTTTTCCTTGTAGCATGCACTGTGCTGATTTCCAATCCTTGGCAGCCATGAGCACGACACAGCAACAGCAAAAGTCTGGCCAAGACAAATCTATAAAATTTGCACTGTACGTACACCCCCTCCATGCATGAAGGTCTAATAAGCCCAAATACTTTCTACCTCTCTGAACAGTCGAGCTACAGAGGTTTCCCCACGGATTCTAGTGGGGCCAGGAGCATGGAGACTTTATTATGTAACAACCCACATTATTTAGTGAAAATCTGGAATACGCTTTATTAGTTGGGCCTTTGTTTGGTCAGGAAATACCTCCAGACAAATGTGATGACACAGGCATTTTTAATTTGCCACTTCACGTTCATAGCAAATTAGGTGATTTTACTTGTTATTCCCTCCATTAAAAATGACAGGCTGCAAGGTTAGCAGTTTCCCTCAGAAGCTCTTGATGACATTACAGACACACGTAGAAAGCACGAGCACATCAGAACGAATTAAGATCACCTCCCTTGCCTATAATCTGAAACACTCCATGTGGTCTCTCTTAGCATCAGTCCCAAATGCCAACGCGCTGGAACAGCATGTGCAAGTGGTTGGAGGTAAGGGAAGGGAAAGGTCAAATTCTGTGTGCTCYGTACGATCAAATTTGTGGTATAAAACCAACAATTACCAGCGAAGCGGTGAGTGAAAAACAAACGTCCTATCTATTACTCAATTTCAAATGCCAATGCGATGCCCCCAGGACTCTCAGTCCTCAGTTATTTTTTTGACATATTTGGTAATGCGTCAAGTCTTAATACCTGCTCTCAAACGAGGTTGTTGGGTTTTTCCATTTGTGAGCTCGAAGTAATTTTCATTTCAGAACAGACTTAGAGAAAGGCCAACTAGGCTGCTGCTGAAGTATAATTTGAGGATGTATTCCTCTGTGAATTATACTTCTGCTTAGGAAAAAAATGTAGCAGAAGTGATGTTAAGTGCAAAATATTTAATCTTGACTGAATATCACTGAAGCAGCTCAGTGCAGACCCAAAGGAAACACTGATAAAGAAAAAAAAAGAGGGGGGGAAAAAGCAATCCTAGCTTTCTGTAGAGAGAGGATTAGGAACTGAAGTGCAGCCAACATAGAAACATGCACTTTTGCTGGACTTCAATCCAGATAATATAAAAAAAATTACAGATTATGTAGAGCTGGGTAATAAAAGAGGTAGCYGTGGTGAGTCTGCAACTGCACTTTTTTTGGCTGGAGGTTTAATGAATGAGACTGAAGGTCTGCCAAACGGCGCTGAACGAGACTGACGCAGCTCCTGGGGTTTGCTTAAAGAAGGGAAGCRTCAGCGGAGGTCTGCGGGCCAGCCACGGCGAGTGGGTGGGAGTTTTACGGAGGACCTGCTGCTCAATCCATTAGCAGCGTGGGACACCTCACCTGCACACCAACGTCTTCTTGGGAAGCACCAGACTTAGGGCTGTTTGTGTAGGCTGGAGGACACTGTGTGATCCCTCCTCAGTTGCACATAGCTATTTTATGGCCAGGCAATGAGGTACGGCTGGGATTTTGAGGAATACCAGGTGTGTGTCGAAGAAACTGATTTCCACGTCGGGAAAGCCTCCTGCTCTTGGGCCCCTAAACCTGGCCGGCTGGGTGGGCCTCCGCCTGCCACCGGCATCCCCAGGAGAGCACGAGTGCTCACCTGACCGGGCAACTGAGCCAAATGCCACCAACATGCTTCGGTGTGATGGTGCAGGGAGCAAGRAGGAGGAGGAGGAAGAGKAAGAGTGCAGAACTCCACATGGAAGTTGTCTCCCAGGGCCAGAAGCTGCAGAATTACATCTCTTCCCGCCTCCCAACTGGGCTCGGAGCCCGTGTGTGACCTTTTTTCCCCAAACTGCTCTGAAATTAGGCACCTAAAACTGTCAGTGAAACTCAGGYTTCAATGCACGAGGAATAATGAGGCTGCTCAAGTGGTAATTCCACAGTCAGTTGTGGGTGCATTTCCGCACAATGGCTTTGTATGCTGTTATCGCAAATGCCCCAGCGTGTGACTGGGCAGAGGTAAAAAGTTAGAGGGAGCCTTTTTCCTTCAGGTCAAGTGAATTTGGGCTGTGCTTGTAATCACTACATGCACTTTCCAGGTGCTGGACAATCACTGGCCCTAGCAAGCAAAGTGTCCTTTCAGAATTCATTCCAATCCCAAAAAGATAATCCCACGATGAAAACATCATCTCACTAGCAACACRTGCTTCCTTGGAAGCCACCACAGCAGATGAGACACGGGCGGTTTGCAGATACTTGTCTTTGGCTCTCAGAGGTGCRTGGTCTGCAGGTCGGCAAGGTGTGACCGCGGCCCTGAGCACTCATTCTTCTTGCTTCTCCTAGACAAGGCTAAAATGCAGGAAATCCCATTCTTGCATTTTTTTCCAGCTTCAGATGAATAACCTTTATTTTTAAAGCAAGAAGTGCCAGATGTATTTTCAGACATACCTGCCCCGCTGTCACCATGCCTCACCCTCTTGCCACCTCCGCTCCGCTAACCAGGGTGCAGTACGCACTCCCTGTTGACTTTGTCTGCCCTGCAGTGTTTTAAGCCTACGTATAATTGCTGAGAAACCCTCCCTACCTAAGAGTCAGAGGAGACTCTTTCTTTRTGTTTCTTTTTGCTCAGAAGGGGCTGAAGCAGCAATCTTGACTTAAAGGCTGACTCTGATTGGAAAATAAACAACTATAAAGTACAATAAATCCCATTGAAGAGTCCAGTCAAAACATCCCAATGAACAGCTAATGCTCTACTAACCAAATCCAGATGTCAYTGCCTTGTCTGGCACTAATTGGTTGACTGGAGAGTAAGTAACTGTGTAACCTGAAGGAAATCTCTACTTCTTGCACTTGGGATGAGTTGCTAAGGCAGAAAATGGTTCGGTTTTGTTGTGTTTCTTAATTTCCTAACTACAGAGGAGTCGCAGGCACCTGCACTCATTAGGACCTCTGCTAACATCCTCCCTCTGGCAGGACATGCTCCTATTTTAGGCATCTTAAGGCACCTCACAAAAAGTTTCTCAAGAGCATGAAGCTGCCTTTGACATCTGATGTTCCTTCATTCCCAAACATTTCTGGGTTTATTTGTTTAACCGAAGGACATGCCCTAGCAGATTGCAGCTAAGWTCTTAGATAAAGGTAGCTGAGAATTCCAGCTGCAAGTGTTTGGAACACTGAAGAAAACACCAAAGAAAGAAATTACTTTCAAATATAATTAAAAAAATAAAATCAGAAGACTGGAAATGAGTTTGGAAATAGAAAGTTGATTTTTAAAAATAAGATTAGTCTGGTGCACCCTAATTCCTACAGCCTGGAAATTCCATGTCTGCCTGCACAGCTGTGCATTGGCAGAGGACACACAAAGTGGCTAACCAGGATTTTCCAATTATTTTTTTAGGTATATTTGACAGGATCATATTATATATTCATATTTTMGAAACAATTCTGCATAATACTATGAAGTAAAGTGTGTGCCTGGAAGGATCTTCTTTGTTTTACCAGAATACCTCCCAGTGCCATGAATCTGCACACATTTACTTAGAATTGTTTAACTTCAAGTAAAGATATCTCATTGGCTTCAGTAGTTTCCATGACATTAAGAATTGCTTTTCATAATTCATTCTTGGGGGTCTAGTCATATTGCRAGCACATAGAAGGAGGTTCTGTGAAAGACCTTCCTAGAAAGTTAGTTAATAAGATTCTGTTAAAAGAAATTACTGTTCATATTCCTTACCATTTTAGATTAGTCAGTAATATTAATTTTATCTTTTACTTTATCTTTAATTTTATCAAATAACTTACTAAAATGAATTTTAATACATATTTAATTTCCCTTAGCATCACTGACATGTTGTTTGTACTTTATAAGAGCATTTTAGAACTACGTAAATTTGCACACCAAAATCTAATGTTGAGCTGCTGCTTACTTATATGTAACTGATTTTTTAGTGCTTATTTAAAAAAAAAAAAAAACACAAAACAAAAAACCAACAAAAAAGCCTATAACCTGACCCTGAAGTGTCAAAGCTGTTTTTTCAGTGGAGCAGTGTACAGTAGAGCATCTGTCCGGACACATCCAGCCATATCTTTCACTCATGATCTGCAAGTGGATAACACAGGATTTGAAATACAGTAGACAGTTGTGCAAAGCATGAACAATGAAAATTATATCCAGCCTTTAATCCAGGGGATTTTGGGCTGAGTTCAGCCTCCGTGGATATACATATCCACTCTGCATTTAGTTCCACATATTCAAAAACTGGACGTTCCCCTAGAAGAGTCACATGGGAGCAAAAGTGGGATTAAGTAGCTTTCTCTCCATGTTTTGTTATTAATATTACACATGTAATATGCAGTCACATAAGYAACTGTGCTGCACAATCATCAGCAAAGAAACTCATGTCTTCCAAGATACCAGAAGGTTTCACATTTCATGTATAATCTTTATTTTGTTCTTGGCCTTGGGAGAGAAGGGATGGAAAAGAAGCGGGAGGTTATTCATACACCATACATTTGGAATCAGAAAAATTTTGATAAATCTTCCTCCTTCAAGTCTGAGTGAAGGACTATTTCCTGCCAAAAGGACTCTGAATGCAAAACCAGCTCCTTCACCAAACTTCTCCTTCCATGCTTGTAAAACTGCCAGAGGTTGACCTGGCTTTGGCAATGGTGATACAATGGAAGATTTCTCTCCTCTGGATGCTGGATATATATCAACATAAATAAAACTACCATCTTGCYGGTACAAAGTGGCACCTGTTAGCAACCTCACAAAAAGGCCGAGGACAAAGCAGGGTCCTCCAAGGACCATCTCCTTTTCCTGTTTTTTAACTTCGGCTCCCGAAGGTCTCAAACTGATATCTCTCACCAGCAGGAATTAGATGTATAGCTTGAACACCAACAAGAATCTTTTACAATGTGTAATGCGTCAAAGTACCAAATTTAAGTAGATAAGTATTGAACYGCTCACCACAGGAGAAGGGAATTAAATTTTCTGTTCAATTTTATCTCAGAAGTTCCTACAAAGAAATTGTGGGATGTTAGGAAGAAAATGCCCATAGGAGTTAAACTTCTGTTTCCATTGAGCTGAGTTAATTAGATAAAATGGATATATTCTGAAACAGGTTTTTTATAGCAGTGCAGAGCATCAATTCTTACTGACATTTAACATTAAATATCTCTCTTTATCTCTACCACTTTAGAGCACTAAAACATACCTTTAAAAAACAGCTTCTACTTTGGCAGCAAAGTTGACTGTTAAAAGAAACTGTTAACATTCAGTTGAGTGGCGTGTGGAAGAAAACTGGCAAAGTAAACTCAAGGGTTAATGAAAGTAAATGAGATAATCCTCATTGATCCCCCATAATCCTCACGGTCTGAGTGCAACTGTCAATCACTGGAAGAGACTTTTTTCTAATCTATCCCTCTGTGAATAGGTCATTCCAAACTGAATATACTTTATATACAGACATATATTAAAACATACACACACATGCTGAACATATAACAAAAATCTTAGTAGGGTAAATTCCAAAATGAAGGGGAAAATAAAGCATAACTAAAAGTATGGTGTGTAAATTTAAAAAAATATAAAGTTTCTTTTACTAGTTGAAATATGTTCAAGCTGTCTGTTCATACTAACTCACTGCTTCCCATKTAAGCTGGTAGCAAATAACGAATCTGTTAAACCTCTCCTCTGTAAAGGAAGAAAGACTGTTCCCATAAAATTAAAACTTACTGTTTAACAGATTGACCTAAGTAAAATATGGTCTGGAACATAAAAGAAATTATTTCAGTCCTTTTCAGAGAACTACTGACATAAGAAATGCATTAAATCAAATGATGGCATATCTGAGGCTTATAGGACCCCAGTATGTTGCTCTCTCTTCCAGGAACTGCCCTGGTTCACAGGCAGTCTGAGGCATCTCTTTAACTCTTTTTTCCACTTTGGTCCTTAGCTCCTTGAGCAGTGCTGTGCTCTTCCCACWCCGGCACAACCAGGGAGGGATGCGTACGGACAGGCACCAGATGTGCACTGCCAGAGCTGGGGAAGGAGCTGGCTCGGGAGGAGGCGAACACATCTGGATTACAAGGGCATCAGCTCTATAGTCCAGATTTTATCACAAAARCTCAGCTCTAAACCCATGCTTGATTTTGTGAGAAATTCACCCAAGATGCCCAGTGCATAGAGACTGTTATTTACAACATKTATAAGTACCTGCTTATTCTGAGAAATTTCAATCTAATACTTTGCTTCTGGAATTCTTGATAGCATAGACGTGGCGCTTAGGAATATGGTTTAGTAGTGGACTTGGCAGWGTTAGATTTACAGTTGGACTCGATGATMTTAAGGGTCTTTTCCWAYCTGAATGATTCTATGATCCTGTATTATAGCAATCACTTACAGAGAAAGTCTATAGGATTTAAGAGAAAGACAATCTTTCTACAGCGCATTCAGACCCACCTGTAATAACGTTATTGTATGCCGCAGCGGAAAAGGAAATTGTCTGCCAAAGGTTTGGGATAGAAACGCTTCACACCACCCAAAGGTACCTCTTAATAACCCAGTGCAACAGCCATTTTCCTCCTGTAAACATTCAGAGCAAACTTTGCTGCCTAAGCCACCACTTCTAACCTGAGGCTGAGTTGGAAATAAATGCCCCACTCTCAGGTTTAAAGAAAAACCAGCTTGGTAGCCATTTGGCCTGCAGCCAGGATTAAAGTGTTAACTCCACGTCTGTCAACCTGTCACTTAAACATTTACCAAACTACTGACCACTTCTATTAAAAGACCATTAAACCAGGATTAAGCTTTTCCAGGGTTAAGCTGATGTAAAAATGCAAAGAATGTCACACCAAGGGCAGCTCATTTTATTTGTATTGTAAACAGGCAGAAGACGGAGGATAAAATGTTACATGTTTATTAAATATGGGGATATACCCTTGCTTGACTTTTTCCCCTTCTTTCAGCTTCCTAAACCCAGATCCCATTACTCAGTGCTCTGATAGCTGCAGAGCATCGCACAGTGAACACAGAAACCTCCAACTGCCTTAAAACCAGCACTGGCTGCTTTACAACAGGTCAGCTCTGCTCTGCCTGGAGGAGGGATGCAATACGGAGTCCGGCCAAAGTGCGGGGAAATAGCCATGGTTATAAACACAACATTTGGTTAATGTGTCATATCATAACCAGAGACCAATTGTTAAAAAAAGGACARTCTCCTCAAAAGCAAGAGCCTATTTTCAGCAGTCTGAATTTATTTTGTAGTAGTGTTTGAGCCAAAGACAGGAGGCGTGTGCACGGGCAGGGCATGGGTGCTGCTGCTCCTTTCAGATTGTTTTGTTATCTCAAGTAAAATAAGTCCTATAGGAAAAGGCACAAAGCTCTACAAATCATCATTTCATCAACTGGGAGAGAGTATTACTTCTGAAAATGGTCAAAGGAAGACAAAAAAGACCTGTAAATGAAACGTACTGTCTCATTTTTACCTTCTTTCGTTCCCAGTATCTCAGCGATGTATCACCTAAGAACAAAATCCTGGAAGACACCACCAGAGACTGTCTGTACTTACAGCCAAAATGGACTGTCCAGCCTTTCTGTCTGTGATGTCTGGGCTCACGTGATGCTGTTCAACACTATTGTAGGCGCTGGGTTACTCCACCCAGGTCAACACACACACACACATATGCATGTAGTACCAGAAAGCAACTTTCGGAYTGTGCAAATCTAGTGGGTCTGTAGATGGCACTTTCTTGAGAAATACATAGACTTCTAAGAGCTACCCACAGATAACATGAGAGCTAAATAACCAGGTCTATAGATAACTTCCTAATTCTCCTTGTTAAGGTTTTGAGTTTGTAGTTGATACCAATGCTAGTTATCCTTGCTGACTACTGTGAACAATGTGTCTTCCTTTTGACTTAACACTTATTTAATGCTCTGATTTTCATACAGTTCTAGATGTAAAAGAAATAAAGAAGTCTACCAAGCAGTACCAAGCACCTCAGTAGAAGTCCCTCCAGCTTAGATCGCCAGGTGCTGTGATGGGACATGTGAGGTTGCTCCTGTTGTCTTATATTTACCCACTATCAGCCCTTGGTAAAGACAGGGAGCAAGGCTAGATGGACTTATGGCTTGATCTGCTTTGGGTGTTTGTATCTGCGACCTAATAAAAGCACGCTGGCCTGTCTGAACAAAGACGTGCAAAGACATGACTCACAGGACTGTTGGTCTCTCCATTTATTAACTACTGTTCTGTAGACTTTCAAAATATAAGCCGTTGAGCAATTTTGCCTACATAAAGACCATAGAATTGGCCATTCCCAAACAGGGAGGCACATACATTTAATCAGATTCCTCCCCTTCCCCTTAGCCCTTCTCTAGTCTGTTATCTATATTAAATATAATTTTGCTTTCAGGAAGTATCTATGACACTTCCATCTGAAGCAGGGCTTCCAGTATTTACAGATATCAAAGAACTGGTCTTAATTTCATCTGATACTTTAAAAAGCCTTTTATTCTAAAATAAATTATTGAAATGTGGTATTGGTAAAATGGGTTGCTCCAGTAATGGATTTACTGTGACGGTGCAATCAATTTCAGAGATTGGATTTCAGGATAGAAACTATTCATCACTCTCCATGTCCATGCAAGGTTTACCTTCACACTGCGGTCACCCACTATAGCTTACGGATACCAAGGGCAGAGGAGGATCTACTGGAGGAAAAGTCTTTCTGTYGCTTTTTTTTCATTGTTGCTGAGGTCAGAGCCTCAGGAGTTTGCACAGTTACAGCAGCTCCACTGCATCATGATGCCATCCGGGGAGATGCAGAGGGATTCATCCCTATGCAATAGCAGGCATGCTTAAATATCCCGTTGACCTACTTTGCCATGGTTCAAATGCAGGCTTTCTTCTCTGTGTTTTCCCATTTCTCTGTCTTATTTCAGGATCAGCAGTGTCTTTCAGTAGGTAAAGGCCTTCGGGGTAGAGACTGCAATGGTTTTAATAGGAATGATGGAGAGAGACCTTGGASTGGTACAACTTCTTCCCGTTCTGTAACATAAAGCACCCAGCACGTGAGTGATGCTAATGTGGGAAGAAGAAGAGGACCTATGACATTAACTGTCCCTCCTTCCCTCTGCACTGACCCTTCCTTTYGGTAAATTCACTCCTGAGGTTTTCCACAAGCTGGAGATCCCGATAACTGCAGGTACACCTGCCCTGCCATAGCTACAGACAAGTCTCCTGGACCTCTGCACAAAGGAGGAGGCTGAGAACAGGAGCAGTTTGGTCCTGGAGGTCAACAACAACAGGATTTTACACCATTTATTTTTCCTCCATAGAGGCCCATGTGCCTTTATTAGCATATATACATATTCASAGTCTCATTAGTCCCTCTTTCTCCTTGCTCTCTGGCTAGTAGAGCCCCTTCAGTCCTGCCAGGGCCACAAGCCATGGAGGCTCCGTGAACCACCACGAAACACAGATCGTCTGCAGCATCCTGAACTATCAGTGGCAGGAACAAATGGCAAATCTAAGCCTTGTGACATGAAAAACATGAAAGCTGTTTTTCCATCCTCATCTCTAACGAATCTTGTTCTTTGTTCCTAGAAAGCAAAGTCAACTCCATAAATCAAGAAGTCTGTGGATTTGGGGTTTTACATTAACACCTTCATTCATGCTTTGCCGTGACCTCTTGGATTGGGGTGAACTATTCTACTGTGCTGGGAAATGGCAGCTCCGGAGCCAAATTTAGCACCTAGAAAATTTCCCTTGGCTCTTAGGTGCCATAATTTTAAACCTGACTCCCTGCTTAAAGACAAAGTCATGTCTACMTTTGATTTCAGGTGTTACATACAATAATTTAAGAAGTTAAATGGGTATATCTGGCAAGCCTCTGATTATGGAGGGGGCTGGAAAATATTATTTGGAGCCAGAAATGCAGCTTTCTTGGCTATGGTCTGTACTCTGTCTACCAGTGTCAGCTCTGCATTTAGTTTTTCACTGATTTTCTCAAGTACTACAAATGGTAAAGTTTTCCTCAGCTGGAGAATCACCATCAACAAATACAGCTCGACTGAAATACCTAATGAAGGGTGCAAAACTGGGTTTGTGACAGTTATTTATAATGCCTYTTAGGACAGTTAACAGTAACTGAAAGGTCTCTGGAGTTTTAGAGCTTTCTTCTCACTCCACTCCACTGCTTTCACTCCTTCTTTTGCTCTGTTTTTTTCATATGAAATATGGCCTATCCTGGAAATGTATTCAAAAACATCAAATCAAAACTTTGAAGAAACTCACAAAAGTCACCTTGCAATGGTTAAGACGCAGTGAGCCACAGCGAGAAAGCTACTGATGATKCCACCATGATGCCTGCAAAGGAAGGGCTCCTGGAAGGGCACGGGCTCCCAGAGATAGCTAACTCTAACTTTGGTCACAGCAAGCAAGTGCTTAAGGTTCCTCTTAATTCTGTGTTTAAATGCACAAATCCTTCCATCCAATGCGGAGTTTGTGCTTTACTTATTGTCAGACCTGCCCACAGCCTCAGCAAGTCTATAAGAAAGGTACCTCGGTTCTCATCTCCTTAGTCTCTGTTCAGAGCTTCTGATTTTGCTCAGGGACAAGATTAGGCTGCTGTGTCTGTGCCAGAGACTCAATATTTTCCACCTGTGGTAACTACACTTGAAACATTATAATAAATGAGCTCTTGGAGTGCTTCACCTTCTGCAATCCAGTGCTGACCAGACCAGATCTATATAACTCAGTGGTCACCGACACTAGTAAATCTACTTTGGAAGTGCTTTTGGGATGGGAGGTGCTGGAAGGGTTCAAGAAGAAGAGGCAACACTGAAGGGGGAATGAAACTATATCATAAGTTAGACTTATACTCAGAATTTCTAAACTTTGAATTTTGTAACTTCAAAACAGCAGTCATTCCAGTGATGAATGAAGAAAGAATTTCTTTATTAAAGATCCAGCACTCCTCACTGCTTGGATAAGATGTAAGCACTCCAAGTACTCTAAATTAAAACAAAACAAATCAAACAAAAAAATCTATTCCCAAGTCTGACCATCATGCTGTAAAGGCCTGTTCCTTAACAGGCTACAAAGGCCTTGTGTTTCTTAACTTAGAAATATCAATGGACAGAAAATAAGTTAAACCCAGAATACTCCTGCAACCTTCTTAATCAACTGTAAAAAGGGAAAAGAAAAAAAAAAAGTACCCATGGATACAACCACATTCAGCAATACATGTAGAAATCATAGTTAATGTCAGCTGGAGTGCAGGATGTTAAGAAGTTATCAATGCTATGATATTAGGTACACACATAGCTAAGCAGAAYGGAGCACTCTCCAAGGAAGCTTTAAGGGCCACGGATCTAAGCTTACTATCTGACTCCTGTGTAGTGCCACAAACACGTTCCTTGGGGTCTCAYACACCATATACCTGGTTCATCTATAAAGAGATGAGATCTCAGACCTCAGATCTTCCCTCAATGAGGCAGCAGTGCCTCCTGCTGTACTCCAGGCTGCATTTATTCCCAGACTTCCAGTTCTGTCTGGTTTCAGTTACCAATGAAGCTACRGTTGGCATGTTGAGAAAAACTGAGGTGAGTAATGGAAGATGTGTCTAACTGGCCTCAACAGCTCTGGAAACATCAGCCTGTGTCACAGAAATACAGTCTGCACAATCCAGCGTGGGACAACAGCGAGTTGTGCTGTTGAGGTGAGGCAGCCTGAAATACCCAACAGATACTCCGTTCATAAACCAGCTTTGAATGCATTTCTGGGTATGTTTGAGTATCACAGCACACCAGGGCTGATCTGTGGCACCCACAGGGTTTCAACCTACTCGGACACGCTTCCCTCCTCTTGCTTTAACACATTTCAGTGCTAATCTGCAGGAAGCCCTGCTGCAGCACTGCGACCTTCTGCCGAACAGACTTTCACTTGTGCTGACCCATGACAAACTATCACAGTTGGGGAATGCTGACTGTATCATAGCCCACGTGAATGCCAAGTCTGGCTTAATCCAAAAACATCAGAAAAAGGAACTTGGGGTCAATCTTACTTAAGGAATGTGCCAAACTTCCTGGAGGTCACAGCGAGAGAACAAGCCCAATGTTTTACCTCTGAAATGGAGAGACAGAGAGGTTTTAAATCCTTTTGAGTCATCAGCCTGTAAAGCAGGTAGACTAGCAAAATAAAAGAGGGGCTTGTCTCTGCTCTGGGCTGTAACTGGGAGCCTTTCACTGGAGAGGGTTCTTCCTCCCCCTCGGGTCGTTTTCTGCATATCAGGTAGAAAAATCTCTTTGAAAAACAGCAAGTCAAATCTTTGAAAACAATCATTATGATAACAAAGAAGAATAATAATGTTAAAGRCTACTCTGCCACCAGGACTTCCACCCAAAAAGTTTCTGAAGACTGTTTATCAAACTTCAGTGCAGGGCAGCCGGCTCTGGGGAAGAACAACAACAAGCACCTCCACAACTTGGTGTGGTCATTTCTCACTGCAGTCAGAAGAGCTTTGCGGGTGAGGCTGCTCGAGGCAGAGGATGAGGCTCTGGGCTGTTCTCAACGCACACTGACAGGCGCTAGCAGCCCACCACCCTTCCCCCCCCAGGGCTACACTAATCCCAATAACATGCCCCCAGTACTTACATCAGATGACGGTACTGCTGAGATGGATGTCTGTCTGTCCCATCCTTGCATCATTTGAATCAATCTTGCTTTCCTGACTTCCAGGCTTTGGGCTATGTAATGTCTGCAAAGCATTTTGAGATCTTTGACTCAAAAGATGCCATGGGTGCAAAGGATAGTCTTTTCATGCCCAGGCAAGTTTTAGACAACCAGTAAGTTTCACACCACATCTGGCAGACTTCTACATTTTATATTTGAAGGAACTGAGGCAGGAGGTTACATGATTTCTAAAGACCACCAAACGAAACTGTGGGAGTGCCAGGAACTAGGCACAGATAACTAAAGCTCTTCAAATGACCTGTTCCATTAGATAAAGCTCTTTTCTACTCCTTTTCCATTAAGGATCAAGAAATATCCTAACACTCCTGCTAACAGAAGGCAGAGAAGGACATTTATACCTAAAACAAGTTTCATCAGGGAAGAGGGTTCCCCCATAACCTTCTTCGTGCAGGTCCCGGTTCAGTGACAGGGCAGGAGGGGTTAGTGGACCTGGAAGCTGTGACCCCTCCCTTGCCAGGACCTCCTGTGACCACAGTGCTCCTGCCAGCCTGGCTCTGGAGGCTTGTGCCAAGTCCAGCCATGCTGCAGTAATCCCCTATCCTCAGCACCGCCAGGAAGAATGTAGTCTGCAAGCTGTGATGCCAACATCACTGCAGCGATGAGCCCTAGAAGGAGCGCCAGGATGAATGTTAGCTCTTCTGTAACTAGAAGCTGCAGAAGTGGTAGCTAAAGACCTAACTGAGCTGCRGTGCAAAGCCTTGCGAGGATGGCCTCGGCTGAGGAGAAGGTTGAAAGAGCAAAGAGGGACTTRTTTGGATGCAGGAGGGTACCTGTGAACACTAGTAGAGTCACTCCAGACTTGCTCTGGAAT
This sequence comes from Oceanodroma leucorhoa, assembly GCA_030449065.1. Lineage (NCBI taxonomy): Eukaryota > Metazoa > Chordata > Aves > Procellariiformes > Oceanodroma > Oceanodroma leucorhoa. Next base: position 1,024,676 of record JASVER010000155.1, on the reverse strand, counting down.
AAATGAGAGAAAAAACTTTGTCTTGTGCATGTACTGCCAAAAGTGAATGTATGCAAACCCTGAGTAACATGGGGGAAGTATTTCTCATCACTTCTTTCCCCCTTTACCCATTTCATACTTCTTTTCTTCCTCACCCCAGAGGAAAAGCCTGATCCATCAGCTGACAGGCAATCCACATATGATTTCAAATTTTCCTGAAACTCTYCTCAGAAACACTTTTCCTTAGAAAATTATCTGCTCCCTCTGCAGACCAAAGAGAGCATCATCTTCTGAGCATCTGTGCAAACTGAGCCAGACTTCTAAATCTCTGGCAGTTCAAAATTCACAGCATAAAACTGGGAGATTTCAGGAGTTCTTCACAGCTCTGTTACTGAATTCTTAGAACAGAGCAAGCACTGAATTTGGGCAGTCATGCAAAAATATTAATTTGCATTATTAAGACAGTTTTCTTCAGCTTCATTGACTGTCTTCTTTCCAAAATTGTCCCTGAGAGTAAGTAGGAGTAATCAGAAAAGTAATCCTTCTGACATCAATAGGAATRTGAGCATGTGCCATCCTTTCTGAAATGAAATAGCTGATGCTCATCGTCAGCCAGAGGAAGGCAGATGTGACCACAGCATCTGTCTGCATCCTTATCACAGACTTTTGTAGCAGTAGCAAGAAATGCTCAAACTGAAAGTTTTTATAAGGGAAGAGGAAGAGGCTTCTCTACTTCACACGCTAAGATCTGTCAAAGAATATTTGCAGAAAGGCAACTTTGAATTCATACAGGGAGATCCTGAAAAGAAAATATAATGCTAAAGATTCAGCTTTTCAGAGACTGAGGAGACTGTTCCTGTGATGTASTACTGAAGTAGTACTAGTACACCTAGTACTAAACACAGTAAGTTCACAAATGAACTACACCTGCAAGTAATGGAAGCAACAAGCATGCATCAGGYTGCTGCAAGACAGTTCAAGAGTACAACTAGGAATATGTTAATTGCTGTTAATTTTGTGATCTGCTTTATCTGATCCACTCTCTCTTTGCTTAATTGTTTTTTACTTGCTTGTCTGTTGAAATTAAGCATCCCAGCTCCATTTCCCAGGTCACCAGTTAAAGGGACTTACCAGAGCAGGTTCCTTAATTTTGAATAGTGAGACAGGTCCAGGTATGATTGCAGAACTCATTTATCCTGCCCAGCCAGCAGTTACATCTGACAGACTTTCTGGTTGTCACAAGTTTTCTAGAGCCTCCCTGCCTTAGCAGAGCAGCAGTTTCCATGCTAACCTGAAAAGGTTCAGCCAGACAGCCAAGAACTCATACTTRCTATCATCTTTTGCAATTTTTTTAGTTGAAATAGCCTGGTTTTGGCTTTCTCTGCAGAAAAAGACTTAGGAAAGGTCTTTCCTTTCATGCATATTCACAGCTTTGTGCCAGGATCTAATGAGACCCTGAACCAAAGCTGACACAGTCGGTCTCAGACAGAATAATCTCTTCTCGCAGTGCACATAAGTGCTTTTTGGACTGCTTTCCTTTCTTTCAGGCAATTATAGGTGATTTTAAATAGACAGATGTTGTCAGATTCCTCCTTTGTCTGACAGGCTTCTTTTTTTTTTCTTGGCTTTCTCTTTTCTGAACAATGATAAAAAAGTTGGCATTTCTGGGGGACTTCCCRAATTTCTGACCACACTCACCACAGGGTTGCATTCCAGCATAAAATCCCAGCCATTTCCTGTTTTTCTGGTAAACTAGTAAACAAGCACCCCAAAAGATCAGCATTTATAGGGAGCAGCTGTGGGTAATCTGCTGGCAAATGACTGCAGTTAAGTACAGTTTTATATTTATGAAGAACTCTCTTCTTGTGATAAAAGAAAAAGGTATTTTTCCTACTTACTGTACACTTAAGAATGACATCTAGCTGAGCATTTTATTACGGTCTGATAGCCAGGAATATCCTTGGAAGAATAAAATTACCTGTTACAATCCCTATGAAGAGCCTGGCAATTAGAAGCAATTAAGATCCCCGTTAGCCTTTCGCAGCTCTCACCCAGCTGCTTGCTCCAGCCTCCTGACTATCTTAACGGCCCTTCACTGGACTCCCTCCAGYTTATCAGTATCTTAAACTGGGGAGCCCAGAACCAGCATTTCACTCCAGGAGGGGTCACACAGCTGTGGAGCAGAGGGGAATCACCATTTTCTCCAACCTGCTGGCTGCACTTTTATTAACACAGCCTGATATGCCTTCGTCACCTTTGTGTTCATCATTCCTTCCCTCTTTTTGCTTTCCCTGTGAGGAGATGAACAGATTCCTTCAATCAATGATAATTTTCATGTGCTCTTAATCTTTGCATTGTACCAAAAAAATTAATAAAATGAGGTGTTATTGGTTTTGCAACAACCTCACGTTTTTTGCAAAACTTCAGCCTTAATTTACCCTACTTTGCAGATATACTTTGGTTCTAGGAAAGCCTGAAGGAATTGAAATGGGGCCCAAAATTGAGGGCTTGAGCAAATGTTAGACAGCTGCGTGCATCCTTCCAAAGTAAAACAGATACTGAATGTAGCTGCTTGGAAATGAGGATTTTCTGCTTCTGTTATGCTTGTCATTTTGCAAGTTCTTGTTTTATTTATCGGTTTGGATGCACCTGACCTTGTCTGTTCCATCTTGAAAACCTCCTTGTGCGGAGACAGCAGCTGGGCAACCGTCCTGCTCACAGCCCCGAGCAAAGCAATCAAATAACCCAACAAGTCTGTAGATACGTTTGCTTCAGACATTGTTTAAGCAAAAAGAGGGGGGGAAAGAACTTAGCAAGGTTCATCAACCTTCACCAGAACAGATGCAGAAGGAAATCCCTCCGGGCTCCTCAGCTCACTATCGCTGCTGTCCCGTGGCTCTCTCTGACCTGCCCACCCTGTCTCCTTCCTCCCAGCTGCCCCTTCCGATGTCCTCACCTAACCAAGATGGAACAATAAACTCATCTGGGTAAAAAACCACCCTGTAGGAAAAGAGAAGAAAAAAGTCACTCTTTATACAAATTTCTGTCCTGATGATGAAAATGTCAAATGAAAACATATCTCCCCTCCAATCATGGGARGATGTCAAACACTCGGTCTCTTTTCCCTGCCCCTGCTTTCCTCAGTGCCCACAGGGTGATTTTGGGAGCTCTCCYCTCCACACAGGCCAGACAACGCGGGAACCCGCGGGAGCTGTGGCTGCGCACCCTGGCCCTGCCTTCGAGAGCCCTCTTGCTGCTGCCAGATACTCGCCAGAAGACTCAGTGTCCCTTCAATCTGTCTTCGGGGATCTAGATGGTATTTTCATTCTCTTTAAATGGAGATCAAAAAAAAAGGCCGTTGGATCCAAACACACCTGAGCTTCTGGGGAGTGTTGACCTGGTGCTTCCTTCTGCTYCTGTTCTCCAGGCTGGTGACACCATCCACCTGTGAGCTACACCACGAGTGGTCTTTGTCTTCTACACTACCTTCCCTATATACTTGCACAGTGATATGAAGAGGGACTCTATTTCCTCTGAAAGACAAAGGGTAGGTGCCCGGGGCAGCTACAGAGGTCAGCCAAAGGCAGTCCGTGGCGCTGGTGGTGGCACCCAAACCCTCTGCCCTGCTCAGGATGGAGATCTGGCTCGGCTCAAGGCCTCTGGCCTCATCAAGATTGAAAACTGAGACTGGATGCCCTCTTGTGCCATCCGGTCCCCTGGAGCAGGGTGGCTGGCAGGGGCTGGTGAGGGACCGACCAGGGTCACCCCAGTCCTGGCTCCAGCGGAGCCCCTGGGAGCGAAGCCTGGGCTTGGCTCCAGCCCTGCACCCTCCAGGGACCACAACCATCAATCTCATTTCTGTCACCAGYTGGGACAGCATTGCCAGGGCCAGTTCTCAGCTGCCCTGCGATGAGGGCAGTCTTTTACACCAAGGAAAAGTGTCTGCAAAATGTCTTTAAACTACAACAAAAGCCCACATCCATTTTGCAACAGGTAAATGAAAATGTAATCCTTGAGGAAACCGAGGATCAGTCCTCTCGTGCATGGTAAACAACTTCCCCACCCCCAGGATCATTTCTTGGCTCCTCTCCCTTTAAATCATCAGTGTCACAGTGGAAAAACCAGAAGGACTCAGTCCCTTAAAGCTCTTTCCTCTTTTTGCCTGTCGTTTAATTAAATTATCCTATAATGAAATCTTTCCCTAATGAGTCAGTGTTTAATAATTTATTAGACACTGAAGCCCTGCTTGGAGTMTCATCAATTATGTATCACAGCACCAGGCACTTTCAATCTCTCTTTYTTCATTTCTCATTCACTTCATTAAAAGCCCCAGCCTTGCTGCTTCTAGGTTTCAATTCACTTGCCCAGGTTTAGAGGTCAGTTCACTGATACCTATTTTGCCCAGCGCTCACCAACAGATGTGTGTGTGCATGTGTTAGCTGGTMTAAAATTACAGGTGGCATCTGTGTACATGTCTGCGCACACATGTACCAGAGCATGGGTACCTGCCTTTCTGCCTGTGAGCAAGAACGTCCATTTATCACAGATTTACACAGATTGTCACGTAGGTATATGTATRTATGTTTGTAGATTTATAAAATCTGTGTATGTGTAGGTGTGTTTCTGTTAGCACTTGCACATCTACATCTATAAGGTTACATTTGCTTCTACATCCATGCAGGTATATACCAATACTGGCCTTCCTGCTCACGTCAGTGTGCCAGCACACTCYTCTAACTGCAGTGAACAAGTTTATCTATTCCACTATCTTTTTCATTTTTATTCTCCTTAAAACARTAGCACATATAACCTGTAGGAATCAGTCCGGAAATATTACACATGAGCTGTAAAGGTAATGAGCTTGTACCTACTGAAGTGATCAGGAAGGGACTACCAAATACACACTGCTGCAGTCCTGACCGTCACCCACAGAGTAATTCGGGGAAGGAGCTGACTTTTCACTGAGGTTTCCCATCCCATGCGCTATCAGCCCTCTGCAGTCTGTAGAGCACTAAGCCTTTATACAGACCAAGCTTCCTTAGTTACACCGAGGTAGTTCTGGAGTCAGTAACTCCACTGACTACTTATCCTGGGAGCATTTTTCTGTGAAGATTTGMGTAAAGTACACCGCTATTAAAAACTGAGTCTAGGGGAACAGTTTCCCCAAACAATTGTTGACCATGGAAGASTTATTCTAAAACTTCACCCATTTGCTCCAGCTTGTTTCATTAAGTCTGCTCAACTACCATAAAAACATAATTAGTTTAGTCTCCAGTTTGGGAGCGGAGAGTCAAGCTCAGTTGTCTCTAACTCACACGGTGTCCCGGGTAATCCTGGTGTGCTGGTGCTCAGGAGAGCTGAGAGCTCTGGAGCGGGTGAGGCCCCTGCTCCACGCGCCGGCATCGGAGCACAGCTCAGCGTGATGACACTGGCAGTAGCAGAGCAGATCTGATGTTGAACCGACACTGTCCTGCAGAGGTACAGAGTTTGGTTTCTTTTGCTGAGGAAAGCCATGCTCAGCCCATACCCGAATTTGGGCACACTGAAGCACCACTGGTTTATCGCAATGTCTTAAGGTCTGTTCCAGGAGAGAAACAGACCCACAGCACATGCACTGGGGCTCTGCATGTTCCCAATGACCAGCCTCCGACTGATCAGGAGGAACCTAGGGCAGAGGTAATCCCTTCTCCTCCTCCGAGCAAACAGCACAGCCTTAGCACAGCCTCATGCTGATCCATCTGACCGCTGCCCGCGTTAGGTCAGGGCTGCTCCCGTCCCTGGTGACACGGGGTGGGGATGGTGTTGGTCCACTCTGCCGCTCCTGCTTACCAAGGTTTCCAAGGATGGGAAAATCACACTCACTCACATGTACGTGCATTTGCATTTTGAATACTTAACTAGACAGCTGTGCATGGGAAAGATTTTTTTTATCAATTTATACCCCAAAGCACAAAATTTGATTTTCCTCTTAATTATCTTATCAAGCATTTCTAAAAGAATTGTTAGCCGTAACAATCTCATCAGGCCTTTCAAAAAATCTACTGTGATTTTAGAGGGTCTTTCTTTACCTCAAATTGTTTCTTTCAAAGTGAACACTTCCTCACAACCATAGTAAAAGAATTTGTAACAGACACCAATAAAATGCATTTTACTAATTAAATGATGATCTGRGTTTTTTTTTTTTGGAAAAAGGATGCAGCCTTCCAAAACAACCCTGTATTGGTGTTACTGGAACACTGTGTTGCTCATCAATAAATATTCYGTGTCAATAGGCCATTAACTATTAATCCCAGTGCTGGCCATTTGAGAACTTTACATCAACACTCTTGTTATTTTACACATTGCTTCTCATCTTATTAAGTGACCTGCACATATGGACAAGAGCACAGTCTCGCAAATGAGCCCACGTCAATAACGCACAGGACACCACCTCCGATAAGGAAGGGGGAGAATCGCAAGAAAATGAATATGTCTGGGGCTATCATGAGTATTTATTTACATTGAGAAGAAAGAGAAGCCACTCTTGAAGAGCTTATTGTGTTACCTAAGCTGAACTTCCAACATATGTTCACTCTCAACCACATTCTGGCTTCATTTTTTTTATCCGTAAAGCAAATTTGGTGTTAGTGAAAGATGCCAGACTGACGAGCAGAGTTCACTGCTCGCYGCGCAGGCTGCTGCCCAAATGAGCTCCTCTCCAGGCTCAGCTCCCTGCTGCTACCTGTTGCAGACAGATGATTTCCAGGGTGAGAACTGAGCTCGCTGATCCAGCCCTATAGTACTATCAAAGAGTATCACCTCCAGGAATGCGTTCTCCAGAATAAGAGAGACAACAAGGGGAGAGTTTGTTTTGATTCTCACCCTTTTCTTCAACAATATCATGCAGCTAAAATGCATTAAATGCAAAAAGCAGGAGCGACATTTTATTTTAATGGTGAAAAATGGTGCATCAATAAACAGTGTTTTATCAAATTATTTCAATATGCTGAACATTGTTCCTCCTGACAAATTCTCTCCAGGCACCTAATTTATGATCTCAAATCAAACCCTGACTTGTTGATTTTAACCTGATTCTTCTGTAAGTCACCCTAGAAGTATTTTGATTCCCCAACTGGCTTTCCTCTTCCTTCCAAGTAACAGTTGTGCAAGTCCACAAAAGTACTCCAAGCAATTATTCAACTGGACAAACTAAGAAATACAATATCCTGTATCCAGCTACTAGAGATGTCCCTACAGTATTCCTCAAGCTGTTACGGAAGGTGACTGACAAAGTTTTGAAAAGTCCTATTAGTGACRTATATGGTGAGACTGAAGGGGAAAAAATACTCACTTCTTGTTTTAACTCTAGCAGAGACATAGAAGTGAGGGGTAAGCAAAGAACAAAAATTTGCAGTAGGTGTCAAGAGCATGTGGCAACATGGCAGCCAGACAAACACGCGCACACACAGATAGGATTGAATAATATTGAAATGGCAATTGCTACTCTGTGCTTGCGTGGCTCTAATTCCTGGCATTTAGCTGGCCAGAATTCAGCAGGAATTGGTGCGTCTTCGACGGAGAGAAATGATGACAGTGCAACAGCTGCGCTCTCTAGCAAACTGCATAATGATAGTCAGGTTTTATGGCTCTTTGGTTTGATTCCCAATAGCAACTATCCTATTATCTGTGGTCGAGACAGGTTAGCACCTGCTAAAAGCAATTTCTCATAAATTAGTTCATGTCAGCTCTTGAATGGCTGCTACTTAAGCCTAAGGTTTGCCCGTAGCCCGCCGCAGCGGCTCTGCTGGCGCAGATGGCTGCGTCCCCGCAGCTGTGCAGCGGGGCCGGGCAGCCCCGCAGGACAATCGGGCAGTGTGCGAGCTCTGCCAGGTTGTGCGGGGCGTTTGCAGGGGACCCACACCCGCGCTCTGCAGACGGTCAATGTGCTCCTTCCCTTTGGGGGTGGCAGAGGAGGCGTGCACAGAGCTTCTGTTTGCATCGAAACCTGGGTATCCCAGCAGCCGCCTTTAGGAGCGGGGCCAGCGGGCCTGGCTGGAGGAGGCAGAGCCCACACCTTGCACTGGGTCCCTGAGCAGCCTAAGGGAACTGTTCGTGTCTGGCCCTGGGAAATGTGTCCTCTGTCAGGAGTCAGCAGGTCCGTGGCTCAGACTTGACTGATGTGTAAAGCGGGGCTCACCCAGCCACGCCAGATTCTTGCYGAACATTGGCCATTATTTTTACATAACGTATTGCCAACCCARCACTTGAAGGAAGATCTTAGACTCTCCTTTACCAAGCGTCTGAGGCCAAACTTAGCCCTAAGTTAATGCCACTGTGAAGATAAAGATGGTCCTTGAGTTAAGAGAAAAATTGAGTCACTCAGCTGTAAAAATGCAGGTCTGCCTCCAGTTCTCCCTGCCCTTTGGCTGCTAGAGATTAACACGTGCTTCATGTTCTCTGCGTAGACCCACGCATGTCTATTTGTGCCCACTCCGTGTACAACTCCAGAGACAGCATCGTACAACGAGATCCACGGAGCAACAGCTTTGCAGGCTGAGCTGCCGGCATTGACCTTGGCGCGGACGAGCCGTTTGCAGGACGGCGCACACAGATGGAACATTTCCTCGACACAGACAGACCTTATATTACACAGAGTCCAGTAGGTCACTGTAAGTGCTTTGAATCAATGAAGCATCTCACGAGAGCCCGTGCAGGCCCCCGAATGGGATGAAACCTGATCTCGCGGCTCAACGCGTTACCACAATTTTTCAACTGCATTGAAAACAAGGGGGCTATGGGGCAAGCAGTTGTCTCTCTTGAGGAAATAGCCAGAAAAGGATGAGGTTTACACGWGGCATGTTCAGGATCATCAAACGAGGATTTGAACAGACCAAAACGAAAAGTAACAGTTGTGAATAGGTGGAAGCAACAAAACCTGATGCCAGTCAGTTGACTGACAGCGGTCAGAGCACGAGTGATCAGCGCGACACATTTGCCAGTTATGGTGATTTCATTGACCTGTCATTATAGAGCAGCATTTCCTGCAGATGCCACAATTATCACAKTGCAGACCAGGGAGCCTTGTTTTCACGTGTGCTACTGGGCTCCAGTCCCTTCACCCGCACAAAGTCCCATCCCAACCAGTGGCAGCTGCAGGAAGCCTGTACAGCCTGCCCAAAGGAGGCACGAGGGCTACTGGGAAACGGTACCTTTTTCCCCACCTCCATTATCACACCTATTTTTACTTATTTTATAACTCTAGACTTCMTTTTCTATTTCTGACAGTTTTTGTTACTGCCTTTGTTTTCATTTCCAGAGGATAATTTTCTCTTCATTTTTTCCCCTGCATCTGTTCTTCCCACACAGTGTTTCTCATTTTTCTTTTCCACTCAGTCCTACCACCTCCTATGCTCTTGAAACCGTACATTTCCCCAGCTCCTTCTTCCTCTTCATTTGTAGACAGCTTTTAACACAGCAATTTCKTTAGCTGTTGGACAATGTACTAAACACTGTCCAGAGATATGGATTTCCAACTAGAGGGAGGCTGAGCAGACCTTTCACCCTTCCTCAGCGGCAGTGATAATGTGACACGCTTTTCAAGCAAAACATGGATGACTCGCTAAGCAGTTTCAAATTCATGTTAGCTAACAACCAAACTGGACTGACACACCTTCATCCACAAAAGTGGTAATGACTCTCAAGAAAAACATTAAATGTCATATTTTACCTGGGGAAAACAGTGACCGTCGGAGCAGACCCCGGATCCYGTTAAGGTGGTGTGGGAACACACAGGTGCAGAGCCCCAGGAAGTCATCACTCCACAAAACTGTATTTTCACCGTATGCAATTTCTCAACACTTGAACCCCAGCAACAGCAAACACCAGCACGCATACAGCACGGATGCTCAGGAGTTAGGTAGTCACAGGGCCAGGTGCACCGACCATGCAGGACAGCACTTGCCATCCGACAGGTTCAGCTGTCTGAATAGCAAAAAGTACCAGGAAAGTTGGAAAAAGGTATGAGAGTCAGTGCAGGAAAGTCACGGTCAGCAAGAGCATAAAGACCTCTGTTTATAGCACCAGACAGGGTAAAAAAAAAGAAAAAACCTACCAGAGGCAACTTCATCTGTCATAGGCAAGCTGATTACAATCAATAGACACTTAATGGTCTCTCAGAGTCCCATCTGGGCAATTAGCAATAGCATTAAGCAAGCAAAGACGTATTGTAAGTCTGTTTCTTCAGTGGAAGTGACAGAAAAGAGAAATAAGAAACCAAATTACATTTTTAGATCCAAATTATTCTCTCATTAATACTGCATGAAACCTACTGCCGCTGGTAAAAATGGAACAAATGTCAAAGTTCTTCTTTTCTTTCTGCAATTTTCTRACTGATTTTTTTGTTTTAAATTTAAAAAATTCAAACTCAGTTTCCCTGTAATAAAACCTACTGAAGTCAGGAGGTAAGTATGAGTGCCAGTGAAAGAAAGAGTGGCCTTTGGGGTATTTCTTTTACAACCAAATAAATCAAAAATAATGATTTTGAATGCTCCAGACTTCATTAAAATCAAAGAGCAGCATTCACATTTTCACTTTCTCAACCCTAAAATGCAGCAGGTATCATCCCAGGCTTTCCAAGGGTAGAAAATAGCACTAAAAATAATTGAAAAAAGGAAAGTTTTCTGTACCTCTTTTATTTTGTTCATGGCAAACACTGAAGAATGACGTATTAATCAGGCAAAAGTACTTAATGCGCTCTCAGTTTTATTAAGTATGACACTGCTGCATTATGAATGACAAAATTATATATCTACAAGTCATGTAACTAAATTACTGTCTCCACTGTGATCTCAGGACACTTTTCTTGGGAAATGGAGTAGATCCAGTGTCTTGCACAAATTTAGCTGATTGTCCTAAATTTTTCTCCTGCAATTCAGCTGACCTGCTATTGTGCAAATTTTGACCTGTGATTTCATAGAAAATAAAGACTAAGGTGGTTGTTGTATTGGGATAATATTTTCTACTATAAGTTGTGCTCTTTTCGTGTCTACCAATCCAGATCTTCCAAAAATAACARAGAAAGTAAATTATGAGTATGTGAAGTTCCTGTGTGAGACGTGCTTAATTATTATCRCACAAGCAAAATAGGAATCTGTGCACACAGCTAACAAATTGGGTGCACTCTTGCATTAAAAGTAATTATCTGTTCTGTGTGCCATCAGTTAACTTACACAGATGAGACAAATTACCATATAGAAATCAAGTCTATAATATAAAAAAATCAATTTTGAAAGCTKTTTTATCAGTTCAAGACTTCAGAGAGTCTGTCAGAGAGTACAGTGTTAGGCTCCATAAATTTTGGCAAGTTATTAGCACCTTTCTATATCCAAGCGGGGCTACTAGGATCAAATTTGCAGGAGATGCTTTTATCGTAAGCCATGGAATTTTGCAGACAAAACAGACAAATTGCACAAACTTATGTCAATTTGCCAATGGAAAACCATATCCTGTCTATAAGTTATGTTGAGCAATTAAAAAGAACTGGTGAAATATGCRTTCTTTATGCATTTGCTCCGTGGCATCTCTCTGAATTGAATATGATCATCTCAAAACTCAAAATGACAGAGCAAGAAAACACCACAGCTCTGAGCATGCTAAACCTGTATTAYGGTAACTTACTGCATCACTTACCGGTGTAACAGAAACTCCTTTGAGTTCGCTGTTGCCCCTCTAAGAATCAAATTACGATTTAAAGCTGCAGTGCTACTATTTTTCTTATCTTTGATCTACTGTACGAAGCAATTTTAAATCTGTCCTGAGTGAATCTGTTTTCAACAAGCTTTTTAACTATTGCACTGGTGGTGAGCTCTGAACGCCAGGAGCAGCAACTTGCTTGCAAATACTTAGTAAATCACTTTATCTGAACTAGTTGTCAGTGAGATAGAGCCTGTGTTTCTTTGCAAAATCTTATCTAAGAAAGAGTTCTTTATAATGGCTTTATTAAATACTGTAGAAGACTGACAGTTCTCCAAACTGACAGCCATAACAACTGAGCCACAACCAGATGCCGAGAGTCAGGCCATGGTAGCAATTATATTTGGCAGGATAGGTTGCTGAAATGCTTCTAGTCATTGAATTTCTTCTTTAAAATCYCTTCCTTTCCTCTGCCATAATGAGTTTTGCAAACATATATAAAAGATGGCACTGAGACAGCTTGTAACATATTGACTGGGTTAACCAGGTCTGCCTAGAAGGGTTTTAGGTATGAAAGTGATACTGAAAGCAATCCTGAATCTTGGCTGCTCGCTCCTAATTGATTTACATAAATGTTTATGTGACTYTGATTTGATAAACTTTACATGCAACGGTAAGGGATTTGTAGGACAGATTTTTACAGCTTTCCATTTGGTCYCCATTTATCAGCAGAGACAGAGATCGGACAGAAAAGGGCCAGAAGGAGAGGCAGAGAAGGACCAGGAGATCTAGTGTCAGARGTACTAAATATCAGATTAAGTTTAYCATTTCTGATGGGCTGTTATTAAAGGTTTCTGGGCTCCYCAGTACAACAGAGACATGGACATACTGGAGCGAGTCCAGCAAAGGGCAAGAAAGATGATTAAGGGATTGGAGCATCCAGCATATGAAGAGGMGTTKAGAGTTGKGACTGTTCAACTTGGAGAAGAGAAGCCTCCTGGGAACCTTATTATTGTGTACAAACATCTGATGGGAGGCAGATGAGAAGATGGCTCAGTGGTATCCAGTGGCAGGACAACAGGCAATGGACACAAAATCAAACACAAAAAAATCCATTYAAACACATAAAAAACCTTTTTTATGGTGAGAGTGGTCAGACACTGGACCAGGTTGCCAGAGAGGTTGTGGAGGGGCTCAAAACCCGACTGGACATGGCCTTGAGCCACCTGCTCTGGCTGACCCCGTTTTGAGCAGGGGGCTGGACTAGATGATCACCAGAGACCCCTGCCACCCTCAGCACTTCTGTGATTCTGCTGTACAGATGGGGTCTGAGWAGTGATAAACAGCCACGTCATCTTGACTCATACCAGCCGAAAGGTTGGCTCTGTAGCAAGATAGTGAAGGCAAAAGTGATTTCTGTTACATCCTTGATTCTGTAGATTGATTTGGTGACACACAAAATATGTTCATAATTTATCATTTATTACTGTCAAATACAGTGGCAGCACTGTTTTTTTTCTGAACACGGTGTGGTGTCTGTATGCTAATGACAATATCCTACACTTGGGTATAATTGTCATTATTAATACTGATGTAAATGAAATGTTAATTCTTGCTAATAGATTAAACTATGAAATGCAGAATTGCTACAATAAAAGCAATTGGGTTGTTTCTTTGTAATTTGATGGCCCACAGAAGTGCAGAAACATATCTTATGGCTTTACAAATCTGTGATAATTTCCTTCAACTTTTACTTTTATTGCCTTGTCATTAAATTCACATTGAGTTCTTAAAACAAAAATGTTTAAAACAGATGTGGCTGTTAAAGTTACAATATGAATTTTACAACCTTAAATTTTATGACACTGAAAGAAATTTCAGCCACCAAAGTCAGAGACAAGAATGGAAGCAGAAGGCAGCTCTAAGGGTGACAGATTTCCATAATTACCAAAAACTTAAGCTAACATAACGCATACATTATATACTAATTGTGTAAGTCAGTGTTCAGAAAGAAAATTATCCAAAACCCCATGAATTATCAGGACTGAATAGCAAACAAACAAGAAAAAAATGAGAGGTAAAGCTTTAATGTCTTAGTTCCACTTCTGTCCTTTATCAGTTTCCTCTATGGATCTAATTTACGGGACCGAAAGAGTTCACTGCACAGTGATCCACACAGTCTCTTTCAAGCAATCCTAAGGCAAAGATTCATTCTAACAAAAATCATAATTTTCATGATATTTTGGAGAGGAAATTCAACTTCCATTTAATCTGACTATAAAAAACCTGATATCTGATTTCACCAGAAGTCCCACTATGGGTAGACAGACAGACAGAAATGTAGACATGGTCTCTTTATGTCTTAAAATAATTCATAACAAGTGTAGGAATGACCTTTAGCAGTATATTATCCCACACAATGTGTTTTCTGATCTTTCATGTGAAYGGCTCCGTGCTAATTCCTCATTTCCTGGATTTGCGTCTGCGTGCCACAACCCTTCACCAGTATGTGCACGCTTCCTTCAGGTGCTCCCTTTCAGCAAGAAACATCTTCTCACGTTGAATATTCTTCTCAGGTCAGGTTCAGCAGGATTACGTCATGATTATCCCAAGTGTGGAAGGTAAAAAATTGACTTCAGCCTTACTTCTCATTTTCTCTTCCTCTCAATTTTTATTGCCTTTCCAGTTCTATAGATCTCTAAAGCTTTGATCCTCCTAGCAACTGTATTTCAGTCTTTTCCAAGGCAATTCATATCAATGGTCATTTGCTGAATTTGAAGTCTACATATTTCAGATATGGACTGGCTAACTCTCTTTACAATAAAACATCCAYAATTTGGTTTAAAACCCGTCCTCTTTTTGTTGTTTATGAAGTTCTACACACCTCAGCTTTGTAATCAATTTAAGCAGTTTTAGTGAGGGTTTAAATATTATGCTTATGGGAAAGTGGAAATTCCAGACCAAAATAATCTTTAGTGAGATTGTGTCATCTCTCTGTGTGCTGTGAGAGCACGCTGTGAAGTTTTCCTGTTGGGTTTCAGTGGGATGTGTATTTAAATAAAGACTGGTATCACCTAATTAACCCATGCAATCAAATTGCTACAAAGATTTTTTTTTTTTTAATTTATATACTCTCAATTTTTAATTGGCTCGATGTTGTTCTTTAACTCGGTCTCTCCCAGAAGAGCATCTGAGCAGTACTGCTGTCAGCAGAGGTGTCCCAGCACCACACTGCTCCGTCTTTCTTCTCTCTAACTCCAACTCYCCTGCAAGTGAGCTCCTTCGGATTTTTTCGTGTCCCCCAACTCCTTCTTCTTGCTTATATTTTGCTCAGGACCGGGTAGAGGCTTTCCAGCCGTGGGCTGGTCCTCGATTTACTGCTTTTCCTCCCGCACTCTTCACAGTAATTTCCTCATGCTTGTTATTCCCATAATATCAAGCACGTCCTAGAAAACGCAGCTCTGTCAGTCAGCCACATTATGACGTATGCTTTTGGCTTCAGCAGAGAAAAAACTTCTTCCTCTTCTCTCCCAGTCGTCCCGAGCTCCAGCTCCTCTTCACCAGCCGCCACATTACCTCACGGTTTCGGCAGCCCTCCCTCTGATCTCCCCCTCCCCATGACTGATCTCAACACTGGCCAGGTAACTTTCCATATTAGCAGCTAATCTCTCTGCTCCCATACAGCTGGGGTCAGTCATCATTTCCATGACTTATTTGTTTCAATATCTGTAAAAAGTGAGGAAGTCCTTGGCATCAAGTAGCTTTAAATGATGTCAGGGGTCAACCGTGCCTTTGTTCCAGCGCCGTAAATGTTCCCCCGTGCCTGTGCTCACCTCCGAACGCTGCCCTGTAGCGAGCAAGGGGGTAACACAGGTGTCCCTCCTTCTCCTTGAATTTACTGCAGCCATTATTATATCCGCAACAGTTCAGTTAAAAATAATACGGTCCCTTTTCTATCAGCCAAGTTGTAGGTGCCTGAGAAACATCTAAGTTAGGAGGGTAAGTCTGGGGCTTGCAGGGAAATCTGATAAAATACTGCCTCCATTTCCAGCATCACAAGGTCAGCAAGTCTCAAATCTCTCTCAAAATCTGTATCATCCGTGCAAGCTCACAAAGACAAAAGAGGGAAAAATAGATATATAAAATAATATTTTAAAAAAACCAGTGATCTGAGTTGCCAGAAAGCAGAAGCTCCATTGCTTAAGGGAGGTATGTAGCTCAGTTTGACAGCTATCAGTCCATTTTTCTCAGGTCTATTAAACTTCATCTGTTTTAAAATTATTTTCTTATAATTCCTCCCCCATTGCTGTGTGAGATCTACAAGTACTGACGCTTTTACAAGTAAAGCATATATATCTGCCAGCATCTTGGCTCCTCTGTCATCTAGACATGTTCAGAGTAGGATTGAATATCTCTYTGATTAATGTTAATGCTTGATTAGCATACTAATGCTCTTATGAATGGTAGTAAGCCATCACATAGGAGAAAGCGTTATATGAAACATTTAGAGACTGGCAGGAGAAGATGATCTAACAGGCCTCTTAACATTTTAATTTTTATAATTTATTGTAGCTAATTTATGTGCAACTTGCATGCTATAGTATAGTGTTAACATCACTTGAAAAGTCAGAAATCTCTCTGATATTAAGAGACTCATGCACATATATACCGAAATTCTTAAATAGCCTCCGGACATTTACAARTCTAGCTATTGCATGTAGCTTCAGAAAAGGTATTTCTTTGCTGAAAGTATCACCATCAGTTCCCATTCACAAATAGTTCAGACATGATATAATAGCAWCACTGCTCCAAACCAGGCAGCCCCCAGGTTCCCCAGATGTGCTGTGTAACTGGCTGCCACCCAAGCGGCCATATACCCCAGACAGAGCCGTGCAAAGAGATTTCACCCAGAACTTCAGACCAGCTCCTCTCTAGGACTGCAGAAAGCAGAGTACGAGCTGTGTTTGTCAGCACTGACCTGCATGTTTTCATCAGCAACAAAAATAGATGGGCATCATCCACAAGTAATACCAGCTCGGGGGTCCCCCGAGACAGCACGACGTTTCCTTTTGTGCTTAGGGAAAAAGGAATACTCAAAAGAACGATGGGAATAAATTCCACCTGCTGTTTCAGGACATGTTCAAGAGCTAATTAAGGCTCTTCTGGTCACAAGCACACTACAGAAGGAGGCAAAACAGGAGGAGGAGCAGGGGGTCTGTGTAAGGTTTTCATCACATCAGGCAGTTCTCAGTGTTGCTATTTAGATCCTGACATCCTGACTCACCTGGGTGATGCTTCTGAAGCTTAGAAATACTGTAAAAATAACAATCTCACACACATTTCATTAAGTAGTTCTTGCCTYCTCCCTTCTTTTTAGTAAGGGCTTGACATTTGGTGGGAACCAGCGTGGTGCCTGGATCTTTTGCAGTCCCTAGTGTGACTACACTTTTGCCTGTGTCTGACTAATTCATGCAGTTCAGAAATGCTAGTCTGCAAATACTCATCGGAGTCTTGTGGAAGCTGAGTAGCTATCTTCTCTATTTAGTTGTAAAAGGGGGCTAGTAATATGATTGACTATTGCAGCATTGACGCAAAGGTGAAGTAATTGATTTTGAGAAGCATTCAGATATGATGGTGATACCACCACGGAAATGTACACAGGTAAATTAACTTTCATATTCTGGCAGCGTTTGAATGATGTGCAGTACAAAACATCTGGGACCACATATTGAAAGGGGATATAAAAATTCTGAATAGCCAGCGAGCATCCAGTGGATGAAGCAGTACAGGATAATGCAATTATGATTTAACTGAATCAAGCATAGAGGGAAGGMAAAAAAAGGCTGCATTAAACTTACAACATTAATTCTTGACTACCCTAGGTTTTGAGTGCTTGAATTAACAATTTCAACATATTTTGTGAAATGTAATATAAACAAGTTTTGTGCATACCTTAATGATTTCAATGGAAGAGCATGTAGGTATTAGTAGGCAGTATATAGTACCCTGGCACTTTTCTGTAAGTTACATTATAACTGGGTCTTGCACATGAGAGAAACTAGAGATACACRTGAAATACAGAGACTAACAGGCATCCGTTTCTTGTACCAGCTATGGCATTGAGGAATACCTTGGACCTCAGCTCTGCTTCAAAGTTCCTGTCAAGCAGCTTTCCAGCTTTTCGCAGCTTCCCTGATAAACGCACTCATAGAAAATGCCAGTAGGAAAACTTGATATTACGTGAAACTAATCTGTTTTCACATTCTGTCATAGCCTCCAAACCAAGTATCTCCCTGCTGAAAGATTTGTGTACCTGTGACCCATTCTTGTGTTGCCCTGAAAACTGAGCAAAAACAGGAACAGATGGTTTAGACCAATGCGTTGATTACAACAGTTTAAGCTAAGCTTAACCTCTGGATTTGGGCCTCGTTGTACTCTGCAGCTGAGTGACAACCAGAGTAGACACTCTCTCACACATAAAAACTGGGAAACATTTTTGCAAGGTCCTGGGAAATGAAGTATCAGAGCTGTAAATGGAATCTTCCCRGATCTTCCCCAATATGCAGTTAACATTCCCAATGTGCAAACAGTCAAAATCTGTCTGCACAAAGACTGTCAAACTGTGCTTTGGGATGTGGCCCTCCAAACAGACCCCATAAGCTGTTGAAACGGCCCTGCCTTTTGCTATGGTCATGCAAAAAATGAAGTCACAATTGCAGAAGTTTCATTCTCACTCATTCTTCCTGCTCCGCCTAYCCGTGAAGATGGCCATTGTCACCTGTACAGCCCCTTTCACATGAGCAGCTCAGCAGTTAACGAAGATGGTGACCAAAGTTATCATTTGCYGATGCGTACATGGCAGCACTGGCAAATAATGTTCTTGTAATTCATTCCCGGCTCCAGTAGAAAAAGCATTTCCCTGGTGCAATGTCCCTTCTCCTGCCRTCCTGCGGCAGAGCTGGGGACAAACACACCGCAGGGACTGTCGCGTGCTTTCACACATGGAGCAGCTCAGCCTGGGCCAGGGCTGAAGCACTTTGGTGGGGAAGAGGAATTTTTTACTGAATTTTCGCTTACTGTGGGATGTGCAAATGAGAACCCATCAGTGCTGCAGTGGAGGCAAAAGTACAGTTTGGCTCTGAAGAGCATCTTTGTAAAAGACCATCATGGAGTATTTCCTCCTTCTCACTTTGATTTCCATATAAAAATATATGTATATTACAAGTAAATATTGTTTAATAAGAGTTAAATTACCAAGATCAAAGTCTGGTTTTTGTGTGTGAGTTCTTTCAGTCCTACACCTTCATCATGCATTATTCTGTAGGTCAAATTAAAATCTCAGCAATATTCATGGTACCCCGCTGCCTTAATGAGTTTAAACAGGTGAATTYAGTGTACCTGGATTTGTATAATTGAATCCTCAGTTTGCTGATTCTCCAATGTTTTGGTTCTTTCAGGCTAACAGAAGTAAAAATCAGTAAAAACTTATTTTTGGCACTGGAGGCGGTGGATCTGACTGAATACAGAAAAACAGCAGATCGACTGAAACGGTTCCATTATTACATGGTCATTTTGAATGTTGAACTTCACTTTAAGCCAAAGAACATGCTAAAGAAAATAAAGCTTGAATATATTGTTCCCACATTTGCAAACCACTAACATAAGAATATTTTTGAGCATCCTAAATATTCACCATTTTTGGCTACAACTTTATCTCAGTCACCATCTCCAATGCCAAGTTTATTTTTAAAGAGCAGTCTAGTTCCTGCTCCTTCAGGTTTATGCAGACAGCTGTTTTGTTTTGCTCTTCCCATGCTATGAAAAATCTGTCATTCAATATTTAATTCTAGCACCTAACTGGCTCTCTTGAGACAACAGAGGAGCCTCCAATAAATATGAACCCATCAAGATCCCCAAGTAGGATAAAAAACCCGAAAGTGAAGGCTAAAGCAAAACAGCAGGTCAGGAAGCTCAAAGGCTTGTAGCGTTGATTTCTTTGGCACAAAAACCACTGGGTTAGTCCAGTCCGTACTCTGATTTAAATGGAATTATCCTGAGGTAAAAATAAAGGAATGCAGTGGTGAATCAGGCTCATTGTCTAGATTTAGTACGAAGCTGAGATGAAGGCACTGGGCTGTGTGTGATGCAAGGTGTAAATGAACAACACGCGTGAGCAAGGCTTGATCTGTTCCTTATGGCGCTCACTAAACTGTATGTCAGGTATTTGTCTGCACAGCTCCTTAGGCCATGCAAGACTCATCCGTTTTGTAATAAAAATATTTGGCTGTTACATCAAGATCTTAAAAAACAATTGGAGCCAAATGGTACAAGAAGACTCCACCATTTCTCTGTYAAAATTTGGAAGAAGCCAACTGGGGAGTGAGGCTGCAAGCTCGTGTTTGTCAATATGTACTTGGGAGCAATTTGCTGTCCTTGCTTCTAATCCTTTCATGTGGCTGCCCAACAACTGTATTTGTTTTTTTCACCTCTTATGAAGGTTTAAGGGCTGCTCCTGCTGCTGCTCCTTCCCTCCTCCTTGTTATCCAAAGCAATAGCTGTTCCCTGCCCTGAATAACCTGCAGAAAGCAGGGGTTTGGCTGGCCAGTCGCACAGACTGCGAAGTTTCAGGTGAGGAGAGGCTGTGGGGAGAAACCAGGCTGGSGAAGAGTGGAAGATCAGTAACTTAYCGAGCCCTTTCAGCAAACATTGCTCTACCRTGCATTACATCCCTCGGGAAAACAGACGGCAGGTGACTCAGCCTGACTTCAGGCTGTTTTGAACGCTGCACTGTGTGCATCAGGTATCGGCACGAGCAAGGGGCTGGGTGGCCTGAGACAGGACGGTTGCATACTCACGGTAACAAGGCTTGTCAATTAGACTCCCATTTTCATGCATTGCCATGAACATTGAGCACTTTTTAAGAGGGGCCCATAAGACAGAGATAACCAGAGAAACACCCGCTGGAATATGCAGAGCTTTTGCCCACGTGTTGCAGCCTTTGAAGTTCTCTTTAAAGCCACAGCCCTAATGGTATGTTACTAGATAACGAGATACGACTTCATTTGAAATATATGAAGGATATTGAAAATTGCAGTTACAAGGATAATCTAAACACTTAAAAGCTCAAAGAGCACATCATGATTGTTTTAAGCATCAACTGACCTTTCCTTACACCAGTGAGGGAACCTCCCTGTGATGCTGGAGCTGCGGGATTAGCAGCACTGTCAGATTCGCAGGGACTACGACCTGGGTGTACACGAGACTCCCAGAGAGGCGAGCGACAGTTCTTGAAGCAGCTTCCTGCCCTTACAGGATMTCTCTTCTGGAAATTTTCATATCTCACTATAATCTGGCTGAATTTTAAACAGAAACTTAGCTGAAAAGGGGCTTCTCACTGTGTTTCACAATACCTGGCACTGGCTGCTCCAACAGTGAGCACAAACGCCCTAAGAAAAACACTAGTTCAGCCATAATTTCCTGTCTTTCTGTTTCTGCTTTTCGGGGTTATGCATACCATTACCTAGAGCTTAGCAGTGTTGTGAAAGACACTAACCAAGTGTAATGACTTGGGGAATTCAGCTCACTTTAGAGTTTCCAGAAATTTTTCCCCCCCAAGAAGTTTTTCCAGCTATTTTATAGGCACCAGAAGGAAAAACAATTTGCCCAGACAGCAGCAGCGTGAGCTATCTTTGGATTCGCACTGTCAAGTGCAGAAGGCATTTGCTGGGCAACTCTCGAAGTGTGCATGCCACAAGATTTAATCAAGGAAACTCAAGTTCATGTCCTATTTTGCAAGAGGTATATTCCCCAAAAGGGCTGGACACACCTCCAGAGAAAACTCATCACTGCTGTGGAGCAAAACTGAGAGGGGAAATGCTTTAAGGTTGGAAACATCCCCCCCTGCTCCTGCACTGCCTGGTGACCACTGGCCTGCRGAGCTGGGACCACGGCTTGTACTTGGGCATTTGCAAATGGGAYGCTGCAGTGGGGCACTGGCGCTGCTTTCAGCATCGTGTGCCTGGCAGCAGCCCGTGCAAAGCCCCTCAGTGGGTCTTCTAAAAACTCAAGAAGTTCCCTCATAGTTGTCAAAAGTTGGAATAAGTATTCTTAGGTTTTTTGTTCTTTTGTTAGACAGATAGATAACTTTGGTTTGGGAACGCCTGTTTGACTAGGAGACAGGCTAATTTGGGAAGCCCATTCTATTCCATAAATGACACTAGGGTTATACCAGTCCAACTAGAAAAACTATCAACAACCAAGGCAGAGAAGAAGAGACAGATTCTGTTACCTTCGCTCACATAAACTAGCACTTCTGTAAAAATAACCCCATGGAAGCTGACAGCTATTGAACGAGAAAAAGATCAACATTAAAATAATATTCGAATAGCATGAGAATCCCTCTTTTTGTAATAACAAAAATGAATGTCAAGGGTGATGATGATCAACACCAGTAAGGAGCAAAGTATGCTTCTTATTAAAGGGAAAACATCTGCTCTGTTTCGTTTTTTCCCGAACACTGTGAAAATAGTTGGTTTTGCCTCAGGAGGTAGAAAAGGTTTCACTCCTCTAGTAATGCCTTCATTTTTCTTCTGACCCCTTGGATCATTTAATTGGGCTCCTTTTAAAATCAGTACGTAGGTAAACTGCATGCATAATTAGCCAGCTGGGTCCCCTGCCAAGAGTGTGTCATTTAGTATCTGTGAGTGCCAGCAGGGTCAGGCATGACACATGGAGCAGTTCTAAAAAGCAAACAACCTTAAGGTCTTGTCCATAAAACATGGAACACGTTCAGGGCTCTATCGGGCTCTTTCAGCAGTTTCTCATGCATGACCAGAGGTGTGGATTTTATGTGCAACTCATAAAGAAAACTCTCTAATTTGCACGCCACAAGCACTAGCAGGTGATGGCTCAGAGTAGCAGAGGAGGTGAAAAAACTTTGGCAAAGACATTAAACTGCGTCTGCATGTAAAGAATACCCTTTTTCCGCTTGGTGCAGGCATCAGTTGCCATGTCATGGCTTCAGGAGCTAAGCAGCAAGTTTGAAACATGGTTGGGAATCACTGCTTCATATCCCAGCAGGACTAGGTCAGCCCCTTTGGGAGGTGAAATTTTAGGAATCTACTTCTAAGTGCATTTTAATTTGCATTAAATGCTCTGGCAGGGTCCACCCTTCGCTTGCAGTGCAAACGTGGTATTTTGCACAGCCACCAGAGAGTTAATGGTGGCCTGGCCATGCGGTCGCTGGCACAAAATCCTGGGTGGATTTTGCAGAAGGGTGTGTATAAACGAACTCCAGGCATCTCTGCAGCCACTTTAAAAGCACTTGTAGTAACAGAGCTGCATTACGCTGTGTTTCTGCCTTTGCTGGAAGTTATCAGTCATGATAGGGTCTGCAGCAAGGAGACGCACTGAGATTAATCCAGAACTGATGAACAGAGAGACTGTTTCCTGACCACAATAGAGTAATTTAATGCATCATTACTATACCATCGCTTCCATCGAGTCACTCTTAGCCCAAATATCTGCCTTGCCTTCATTTAATTTCCTTCCAAAATCCAGATGAGGCTCATACATGTGACAAAGCGTTACCTGCCTGCACACAGTGAGGAGCCATCAGACATCATCCGCTTCAAGAGGCTCCTGTTTCCATCAGTTACCTTTGCTCTTCCCCTGGGTCAGCTGCGACTCTGCCACCGGAGTATTATTCACTCGTTCGAGGGTATGATGCCAAATCCGTTGTTGTTAAAACAAAGCTTATTTTGATGATGAGGACTTTCACACTTCGTGTGGAAAACAGAACACAGAAAGCACTCCTAAAACCAGTGATTAAGAAATACGCTGACATTCATACCCTGGTCGTGACAGACCCAAAGACAAGACCCAGACGTGCGTCCCAGCAGTCCTTTTCTCGTCAAGCACTCACATCGTACCTCCTCACCACCTCACAACCAGCTCTGTAAAGCCCACACCGAACATCTCTGCACTTTCAAAGAGCCACAGGCAAAGGATGAGCAGGGAATGTTTAAAGGATGTCGGTATCCCAGGATGCCCACACCACCTCTTACCACTGACATTTCTTTTTTGTGGACACTTCACAGGCCACTGCTTTTACTTGTTGAGGTATGGGCAAACTTGCAGGTTCAAAATACAAAGATCTGCCAGATCTGCAAAATCAAGAACTGTTACTCCTTTGTATTTCTTAGTATTTAAATCTTTCAGTGTCTCACTTCTAAGTAGGAAAGCTAGTATCTCGTCTGCGTGCTTGCTTATGTAAGGTACGTGGAAATGCTGACAAATTCGTCGATTCCAGAAGCTGGAGATTTAATAAAAACACCCGGTACTGTGAGACTCTCAACAGTCATAAGACTTTGATGTTTTGAATGATGGAGTTTCCACCACTTCCACTGGAGACTACTCCATAACAGGCCCCTCTATACTCATGTTGCTGTTACTCAGCAGTTTTGTATTTTCACTACAAAACCACTCCTTTCATATCATTCTTGACATCCCATACAGAGGAAATCCAAAGTATGGAGGTTTCTCAATTCTCCGTAACACTTAGGSATATGAGATTAATACGTTTATGTGGTCCACTTCAGGTTATCACATGATTGTCTTCAGGAAATGAAAGGGGCCAGAGCTTTTACACATTTTCAAGCATATACCAAAAATAATTATTAAAAAAAAAAACCTCTCCAATCTTCTTGTTTAACAAAGAAGATATTGTTTGGAAGATAGAAAATAAATTAATTTTCTACTATGACCTCATTAAAATTGGATTTAAGTTCCAACCCAAAAGAATTTTAGAACAACATTAGTCTCTTGCCCTTAAATCTCCATCTATTGAAGCTGGTCTATTTATTAATTTCCCTGCCAGAAAGCATATTTTGACTGGCCTGCGAGCTGAGCAGACAGTCTCTCCCCAGAAGCTCACACATGAGGGCCATTTCCTTATTCATTTCTTCTCAGCAAAGAGGGTGTTTCCAACCATATCATTTTTAATCAAAGCACTCTTGACTCAGACACAATTGTTCACATTGACGGACAGATGGGGATTTGATCCCAACCCAAGAAAACAAGAAAGCAGAAAGGGCAGCGCCTCTCTTATCTGCAACGAATGAACAAGATTAGCCATAACCTGTTCTCTTCTCACCATACAACAAATCCAGTGTGTGCTCTCAGCACAGCCGTAGATTCTCATCTTGTAATTTTTAATACAAGACATATACAGCCTGAGGGAACAAATTACTTTTCTGTATTCAGCATGCTTCAGTGCCTTCAGAGGACTGTGCTTGAGAAACACAGTTACTTTGCTTGGCAGGAAAAGCCTTTGAAAACAAAGGAGAGAGTTCTCTGCGATGAAAGTCAAGTTCATCCCAAAAGCAACAAAAGAAAGCAGTTTGGGAAGTCAGACATGCTTTGGTGGAAAATAGTCAAGACACAAGTTTACTTTCTAAGTGGCACCATGCATCCTATTGTTTTTCTGTGCAATCCCAAAGCATGACTGTCTTAAAAAAAAAAAACCAAAAAAACCAACAGCTTGACATCGGCAGGACTCTGTATCCCAACTTTCCCGTTGGGAACCTGGAGTTGAGCAGAGAGGACACGGGAGCCCTTTTCTTCCCTCTCCCCCCTTCCGTCTGTCTGCTGTCAAAATCTCAGCTCTTCAGGACAGGCACTATTTTCTCATGTGAAAGTGCAAGAAAATGGGATCTCAAATGCTACTGAAATAAAAATACCAATGAGAAATGAAAAACGTGTGGGTCTCTATAAGTAAGACAGAGTGGGCTCGCTGTCTGATACCCTTCTGCAGCTGTGCCAACCACGTGTGCACTAAATCATAACAGTGTAGGCCTCCGCACTCAAAATAGTGATACTAATTTAAGAATCACAAGAATTTAAAAGTTACAAGATTTGAGAGATCTTATTTGTTTCATTCAGCATGAGTGGGTTTTGAGCCTATGAAAGCAATGAAAACTAGAAACTTATTCTACAACAATAAATAAAAAAAAGAGCAAAAAAGAAAGAAAGAAAYGTGATTTTTGTGTAATTACCTGTCTTCAGAAACAAAAACCCACAAACAGTAAATTTATCTTTACTGAGCTAGGAAACTGAGGTCTTTTTTATATTGAATATTTGACAAATCACATCAAATGCTCCATTTGAATTTCCTTTTCCCTATGCTTTGCTACATGAAGATTTCTATAGGACTGCAAGTGTCAAATACAGAAAATGTTTCTATTTCTCTGACTGCAGTACTTCACACTAATCGACCTATAGTACTTCTACCTTTTTTTTTTTGTATAAGTACTCTTCATAAGAACCTTTTTCAAGAAAAATCCAACTACAAAGACTGCCACTTTTCTGTTTTCCAGAAATGTTTTCAAATATGATATCATTCTATTTCTATTTTAAATGGTTCGAATGAAAATATCAAAATATTGCTGCTTTATACTGCATCCGTTCAGAACATCATTTCAGGTTTTGGCAACTGAACGTTCTTGTTTTCCACCTCTGCTGGCAGGGCAGRAGGGTTTCCAATTTCCTAACTTTCCCTCTCTCTACAAAATACAATATGGCTTGTAAAGAGCATGAAAAGAGAAAGAAAAATGCAAAAAAAAGTGATATTGCTTTGCCTAAGGGATGTAAATGGTGTTTATTTACCCCCTTTCTCTCTTGAAAAGATTTAATTAGAATGCCATTTTCAGATACAGATTCTTCTTTTTTTTTTTTTTTTTAAATAGAATTGAGATTTTCCTTTGCATTTAAGTCCAACAGTCAAGTCCAAACTACAGTCCTATTTTCTCTTAAAAATGTAACCTAGTTCTATATGCCTCTCTTCCTAAACAGTTACGCAGGTTGGGGAACAATGCAGGCTGTATTTTCCAGTTTACAAGTAATAAAATGCAACTTCCAGGAAGGAAACCTGGGATAAAGTATCCTGTCATCTTTCCATACAGTGGCTGGTAAATTCATTTGCAGAACTAAGGATGCAAAAATATACACAGACATTAAATGTAATTTTAGTGTACCTACAATTGCATGGGTAATGACGATACTTTTGCTTGTTAGTTTTTTGGGCATACTTCTCTAAGTGCAATGTTTTTCAGTCTGTTCTGAAAATCTGAATTCACATACAGACAAATTCTATTGAGTATCTTCCTTACTAACAATTGTCATAACAACAAAGAAAAAACATATGTGAAAGTTTACGTTTACAGTGCCTATTAACACAGACTCAAAAAAAATCTTTCAAAAATAGTATATATGCTCCCTGCAGTGAATTTGATTTTGTCTGGTCTGTAACTAAATTCCCCTGATACTCCAGTTTTATGACGGTGTGATGTAGTGGTAAATCAGGGCCATACTGATGATCTAAATCAGAATAACCAGCATGTTTTTCATTTCAGAAGCAAAAAAAAAAGTTTGCAAGAGAAAGTTTGCCAGTTTCAGCACTTCCTGGCCGCCAAGAACATTTACTGAAAATCAATGGTCTGTCCAAAACCTAATGTGAGCAGGAATCGTAGTGCAGCTGTTCAGAATCTATACTGCTTCCTAGGCAAAGTTTCTAAGCCCTTTCAGTCCTTTAGAATAATAAAAATGATTAATGGTCTTGAACACTGTGAACCAAGTGTTTTGAAGTGTAACCTGCTACTTGTAATGCACTCAATATTTCTGATCTGTTTTGTACTGGCATACGGGGCCTCTGGAAGTTAATGTTAAAATGGGCAACATTTGAAATGAATGAAGAGAGGCTCATGAAGTCTGACGGCAAAATCATTTTCTCCCAAACCAAGACATTATTTTCCATCAGTTCATAAAGGCAAAAAAGAAGTGACTGTAAATATATATAAATATGTATCATTTTCTATAAACATATATTCTAAGAGAGCAATGCGGATACCAACACATTATAGAGCAAAATGTTCCATCTCGTTCAGTGCAAGAGTTTGCCATAAAGTGTCCTCAACCTGTTTTGGAGAAACATAAATTGTTGGGTCTTCTCAGAGACTGTGTGCAGCAGAAAGTGGCACAAAAGTTTCATGGAACAACTTCTTCCACCTGGGCCGTCCGTATTCCTGCCCCTTTCAGGCACAGCCCCAGCCATAAGCACAACCCTTGGAGCCAGTTTGATCGAAAGTTGGTAGATTCACCTAAATAGTAAAATCCAGCGAGGTACAGTAAAATGCTGGCGGCCAGCAGACAGCGGGTGCCCGCAGTGTACAATCACACGGGTCACCCCRGGACACTTCTTTGGTTTGCACCAAGCCCGACTCCAGCTGCCACCCACCTGATCCCCAGGTCTGCTCGCACCGAGGCTGCAGTTGCACAATCACCTCGTTCCGAAAAATTGGACTCAAGCCTAAGCTGTTAGCTGACTCCCCGTTTACCCCGACTTGTTTGCTCACGTCCTGTACCAAACTCAAGCAAACAAACCGATGAATTTGGACCTCACCTATTTCCAGATATTGTCAGGGCCCTGAATTGAGGGCCCTGACAAAAGAGGCCTTAATTGCCCTGACCAGCCTCACCTGGGACCCCCACCCACAGCCCATGGCCCAGGAGCTCTGTTTAAGCTCAGCCCCAGGGTACCTCACCCCTGCCYGGGCTGGAGGTGTTTGTGTCTCCAGCCCTGACTCCTGGGTGGACCTTGGCCCTGTGCTGTAGGTGGCTCACCTCTGGTCTTCTCTTTGGCCCCTTCTGCTTTTGAACCTGACTGGGGTCCCTGGATGGACCCTGGGCCTGGTTCATCACTCCCTGTGTCTGGGGCTCTCCATGGGCTCCATTGCCAGTATCCATCACTGCCTGTGCTGGGGTCACACTTGGTTCCTGGGTCACCTTCCCTTAGGAATCTATTGGCGTTTGCTGCTCCCTGAAAAACATAAAACTTTAAGTGAAAAGTTGTTGGGGGTGGAAAAACAGCAACAAAATACAATGGAACAGGAGAAAGCTTGACCGCTGGATTGGATCTCTGCCGCTGCTTCAGCATCCCTGCTGCCTGTACTTCCCCGTCTGCTTGTTGGGTGTAATAGAAGCTCGGGAAAGCATTATAAGGAACACTCAGTTAACATTTATAGAGAGGTAATGTGCTAAGTTCTTTTACGAAACTCTTTACTCTAAATTTACAGGCCTTATATGCAATATTATTTTGGGTACAGCATATTGTATTCATTAGATATTTCAAATGGTATAAACAAGGCAGTAGAAGTACTCAAATTGCTGCAAGCCAGATGGAGATCTTATCATGCTACCTCCCACAATTTAGAATAACTTCTTTTTGAAATCCCCAAGTTATTCTGCTTATAGCACAGCAGATGAGTGAATCTCCTGGGTCAATGCTGAACTCTGCCATGTGGAGCAGGTATTTGCCTGTCCCCTCGCCCTGCTAAGGACGGACACAAAGTGCAGCCTCCTGCCCGAGCACTCGCTGCACTAGTGCACAGCAGTGGAAGGTGCCTGTAGGCTTAAACAAAAACAAAGTAAAAATCAGATCATGAGAAGTCACATTTCTAGAGCATAAGAGAACATTTTAGTCTAATCATCTTCTYGAGCACAGAAAGAAAAGGAAACATTTTACCAGGGTCAGTTTTTAAAAGAATTATCCTAGGTAAATTGATCTGCAGAGAATTGCTCCCAAAACTATAAATCATATTGATTTACTTGCTTTATACTTCTAAAGGGTGACCAATGAGTTATCGGAAGGGTGCACGGAGTCCTCAGTCTCACAGATTGAGGATGTGGCTTATTCCTGCCTGTAATACGGATTAGCAAGATGCAAATGATTTCTCTGTTGTAATAAACAGAAAGGGAATTATGGTGTTTCTTCTCGATCAAAAAAAAAAAAAAAGAAAATAGACTATTTTTGATTTCCTAGCACCACCTGACTAGATCTGAGTTTCTTAAATTTCACTGTATTTGCACGGCAGTTAGGAAAGAGCATTTACTCTTTTAACTTGGGGTGGATCTTTACAGCTTATGCATTCATTAAATGTAGTATAAGTCGCACTCTGGAAGCATATCTCCTTTGGTACTTTCCAGTTSTTCAGCATATAACATTCTGCCTTTTCATTATTTAGTAAAACAAATTTAAAAGTCCAATGAATACCAATGATGGGAAAATAGCAAAATGTTCTTACGCATCTATTGTATTCTCAGTTTGTTTTAAAATATTTAACAGCCATGTTTTGAAGCAATTTTTAAAATATTTTGTTAAATTTTCTAATTAAAGTTTTGAGGCAGYCAGATTGACTCATCTGAACAGAGCAACTAGTTTGGCAGAATTGACTCATGATCATTCTACCTGACAGCATTCCCTTTTGCGAGAATGTAACTCTTACTGTGAAAATGTTGTACCAAGCAAACCTTAGTTCCGCTCGTAAATCAGTTCGATGAAGGGTTTGAAAGCCTGTTTCTATGGTGTAGTTAAATTACATTGAAAGCMCAACTGAATTTGTCCCTAGATTTTCCATCAAGTATAATGGGATTTAAAGAAAAGTTCGCTAAAGATAGAGTACAGTTTAGAAAGCCACGTGAGATTTCTTGAACAGAAGTAGATAGAATTTAGGTAAACATTCTTGAAGTTTAAACTAACATACTGAAGCATTTGTCTTTGATTATCAATTTTAATGTACATAGTAATGAGACTTTATTCCCACAGGGACAGGCATGTTAAAAAAAAGAAAGTTCCAGAGTGCTTGCATTCAGATTCCTAAAATCAAACTCCTGCTTGCAGTCAAAATCGGATGTAAAGTTGGAAGAAGGATGCCTTTTGGTTCATGTGTGAATGAACTTTCCAAATACTTGCCAATTCTACAAGATAAATTAAATGGAAGATTTCTGGAAGACTAGTCAGCCACTCTGTACCAGCGGAGCTGCTGTTGCAGCAACAGCTGAGGAACTTTGATGCTCTTGCATCAAAAGCTAACCAGTGCCTAATTTGGAGCCCACCCAAAATTCAGCTTTTTTTGGCTTCCTAAAACTACCTGGAGGCAGATGCAACATTATATGGGTCAGAAGCARCTTCAGTGATGTCCCTGAATTATGTTTTGCCTCATGCACGCTGCGCTAGTCATAAAGAAACAGAGCCAAAAGTTGTAATTTATGAGTAGGTTTGCCAGTCTATGGAATTCATAAGTCTTCCCTGAGGAGGAAGCTGATATCTACAAAACACTTCACCTGAACTGTAAAGAAAGGAGAAAAAGCTAACCACCCATGAGAAAACAAGTGCACAAATACCTTCCGTTTTCCTTCATAGCCACATGAGTGGACCACGTGTCTTCCTTTYGGACCACAAATACACCATCTTTTCAAAGGGAATGTTCTTTTATTAAAAATTAATACAAGCTTTCATCTGACTTACAATGCACATATTAATTAGAATTGAAAACTCGCCATTTCCCAGCTCTGCTCTAGTGTAAAAAACCCACAGTCATGCACCTCCTCTCCAAATGGATCAGTGTCCAGATTCCTCCTAGTGAGTTTTTAATTACTGATAATTAAAATAACATATCAAATCTTAACTTTAAAATATTGCTCTAGCTCTGTCTCCAGTCAGGTTTTCAAATCTCTCCTGCAGACCACCACTCCTCCCACCAGCAGAGCCATGGCCATGTCCCATATTCAGAACAGGGTTCATAACTGCATGTGCCGAAATGAGTCAGCAGGAAGCGTATATTTGCATATAATGCAAATCCCAATGCAAATCCTTAGCTCCATCCCAAGCTAAGAAGGCAGCACAACACAAGAATTTTGCTCTCCCAT
Source organism: Oceanodroma leucorhoa (assembly GCA_030449065.1). Taxonomy (NCBI): domain Eukaryota; kingdom Metazoa; phylum Chordata; class Aves; order Procellariiformes; genus Oceanodroma; species Oceanodroma leucorhoa. The sequence goes on along the minus strand of JASVER010000155.1, from coordinate 993,266 downwards.
TATGTTATTAAAAGAGCTCTTAAAAAAACTCATGGAAAAAAGAAGATAAAAATGGTCACAAAACTTACTTTCCATTTTAATACCTTTCCATGCAAACCAATTGTTATGCAGGTGTGCTCATAGGTGAAGTTGGGTTTATTCCTATTGTTGGAGATGGCTGGCTACAGTAAAGAGTGGCAGCATCCCACCCTGCAACAAATCATAAATTTTTTGTCAATGCCTGTATTATTTGTGAAATTTCATTGTCTTCATAGTACAAATCATTTTTCTGCTAAAGCACAAGGAAACAGGAAGGATGGAGTAGAGGGATCTTTTGTTTCTACAGGAGAAATTCCAAGCAAAATAGTGGGAGGGTATTTAAAAAAAAAAAAAAAAGTAGTAAAAAATACTGGTTTTTTTCATTTCAAGCCAGTAGTGGAAATTGATTAATGCAGCCCGTCTGTAGCCCGTACAAAGGGCCAAATCTTCAGTTAATATAAAATAGCAAGCTTCTACTTTTAAAAACCAGAAAGAGGAAGAGGACATAAAACTAAAAAACAAACAGGCATATTTGATCATTTAGTGGTGAAAAGATCAGGCACTCCTCAGTTGCAGGGTTTTATTTTTGTGCATTGTGTCAACGATTGGAAACCATATGTTTTAAGACCAGCTTCAATAGTATCAGTAGCTGCAGTCCTCCTCTCAGATTACTTTTTACTGCCTGCCTAATTTTGAGCTTTAATAGCTAACATGCACTTTGTTTATCAGTTACAAATGTTCTGAATTTTGATGAAGCAGGCTAAACAACACATATTGGTTTATCATCAGTACTAAAGACCCAACTAACAATTTGTTTAATATTGTGGCCTGTGACTTTGCAAGCAAGTATGTCTTAGAAATAAGAAGAATCTTGAAATTGACGGCTCTGGTTCTGAACACTGAATGTGAGATGTTAGCACGGGGATCCTGACACAGCTCTTGTCATCCCTGGAAGGATCCATCCTACAAGGTGCTGAGCCTTTTGGCATCAAAAGTGCAACCCAGTATAGCACCATTAAGTCCCATTGGATGGCAGTCCTGTTAAACAGCCAGTCCCACATCAAGTGCTTTATTGCACTGAGGTCAGCTTGGCGATATTGGAATTAAATATATGTTTAAAGTCTTTCCAGAATCAGACTTTTAGCACCTTGTAGGATTGAGCACTAATACGTGAAATAGCTCTTTTTTTAAGTAATTATGTTTAGCTGTACAACAAAGAAATTCAAAATAGTCTCTAGCTTGTGTTATTTATCCTCTAATTACTTGAGGACAGAGTACCTCTCCTCTGTTTTTAAAGAACTACATAAATTAATGATGTTCTAACAATAACAGCAGCAGCAATTCTGGGCATTTACCAGAGAGGAAGCAACCATTAGCCTTGAGAATGAAATTTCACTGCAGTCCACAAAATAATGTGTTAGGAAATATTACAGTTGCCAACTTTCGCAATTTTGTTGAAAGTCTTCTAAAATGTGAGGGTTGGGGTGTTTTGGGTTTGTTGGGGTTTTTTTTTCCACAAAGCCTTTTTTTTTTTCCCCCACAAAGCCTGAGCTCTGGCATCATGTGAAAACATGAAAATGTGAGATTCTCAGTTTTAATTTTAGAATACAAGTAAGTTACTCAGCATCGTGGTTGCAAAGAGAAATTGAAAACATGAACCCAAGGGTCAGGGAACAATTAGTAAGAGCCTGAAATTCATTGCTTTTAAAATCTTACACTTTGTAAAGCAATTTCGTGACACTCAGGGTGTGACCCGAGGTTTCTATGCTTGGGGTTAACCATATTCAGTACCCCAATAAATCCTCCATACCCTTTTTGAAGGCTTCTCACCTTGGTTTGTACAAGAGGGTGGCATCACATCTTAATTGTCAGAGAGGATGCTGATGTTAAATATTGGCTCATTTCTTGTTTTTAAAAATGGAGCCAGTTGTTTGTACTGATGTAACTCTGCATTTTGACGATGAGGTGGACAGCAGAAACTGGAAATATTTCCTCAAGGGAAATACACTTTCCACAGTAACTAAACTTTGGGATCTAGCTCCTTGCCTCCTCAGAGGAGAGGCAGAGGTGTAGCTGTAGGCTCTCCCACGCTACGGGATAAGCTCTCTGGATCCCAGGCTCTGGCAGAAGGCAGCTCCTCCCCATGAGCCCTAAGGTTAGGGTATGGGCTGGCTGTTCAGGTCTCCCAGGGTGCCCAAGGGATGCGACCATTAGCTCCTCAGTCTGTCCAGGACACTGTCACCTAGCCAAGGTGATTCGGAGCATTTCCATTTGGTGAATACGTGGAGCTTTCTGCACAGTTTTCCTTTATTCTTTAAGTTCATGGTACATGGGAATAAGCACAGGGTAACAAGTCAGGCAAACCCTAAACCTGGCTTGGTCTTTGGCAAAAAAAATTCCACCACTGAGAAATCCCCAGCATTATATGACTAACAATGCTCCAGCCTGATGAAATGGAGACTTTCACTGAGCTGACTACTAGGACTTGCTCCTACTTTCTCTTGCCTTGCAGCCTGGCACCCCATGCAGCTGTACGACCTGTGTACCCCAACCCATAATCTCATCTGTGGGGCAGAAACCATTTTGTTCCCTTGCCTTTCTAAATTGGTTTACAGGTCTACAGGTATTTTGCTGGATACTAACAATGATGAAAATACTTAAAATTCCTAATTGAAAAATATCCTTTATCTTCCGCTTTGCACCCTTTTCCCACTGTGCCCTTATCTACCTTTCTAAATATTGCATACAATGTTTTCAGTAAATAGAAGGGATATTAGAGTAGACAAATAATGTTTACCCACAAGCTCAAGAAAGGTGTTTCTGGCACCAATTCACAAGTTACAAAAATTACTTATACTGAAAAGGACAAGGAGTGTCTTTTTGTGTGCAGGGTGCTATACAAACAATGAGGTCCTGGTCTCTGACTGGCTTTCAGTGGCATTACCACAAACAATACTAATTCTAAATACCTGCCTGGCTTTAAGCACTTAAGTAAATAATTGTATTGATTGTTGTAGGACTATTCACATGCATAAAACTAAGCATATATTCAAATATGTTGTGAAATCAGGGGTCGAGTGAATTTTGCATGCAAGGCATTTTTAGATGATTAGTATATATGAACTTACTTGTTAAGACCAGCTTCAAAAGGAGTTAATGTGGCAATCAGTGTTTTGGGCAGGGCAGCGGGGGAAAGGAAAAGTTTTTTTTTCAAGATGGATCTAAAGGCTTTCTTGTACTTCAGGGATTCCTCACCAGAACCACGACTACAGGCAAGAAAGGCAGCAAGGAAGTCCCCTAAACCAGCGATCTCTCCGAGTTTAACATGAGAGCAGTGTAAACTCAGAACTGCAGATAATCCATGGGGAAATCAGGGGGTTAGTGCTGAGAACTGATGGGGAATAACAACTGAAAGAGCTTTGGTTTTTCTAGGCCGGCGGGAGGTAGCTCATGCTAGGAAGCTTGCCAGCTCCGAACTGATGCTGGGAGCTTTGTCTCCTTTGGATTGTAGGAACACACTTTGCAGTTGAACTGATCTGAGAGATTTTGATAGTAAAAACAGCTGTCTCATTGCAATGATGTTTTTGTTCCATTGTCAAAATTTTGAGTTAAATCCATGAGTGGGCTGCAGCTTGTTCAAGCCCTGAACTCAACACCCTTTGTTCTCCTTTGGCTTTTCCACTGCGGTTCATGGGATATCCCCTTCCTGAGGAAAGGGCTAGGTGTAATAAAAGCCGTCGGGGCGAGGACTTGCAGGTCTCCTCCGATGCCTCCTCAGTGCTGGAGAGACAGAACTGGAGAGACGCAGTCTGCCTCAGACTGGTGAGAAGGGGGGAATTAAGAGGAAGAGCAGGGTGTGGAAACGAAACGCCCCAATGCCGCTGTGGCCAGGCTGCATCCCCAGCGAGCAGGTACGCCGGTGGGAATGGGCAGCTGTGTGGTACCTGTGCTGTGCGTGGGGACAGGCCAGCACGGCCAAGGTGAAGCTGTGAGCATGGTGTACAGCACAAGGGGACGCATGAAGGGTGCACGTGGTGGGAGGCCCCAGCCCCATCTCCCCAGAATGAGCCCTCCAAAGGTGCCTGTTGCCCCTCTCTTGGACGTGCGGAGAAGCAGATGACGTACCTGATAGAGGCAGCCGTCACCAGGCAGGAGCAGAAGTCCCCCTCGAGGTGCACATGCCAGAGATTGCTTCAGATTTTGTGCTGACGTGGGAGATGGGGCAGCACCTCTGTATGGCCACAAATCCATTCTGGTTCCCCTGAGGAGATCAGAGCCAGAAGCAAGATCACCCGGGGGGCTTTGACCCTCTGGGGAACCAGGAGCTGTGTGACGCTCTGCATTTGTGAGCGCAGAGGGATGGCTTGTGCGAGTGAAGCTACTGCTGCAGGTCTGCAGGACCTACGGCTCCGTGGCACAGTGTGCATAAGAAAAACAGACATCCCCAAAAGCCCTTCTTTTTAAATTGATTATTTTAAAATTGTCACTAGAGATCAGTAACACAAGGACTGCAGTGAGAATGATTATTTTCATGGAAGCAGAGCCTACAGCTAAGGTAGTATTCAAGCGTCCACGTTTTAAACCACGAATCTCTTTTAAAAACTTGCAGCTAAATGTACACTGATAGCACCGACAAAGATAAAACTGTCGCTACGAAAGCAAAAAAGCGTGTTAGGAGAGTACCTGCTATCAGGGAAAATACCGACCGGCTTTTGTTAGAGAACGCGGGGGAAGCGGCCGGGACAGCTCTCCCTCCAGCCAAACCGGCGGCGGTGGGTCGCACGGGGCAGGTTTGGGACAATAGCAGAGGGGCTGCCAGGGCGTCCCCGCGCTCCGGCCGGGCCCCGCGGCGTGCGGGAGCCGCGGGAGGCTCCTCCTCCGCCCCGGCGCCGCGGGCAGCGCAGCCGTGCGGGCGCTGGGACAGCTCCGAGGGCGCACGCTGCGACACGCCGCGGCCCCACGCGTGCGGTAGGTGCGGCGCGGGCCGGCCACCCCGACGGCGGGCAGCGCGGGGAAAGCCCCGCGGTGCTGTGAGGGGCCGGCGGTCCCGGTGACAGGCTGCCGGGGGGGGGGCGGAGGGGCCGGGTGTTCCGGCCTCGCTACCGGGGAAGCAACAGGTCAGATGAAACGATTAAAAATCCCCGCGTCYCCCCTCGTGCTGCGTGTGCCGGCGGACCGGCTCCGCTCCGCTCCGCGCCCCCGCGCAGCCCGCGGGCTCCGGCGGCAGGCGCGGCGGGGAGGGGGGAGGGTGGGGTGGGCGCGTCGCGGGCGCAGCGCGGGGTGCGGAGCCGCCGCCCCGCTCCGCTCCCTTCCGCGGGCATGCGCGCCTGCCTCGCACATGCTCACTGCGCCCGCAGCGGGCGCGCACACTCCGCAGCGCTGCGGCTCCGCGCTGCCCCTCCGGTGAGTATGGGCGGGGGGGTACGGCCGCGGAGCGGCTTCTCCTTGCGCGCCGCTTCCCGCGCCCGCGGAGGGGGCCGGCGGCAGCGGGCTCCCGAGCGGGGCTTTGCGTGCCCGCGGCAAGCCCGAAGTGTGAAACCGCCGCCGCGTGTTGCGCGCCGGGCGGTGCGCGGAGCGGGGCGGGGGGCGGTGCGCGGAGCGCGGGGCGCTGCCCCGGAGCGAGGCGCTCGCCCCGAAACCCGTCGAGGGACGGCGGCGTTGGGGGAGCGCGGTGAACCGCCCTCCGCGGGCGCGGAGCGGCTCTGGGCTCGGAGCGGTGCCGTCCGTGGCGGGAAGCGCGGCAGCGCGTTGGGGTCCTGCGGCGGAGTTGCGACCGAGAATTAACCGAGGTAGTTAATTGATGCGCAGCGTAGCGTTTGACTTTACCTTAAAACTGGCTTCGTTTAGTAATTATTTCAGAAACTGAAGCGTGCATTTAAATAAAATGAGTTAATGCTCTTTTCCGTGGTTGTTCATATGAGGAAAACTACACTGTGATTTATGCAGTTTAAGTAAACTTTTTTGAGTGTTAAATTATGCTTGAGCCCAGTGAATGGCCTCTAAAGGAAATTATTCATGGTATACAACTACTGTTTTTCAGGCATTTCAGATAATATATATTCTGTTGTATAAAATTTTAATTGTTAAAATACATATGGTTAACCAATAAACAGTTTATTGGTCTACGTCAAATTTATTAACAGGAATTTTGTTCAGCGTAGTATCAAATTCACACATCTCTCAGCGCTGTTAAAGGCAATGGCAGCAATGGTTTATTGTTTAATCTATCTTGTGGATTTCAGTAACTTACTGAGAATTTCTTATCTCTGCAATGCCGTCTATAGAGGCATTCCCCCCACAATATATTGAGAAAGTATATCTAAATTCTTTCTGCATGTCTACATCTGTGTGTATTAGGGCGGCCTGGTCCCCAAAAGTTGGCATATATTTAAATTAATTGTTCTATGTCTAAAATAATGTTTCTGAGATCCTTTCATACATTTAGCGTTGCGTTGTTTTCTGTTACATGTTGCTACATACAGGATAAATTCTTTCTCCTTGTCCTTTTTGACATGAATAAACCATTTCTATTCTTAAACAAAGCTGAATTTTTATTTCTACTTTGAAATTCGACGCATCATGTGGCCTCAAGTATTACACATGCAAGTAGGAAAGACTTGCAGTACAAATGCCTTGAAAATAATCAGTGCTTGCAGCTTTTGGAAACATTCCAGAAGCTTTTTAAGCATGTTTTGAAAATTCACTTGAAATGGCACAGCAGCTGATAACTTGATTTAATTAACTTTCATCTCTTAAAAAAAAAAATCTTAATGTGTGATGCAAAATTAAATTGTGAAGTTATTGAGTCAAATATTGAGTCAAATCGTCCATGCAATTCTTGTGCCTCTTCTACTCCCCCACCAACAGGTCAAAACATTTGGCTAAATAACAAGCGATGTACTCTTTTGGTTTTAGGCTCATAGATTTGTTTTGCTTTGCTTTGTTTAGCCCGCTCCCCTCAGCTCATTTTCTTTTAAAATACTACATAGAGACTTGATTCCCATGACTCACTAATCTTATCACCATTATTTGGTTGAAATGTTTGAAATGGGCTCCTGTTTCAAATATCTCACAACCTTGGCAATCTTAAATTTCATTAGAAAAGCTTCATTAGAGAAAAATAAAAATGTTGTTGATAATGCCCCCTCCAACAGTAAGTCCCGTATTCAACTACATGATGTGTGCAGATACGTCTTGATTATAAAAGGGAATTAAACTCAGGTATTCATACGAAGAACTTGATCTCAGAATATCACTTAAAGAATCTTGTGTGTTGCTGTGTTGTTGTGCTTAGGTGGTTGATATACTAGATTTCTTTGAAAATTAAATAATTTAACTATTAATCCTGCAAAAATTAGTTGCATGTTTAACTTTAAGCCTGTAAGGCATCCTACTGAAGGCGGTGTGGCTGTATTTGTATGTCAGTGTGTATATGTACACACTGCTGACAAAGAAAACAATTAAAGACGTTAGTAATTTTCTGCTGTCTTCCCAACTGTTATTTATGATGTGTAGTAGTAAAACAGCTATTCTGAAATCAGCTATAATTCTCTTCAGTAAGATTTGTTTCTTCTGTGCCAAATTTTGCAGATGGTTTTAAGGTGTCTTCAACTGGAGAACAAGCAAAACCAGTGCTGAAGACTAATTATTCCTTGCAGTAAATTTCTTCTGCAATAAATTCACAGGTTGTTAGACTTAATCTGTGGAAATGATTGTTAAGATTACTCGTGCAGTGAAAAATGCTTTCAAAATTTTGTGAAAACTAGGAAGAGTTCTTAGAATGCTAAGAAAATATTTTTGAATTAATTTTGCCTGGCTGGAGTAACTTTTATTAGGGACGAACTGTTAAATGAAGTTGCAAATTCAAATCCTTTTCATAAACCATGGAACACTGCAGTGTTAATATGAAGATTTTTAGTATATCCCATAAGTGGAGAGGTCATTTGGCAGATTAAGTAGTACTGCAGTAATTACTGTACTGCAGTAATTACTGTACTGCAGTAATCTTGTACTGCCATTTCCAATGTATAGTTACCGTATGCATGTGTATTATTGACAGCAATAGCAGTATAGACTTGATCAGTACCTGGTGTAGTCTCCTGGATAACAATCAGGTTCTTTTCATTAAATTTCACGTTGTACTACACTGGGCAGAAAAATAGTTATATCAAGAAGGAACAAAAAAAAATGTTCGGAGCTGTGAACAATGGCATATACAAGAGTAAAGCCATTCAGGTTTTAGATACATCCTCCTTTTCAGTGGCTTAATTTAGTAAAAAGTATAAGGTGGGTTGTTTGGTTTTTTGTAACTGTGTATCTACTTAAAAAAAAAAAAGGTATGACTACTCAAACCTCTTGGCATAGTAGTCACTTTGATATAAACAAGTATAACTCAGCAAATCTCTTTTCCTTCCTTTTCTACTGACCACCCTGGTTGGGACTGTTTGTTAAGAGGTCTCATCAGAAAACAATTGTTCATTGCAGTCGAATTCTTAAAACAATACTTCATCTTTATTTGTAGATCTTAACTCGAGTAATGATGTTTAACAAACACCTTGCTTTAATCGGGTGAGGATAAGCCCCTCAATTAGGATGCATATAATTGCTCATTTCGGCTGGGTCATTTGGGGCCTGGAGGTGTTGCCATTTGCAGGTAGATTTGGTGCTACCAGAGTATTGAAGCAGGAGGGAGGAGAAAGTGGGAATAAAGATTTAGGACTATGCAGCCGTCTTGCAAAATACTTTTTGATCACGGCATACAAAAAAGATSCAGTTCCCTCCTTCGGCAAGCTGTTCCGTTGCTCTTGATTTACAGCTGAAAGAGGTGTGAGAGGAAAATGGGATCCAAAATAGTGGTCACTGCATAGATGGTTCCAGTGAGTGTGTCACAGAGTGAATATTTAATTAAAAATAGTCAAACCTCTTTTCACTCACTCTTTCTACTTGGGCTTTAATTATGTATTTGAATTATTTCAAAGGTGTGTAAAATGAGAGGAGAAAGATTACATGGGCATAATCCTTCCCATTTAAAATTATTTGTCTGCAGCTGCTTAAGTCCTGGCATTAGGAGTCACATATAAACATGTTTATTTAACATCAGCGTTATCTGTTAGATTGTACATGGTTCATTAACATGGAGAGAATACTTTTCATTTAATAGTGTGTGGGAGCTGCCAGAGGTCAGAGGAGGTTGTTTGCCTGAAGTCGAGATGGCATCTTGGCTTTGCACTCATTCTGTTAGTCACCTCTGCTGTCTCCGGGAAATACTTCATTAGTGCCGTGCTAAGGTATTTTCCCTTGCGTTCATGTACAGAGGCTCAGTGGAAAGCCAGAAGTCTGCTGCAGGGTTGCGGTAAGGTTTATGGGGAATTTTAAGGAAGGTTTGTTGTAATTTGTGGAGGATTGTTTTAGTTGGGGTTCGATTAGAAAAAGCGGCTTGGAAAGGGAGGAGCAGCAGGGGAGAAGGGAGCCCGGGATGTTGTTGTGGTGCCCACAAAGTGCGTGGCTGTAAATCGTGGTATTTCACAGAACTGGGGAGGTGGGGGTCTGATGGCTTGGGAAGTTGAGAACGTTGTGTGTGCCAGTAAATAATGTTTTGTTGGTGTGGCTGGGTCACAGTCGGACTCAAAACAGCTGTACCTGGTGGTGATGCTGAGCTGAGACTCAAGAGGAGAGGTGGCACCTCCGTCTGTGGGCGACAGAGCAGGAACAGGCCCTTCTGTCTCGACAAAGCTTGCGGGGTGCTGTCCGCTCTTTCTCCTGTTGACTAGGAACGTGCTTGAATACATGAAACTATATCAGGGACACTGGAAGTACCTTGTGTAGAAGTAACCACGGCTTCAAGTTTGAAAAGGTTACTTAAAATGTTTTAATATGATTTATGGATACAAGCTAATAGCCATGCACTGTGCACAGAGGGAGAGGTGTGCACACACACACGTATACACAATCTCATTTTTTTTTGAGCTTCTTGAAAATGTTTCTGAATGTTTCCGATAAGTTGGTGAATTTGTCTAGCCCGATTTGGATGGTGGGGGCTGTTTGGGCTTTTTTTGCCTTGGAGGGAGAAGATAATTTAAATTTCTGTTAAAAAAAAAATAGAAAATTGACTTCTGTGATTTTTATCAAGCAAGGATCCCTGGTATATCATAACCAAAAGGCATTGAATAAAATGAGCATTATTGTTGAGATCAAAGTGGCTGTGGAAGATGCAATGTGAATGAAGCATACCGCAAATGTGCAGTTTTTTAAAAGCGAAACAGTAAAAATAGAAGGGATTTTAAAAAAAATAAACTGAACTTCTGTGTTGATTATAAGTTGTAACTGAAGTACACTGAGGGCCTGAATATTGTTTTAAAAAAGCCAGCAAAACAGCTATTTCTAAAAAATAGTAGGTTCCCTCAGAATGGTAGAGGGAGAACAAAAATAAGTGTTATGTTGGGGGGGAATGTCTGGTGTAGGTTGTTTTTTTTTTTTTAATTATTTTCAACAAGTACTTACTCTGTTCTGTATTTTTAAGAAATTATGTGGACAGCAATTTTGTTTCTTTACCAAGGCAGTGAAAACACCAAGAATCCTTTTTATAATTTGGAAAGAATGTCAAAAGAATGAAGTAGTTAAACCTAAGTGTATTAGATCATACGCCTTAAATGCATAAATAAGCATAACTGCAATCACAGAAACCAATGTTAAAACCACCAGGAAAACTCACCCACAAACCCTAATGACTTAAAGGGAATGACCTCAGCCATTGTGAAATTTGTGCCTATTTGTTGACTGACATTTTTTTGTAGAAGCAGAGTGCGTGTTTCGTTGGGGTGTGGGATTGTGTTGTTTGAAAGACTGCTGGGGGTTTTTTTCTTGTTGCTGCCAGGTTTGAATACAAAGAGTGGAAATGGGATTGAGGCCGGGAGAGCCTGGATATGATTTCGGCCTTAGCAATTTGAAAAGCAGGTGAAGGGTTTGTTATTGATGGACAGAGACTGGTAGAAATTGATTGAAGTTTGTTTTTCAGATGTTAGAAACTTCCTTGATGATAGCCCATTTCGAACTTACTCCCAGCTGGTTTCCTCTTAAGGAAATGAAGGTTTAAAGTATTTGGTTACAAACCTGAAATTTCTTCACGTCCGTGTCTTTGCGTGAGTGCTGCATGAAATGCCGGTGTCATTCATCTCCCCTCTGCTTTTTAGAGAGGAAATTGATGCATGGTAGAACCTCAACTTGCCTTTGCTGCAACACCACTTAATAATTCAGGGAAATGGAAGTCTTGAATTATTTCAACAAGAATGTTTTTAAATAAACCAGTGCTACAGACTGCAAGCCTGGCCAGAGCCCAGTCACTCTGCAGACAAGGTTCTCTCTGCCCGTTCCTGGAAGTGGGCTCCTAATTTTCTGGGTTGCAGTAATTAAAGAAGTTCCAGATTTAATTGCCCCTTCTTAGATGTGCAGAAAGGTTTAAGAAAATTGGTAATTTTCTGCTGGTTTGTGCCTAAATCTAGGCGTTCAGTCTCGTGGTGCAGAAATTCTCATTTGCCATCCCTGCTTTTGAGAAGGAAAACAGCCCAGCTAAATAAGTAAATAAAAATCCTAAATAAAAAGAACAATTTAATGCGAGTCAGTCCAGATAGTAACTAGTTAACCCACAGGGAGTTGATGCCTCACTCTATGCTGGAAAGGGCAGACTTCACAGAGAAACTCAACTGGAGTAGGAAAGCCTGGTACTTCCAAACAAAGACAAGGGGACGTGGGGAAAATTTCTTAAACTCAGCAAATGCCTTAAAAACTGGAAATGCCTCTAGGATTACTCAGGCACCCACAAGAAACAGTGAGGGGAAAGTGGGACAGGCATCTGAAATTTTTTTGTTTTTTAAATAGGTTGAGTAAGCAAAGCAATCGGGGGGCCCCAGTTATTTACAACTTAGTCTGCGCACCACGCAGAGAGGCTCGTCAGCTGTCTTAAAGGCAAGTTTTGCATCTATTGCAAGTTGCGTCTTTTGATGACACGTTTGATTCAGCTTTTTGCCATTTAATTGTCCTACAGCTACTTTGAAATAACTTTGATCAGTTTTGAATCACCAGTTTGATTCCCCTTGCGACCACTCTTCTGTGCTAAATTACCATCTTTAGAGTTTAATTGTAACTATCTGATGATTCTTTGTAAGTCAAGTCAAAATGTATTTACAAATACTTTCAGTAAATGTTGACAATGTGTACTTCAGTACTTTTGTACACTGAAGTACTGCTATGCAAACTTATTATTTTTTCCCATTTCTGTGGCTGAAACAACTCAAAATCTTGTTTAGAATTGAGCAATACTTTTTATTTAAAAAAGATTGTTTTTCCACCCTTTAACAAACTAAAAAGCACCATTTTTTATGAAACATGACACTTTTATAAGTAAAACATTTGAATGTTATATTCAATGCGTCCAAATTTTCCATTTTTTTAAGAGGCTAACTTTATTTTTTGAATTTGTAAAAGCATGGGTTTTGCTAGCTTACATTTGGTAAGTGCTACGTTGATACTACTACTCTCCACTGAGATACAGAGTTAGGAGTAAGTCAGCCTTAATGCTTGTAGCAAAATAGATGAATTTTCTCCTTCCTTGTGTTTAACTGTGTGTAAATATATTAGATCCAGTCCTGCTGCCACTGCAGTTCTCAGTCATTTCACTCAAATAAGGGTTGACCCCTTATTGAGAGGGAGCAGTTTTAAATCTTCTGTACTTGTTGCACAAGTGCATTTAAAAAAAAAGTTAAAAAAMCCCCACATTGTAACCACTGTCAATGCAAGTCCAATTGACTTCTTCAGTGCTTGAGCCTTGCAAAACGGGAGCAGGAATCATTGTCTTCCTGTGGTATCCACACTCATAGGCCTTGTTTGCAAAGGTTTTCAGCGGCAGTTAGCAAAAGCTAACAAACGCACATCGGGTGGGAAGCCAGTCCAGGTCCCTGAGAGGGAGGTGCTGCAGCCCCTGCGGTAACAGTGTATGTAACCTCCTGCACCGAAAAACCTCTGCAGTGGTGTGACTTAGTACTTGGTATAACATCTCCCCTGACCTAATAAGTGTGTCGGTGGAGTTAGGTGTGCAGCAGGAAGAGAAGGCAGGCACTAATTTTCTTTCTATTTATTGAAATAAAATTATCAAGGTCCTCATTCTGTTTAGCCTTAGTAGCCTGTTGTGTAAATATCTACTTTAGAGGAATCTTGCTTTTAATAAAATTCATTTCTCTCTGAATAACAGGCAAGCTTAGGTCTCTGACCTGAAATAGATAATCATTCAGCAATGTTGTAAATGTGTGTAACCCTGTACAAAGCAATGTAAGGTATCTTCTGTATGAAAACTTTGACAGACCTTTGCTGTCTCTCCTTAAAATGACTTTGCYCTCTTCAGTATCTCTGCACCTGAAAGTTTTAAGTTGTGGTTCAAAAGAAGGCATATTCTGCCTATTATGTATGGTTTAATTTTGTTTGTTTGGCAACCATCCTTCCTGTTCAGTGCAGCAGATGAATATTATTTGGGGAAGAGAAATGAATGGGGAAGGGGACTAGGGAAGCAAACTGAGTCTTCTGTAAAATATTTGAGATCCAGCAAAACTTCTGGGCTAGATTAGTTTTGAAACGCCACTTATGCCCCCCCTGCAAAGTAGGGGTGTGGGGTAGAGACAAATGCTTGATTTGGAATTGAAAGTAATAAAGGATGCTGCTGCTAAAAACCAGATGCATTGATGTTGGAGCCTGGCGCTTTTCTTCTTAAAGCCGCCTCCTTCCCGCGGTCCCCCCTGCCACAAATCAGGATTATTCAATCACAACAGCGGTTTAACTGTATCTGTGGTGGAGCGGGATAGTAGCTTAACGATGCACAGAAGCATTGTGCCCTGGTTTAGGACAGGAAGTGGAAAATGAATATTGTTTTGAACTTGAACTTCGTGAGCAGACAGAAAGTAATTATYGGAACTGGAACTCCCCTGGGAGAAGCAGGGGAGTGATGCACTGTGCTTGTAAGAAGTGCTGTGGGATCTTAAATATCTAGTCATGTTTAACACTTTGGTTTTACATTTCTGCTTTTTAATTGATCTTCCGCTCCCCWTTTTTTTCTTGGCAAATAGAGGAAGAAACAATTGCATGTAGACTTCATGTGCTGTATTTATTGATAGACACCCTCCCGCCCTCCCTTTGCTGGTCAGGCAGGACTCTTAAATGTCTGTCTTGGTCCTGGTGTTACTTTCAGGTGTAAAATGAACTCTTTCACTGCCTGGGTTACTTATTGGGCCTATTATACCATGGAAGATTGACTTAATTGATGATTAAGAACACATATTTATATGTGAAGCCATTTAATCAGAAGCCACAAGCCACTTGTGTAGTATTTAGTATTATAAACTATAGAAGTTTATCTGTCTTATAAAGTAGAAAACCCCACTGAAATGACACAAAGTCTGCATAGTTGTGAAGTTAACATTTTTAGTATCAACTTTTTAATAACATATTACTACTAAAATATTACTGACCACTTTTTAGAAAAAAAAAAAAAAGAAAAAAGGCAAAGCTCTGCCTTCACTGACTGTTTTTGCTATGTTTCAATGGCCTGTGACTTCGGCAAACCACGTTAAGTTTTTGGGGGTTTTTTTGCTCTACTTTGGCTGCTACTTTAAAAGTTCTTCAACAAAGAATAGTCAGTGCAAGACTTCATCTTTTCTTATGGACTGTGTGGTATCTTCTGCAGATTTTTAAAGTACTGTTACCTATTAAGTTAGATAATTAAAGAAGGGAAGATATTTTTTGTAACTTTTTGAAGKTGATACTTCTGCCTATGGTAGGTATGTGGTTTTTGGTTCTCAGAAAGGAATAATTTGTTATTTTAAAAATAACACTTAAAATGTAAAAGTAAAATTACATTCATTTTCAAAGTAAAATTAAATACATGTTCTTTTTGATAATGTCTCCCTGATCAAGTTCATGAGACTATTTTAGCGTTATATTAAAGCAGTTGTGGGATTCTTTATTTGTGGTGAAGTTTTAAAGGTAGTAAAATTAAGTCACTTTAAAAGAAAATTGTGTGATGATTTATTGTAGTAGAGTAGGCAAAATTCCTCTAGAGGTTTTAATATCTTCCACCTGGTACAGAAATGAAAAGAAAATATTCTTTAGCTGGTAACTAATTTGTCACTAATACCCAGGGGTTCCTTCATTACAATGCAAAGATGTCAGTTTTAGGAGAAACGTACAGTGAAAAAAAGAGTGCAACTTCCTGTTGCAGTCACTTACAAAAAGGAGAAAAATAAAGGCTGGAAAGCAGCTGAAGCAGTATGAAGGAAGGCTGTAAAGCTATCAATCAGGGCAAAATGGTTGGGGAAGGGTTTTACCTGCAGGCTTCAGTGGAATTCATTAGGACATGTTCGAGGAGGAAAGTCACTCAATACAACTCCAGAGGAGGAGCTCTGACATGCAGTAATACCCAGGCTGATGCTCAGTTCTCCTCCAAACTGCAYGTACTGCAGCCTGGTAATTGCTTGAGGAGGAACTGTATTGTAAAAAGAAGTCACACTCTGCTTACTGATGGCTTTTATACTTTATCACGATGTTAAATGAATTGTGTCCAAGACTTACAGTTCAGATGAAAATGCTGCTAGAGAATATCTGCAGTTACCGACAGCTCAAACCTGGCAACAAAGATCACGGTGTCTCTGCCACATCAGTGTCTTGACAAGTCATTTTTCCCAGCAGAGAACTATTCCAGTGTCCAGACACTTGTGTAGTGTCATCACTTTGCCTTTTGCTGCAATAACAAAACTTTGACTCCGCTCCTGTCCTTCCAGTACTGCAGTTTTGCAACAGCTCAGTATAAGGAGGGGGAGCATGAGCCGTCGCAATACCAGGAGAGACTGCAGTGAGGATTTTGGTCTCCCTTCCTTAAGAAACCAATTCTGCACTCATGTTGTATGCAAGTAGGCACAGTAAAATGTGAACGTGAATATCGGATAGAAGACATCTGCTTATGACCAGCTTTAGAAATGTGAAGTAGGCGATTGGCAATGGCAGCGAAGTGTCGGCCTGCGGCAGCGGAATATCTGCAAGCAGCCTCTGTTGCCCACTTTACTGGTGCAAGCCTCACAGCAACTGGTCTGGTTTCTGCTGCAGGAGTGGATGCTCTCAGGTGGAGCAGSTCTCACCATTCCATGCCCCTGCAGCAGCAGCAGCAATCTGGCTTCATGAGGGTTTTCTGGTTTACTCTTCCCCTGCTTTTTAGTACAACCCAAAAAGTTGCTCAGGAAGCGTGTTAGCAGTAGATGTCTATGACAGAAGTAATGATTCAGTGTTAGGACTGCAGTGATGTTAGAGATTTTGGAAGAAGTARTCAGTGCTGTGCCAAACAACGTACATGTTGGAAACAACATGCGTGACAACTTTGTGGTAAAAGTGTTTACGTARTGGGGAGAAGCCCTGGCATGTCCTGCAGACTCCAGGCCATGTTAACACAGTTCTCTGTTTCTCACTAGAAAGTAAGATTTAATCTTAGCCATTCCACGGTTAGTTGGAGAAAAGGAAGATTTTGTGTTCTGTCAGAAGCAGATATTGGAAAGGAAATTTATTGGTTTTGCTATGTTTCTTTCAGTTTTAGTGTATTCTTCAGTCAGAGCACTGAGGTGAATAAGAAACATTTTTGTATGTGTGGTGGGTTGACCTTGGCTGGTGGCCAGATGCCAGCCAGCTCCTCTCCCACTCCCCACCCTCAACAGGTCCGGGGGAGAAAATAAGATGAAAAAGCTCGTGCGTCAAGATAAAGACAGGGAGATCGCTTACCAATTACCATCACAGGCAAAACAGACTTGGGGAAAATTAATTTATTGCCAGTTAAAATAGCACTGGATGGTGAGAAACAAAGGCAAGAACTAAAACAACTCTGCCCRCCCCCTTTCCCAGGCTCAACTTCGCTCCTTCATTCCTGATTCCTCTACCTCCCCCAGAGCGGCCTGGGGGTGGGGAATGGGGGACTGCAGTCAGTATATAACATTTCCTTTCTGCTGCTCCTTCCTCCTCCTCACACTTCTCCCCTGCTCCCGTTTGGGCTCTCTGTGGGCTGCAGTTCCTGTCAGAACTGGCTCCAGCCTGGTCTCCCCAGGAGCTGCAGGGGAATCTGCTCCRGCGCCTCCTTCCCGCCTTTCTCTGGGGCCTTGGTGCAGGCCTCGCAGGGCTGTTTCTCTCATGTTTTTCCTTTCTGCTGTGCTGAGTTCTGCCCTTTCTTAAACGCGTTTTCACAGAGGTGCCACCGRCTTCTCTGATGGGCTCAGCCGGGTCCTGCGGTGGGTCTCTTGCGGAGCYGCTGGAACAGCACGGGGCAGCCCCTCACYTCTCCTCACAGAGGCCCCCGCAGCCCTCCCTGCCAGCACCCGGGAACAGACACCCCATACAGTATGACAGAACCAGCACTTTATTAATTCATATCGGRCTGTGATCTGGAGTGATTGCACATCCCATCCGGTGGGAATCGCTGCCAGTTATAGAGCGTTTTACAACRGGGAAGGGAAGGGTGACACAGAAGKTCAACCTTGCTTATCCTGCATCCCACCTGAGGTAAGAGACAAGTCTGATAATGAGGAGCAATCCCTGGTCGCTGAAAGCTAAAATTAGATCCATCTTTTCAAAAGTCTCTGAGTTGATGCCAAAAGGCTATTCGGCATCTTGTGGACACAAGTGATCCTGCACGGAAAATTGAACCTGTGCTTGACTGATTTTTTTTGAAAATAATCTGATTGCACTTGTATGCAAGGGCAGCATGTTGGCTGTTGAAATGTGTTGTCTTTTAAATGAGTGCCTGAACTAAGGACACATTTTTTCCATGTTCAGGATCTTATATTTGCTAGATCTGTTTTCTTGAGAGTTTTTTTGGTTTTAAGTTGCTTGTAATTTTGTAACTGCCCTGAAGATGGGAAAGGCTACTGTAGGGGACCGATCCTCCTCCCTGTCTCTCCAGAGGCCAAGTCTTTTTATACATTTGGGTTTTTTTGTGTGTGTGTTTTATTAGTATTCATATCAAGAGTGTAGAAACAGGTGAGATGGTCTTGCCATCAAATGGTGGCCATTTTAATCATGTGTCCATGGCTTAAATAAAATTTAAAATTTCCTTCAGATGTTGGGCTTCAGGGTTTTTCAAGCCATTAACCCGAAGCTTGTATGGCATCGTTCTTCTACCTGATATGCGCTACAAAGGAAGATCTGTGTTCATTTCCTTATGAGCCACTTGCCATTCCTGTTGRTGATGGTGGCTCTGTGCCTAGGAAGAGCCTGGAGTGTGCAGGGGAGAGTTTGTCTGAGGAGGACAAAGGATYCTGCTGTTCTTGGTGGAAGTAGGTTTGCTTTGAGAGGGATCTTGCCAAAGATTTGCCTGTAGCTGCTAACAAGGTGGTAAGTAAAGATGACTACATGGTTCTAGTGTTATTGCACGTATTAATGTGCCGGATGCTCTGTTGGCGAACTGACGTTTTGTTGGGCTGCTTCTTCTCAAGAGAGCCTTACATTTATGCTTTTGTCCTGGGAAGCAAGTTAGAAAAGTCATGTGAACAGCAGTCAGCTCAGGAAAGAGCTCTGTGTAAGCATTTTTATACTTAACCTGACAAGCCAAAGTCTTGCCCCAAAATATTGTCTGCCACTCTACAAAGAAACCATCAGTCTTTCGTTAATCACTCAGTGGTCCTTTAACTATACAGTAAACAAAACCCACGAGGCCTGTGTTGTCCTGCTTGCARCCAATTCTCTTTTGCTCCACACTTCATGCAGAAGTTTGAAACCCAATCTAGCGAGGTGCTGCCTCCCCCAGCAGACATACTATTAATGGCCCAGATGTCTCCTTAATGAAAGGGTTTTGTTGTGCCAACATGATGCTCTCTGTCCTTCCTCAAATGGATGCTCTCTGTGTTGATGCAGATACCATTACCAGAAGTAGTAGTATAGAACCTGCAATCTTGTGGTCACTGGAACTTAAAATTCTGTAATTATTCTTGGCATATATTCTTAAAGGTTATTGCATACTGGGCTTTTTTCAGAGTCACTGAAAATCAAGCCCTGAGTTGTGTGATGATTTTTTTTTTGGTAGTGCCTCGAATGGTTGATACACCCTTGTGACCTTTGGAAGTGCAGTTTGTATTGTAATCCACAAATCAAATGTTAGTAAAGAAGAAATAGCTGGGACTTGTGGAGGCATTTTTCAGATGGTCTACTGACAGTGAACGGTGAAGTGCTTAGAAGTTGGAGTATTACATATGCAAAAGGGAAGCCAGGGTTTAGTTACGAAAATCTGACTACTTTAACTTGCGGGTTGACTGAATATAGGTATACTTTGCCCTGAAGTCTTAGCCTAGAAGTTATGCAGCAGTTCCCGACACTGTGAATTTGAAGATCTCCAGGCTCATTTAAGTGCTGTCAACCAAGGCTTGTGTTCAGTCTTAAGCATTTTACACTTCAGTTAGGAAGACCTGAAATAATCAGTCCTTGGAAAGGAATGTGTTATCCTGACRTGAGTTTAAAAGAAATATTTCTCCCAGCTTGTAAATGTCCAAAATACACTCCTCAAATTTGTTCTGCTGAATGTTAACTTACGGTGGTGAAGGTAAGTGTAAAGTCAATTTTCATGTTTAATTAGTTGTATGCATGATTCATATGKTTTTTATTCTCATTCCAATTCCTTGCCAGCCTTGTATTTTCACACTGCTGTGAATCTGTAAGTTTGTATTTCAAGGCAATACTTGTGGAGTGATGGCCATAGGCTCTCATCTTTCATGGACATACTAAGTGCATTTTTGTTTTGAGGATTTTGACTCTCTAGGCACTGACAAGTCAGATTTTTATTTTTTTTATACAAAAGAGATATGGTCCAGTTGTCTTTAACAATGCGCRTAATCTCAGAAGTAAAACTCTATGCTTATCCCTTAAAAAGCTCTTCAGAAAAAGAATTGCATGGAGGAAAGAACCTGCCAAGCTTTCTTCTGCTTAAAAACACTTACAAGTACCCTGTAGCCAGCCACTRTGTTCACTGATACTAAACACCAGTGAGCAATCTCCCACCAATTCCTAAATGCTGTTTAATTTTCTAGTTAACTAGTAGAGCTTTTTGGCTCTGTTTTTAGCTGCAGTAGATGGCTGCCAAGGTATATGCATGACATGAAGTAAACCCCCCAAAGTAGTTTGATACCCCTGCAAATAGGACAGTGCTGCAAATACCTGAAGTAGATGTCAGGTAAGAATTGCTGACTCAAAGTCGGCACATGAGTGTAGTTTATGGATTAGGTGGGGTGGGCATAGTCCTCAAAGCCTTCTTAAATTAATCTGTTTGTCAGTTGACATTAAAATAGTAAAAGTGGTGCCAACTTCAACTGTATTGAAGTATTTAATTGTAATCCTGTGTTTACAGGGAAGTACAGGTAGCTTTCACCTAAGCAGTGAAGTAATTTGGGTAGACTGTCTTACTTGGCATTAGAACTACAGTYACCCTGCGAGCAATGGGACCCTCCTTACCGCTGTCGTGTTGGTAGATTGCAGGTATGGTTTCTAGACTGGATTAAGCTGAGAGCTGTGTTGACATTGAAAGAAGTGGCCTCTTCAGCCTGGCTGCATCTTCCTGTCTTCTCCTCTGTGTTGGTGCTGTCGGACATGCTACAAACTGGATCAACTTGCTGATCCAGCTGAGAAGAAAACCAGAAGAAAAATCAGTTTGTTGGKCTGGCTGTAAACAGACTTGCGTGGCTGCAGGAGTCTGCAGGAGCTTGTGGCCGGGCTTGGGAGAGGACAGGGTTGCATCTTTGGTCAGTAGTAAGGTCTTTGAATTTTTACAGTCATTTGAAACTAATCAAATCCCAAGATAGATGATAACACAGTTTTGCTGTTACCCTTGATAACTGAACCGCCAGGCAACAATTTGGGAAAGAAGTCAATTTATAAGGTGTAGTCGACTTAGTTGTTGAGGATTAATCAGCTTGATTCTTTAGTTCAGGCACTTTTTCATGTTCCCTCTTTTATTTATGCATTTAATATATAAAATTCCAACCCTTACCTGGCTTGGACTTCCAACAGCATGTGCCAGGTCCTGTCTTGCTCCTTCACCTGGTTCCCAAGGGCACKTTTGGGTAGGTATTTTTGAAATGTGCATCTTAAGCACATTCCAGAGGAGGTTCAGAGCAAGATGTGAAGTTTACTGCTACTTTCTTTTAAGACAGCCAGAGAAGCTGGAGGAAGATCACGGTTGTGTATTGAATGATAAGAGYGCTTGCCCCAGTCATAGGAAGCCCAGGATGATTTCCTCCAGGTGTAGGCTGTGAGTGGCATCCTCAGTGGATAATAGTAACACACTGATTTCATTCCCATTTGGGATCTTGTCAGAAGTGACTTGCCAAAAATCTTAACACCAGGTTAGCAGGACAGTGATGAGAATCAAGAATCCTTCATTTCTGGGTTTCTGAAGTCGTYGGTGCATTGGCTACTTAAAGACCTCACTGAAATGAGCTGTAGCAATCCCAATTTTTGGTTRCAATTTGTACAATTTGGAAATTGTATTTTAAAGTAGCATCACCTGTCCCTTCAAGTGGGGTTGGTAGGATTGACTGACTAGCTATTTTAATTATTGAATGTAGGTTACATATATACAAGAAAAACTTCTCTCTGACAAAAGCATATTATATCTTGGCTCTTAGTACTAACCAGCTCAACTTTAATTTCACAGCTTGCTGCCAACAGCTGCCTTACTAAGACATAGTACTCATAATAAATGAAATTTCACAAAAAAAGAAAAATGAAAACTTTGTTCCAGCTGGATTGAAAAGGCAGTTGGAGCATTTCTATCCTGCATATAAGGCTGCCATCCACATAAACATTTCAAATTATTTTTTCATTTTTAATAATCAGGATCAGCTCTTTTCTTATTATTGAGGCAAATGCAAGATATTAGAAACATACAATTTCATTCAAAGTCCATTAGTTATTGAATCCTGTCCAAAGTTCAGCATTTGAAGTGTTTTGGGAGAAACTCACCTTTTAGTTTCAGGTTTTTGACAACCTGCTTGGATGAAAACCCTGAAATGAGCAGACCGCTCTAGTCCTGCTTGGTAGTGCTCAGAGAGATGTTAGTTACATCATTTGCTCTTGGAGCTGTTGTTGCCTGTGTATTGTTGAAGGCCGTGCAGCTGATGAGTTCTTGCCTGGACTACCAACGAGAATCTCAAATTATCACACAGCCTCTCTGCACATGGAAGAGATTAAATCTCATAGCCACAGACAGAATGAGTGCTTTGTACTTAGTACCGTAATGTAAGTTCATGCTGAAATACAGTGCCAGTAACCAACTCCTTTACCAATAAATTCACAGTTCTAATAACCATGTGTTTTAAAAGCATCCTGATCCCAAAGGATCAAAGAAACATTGATTTATCTAGCTTTGGGTCCCATCTCCTGTTGTTCTTGCTCCTTCCCCTTGTTCCCCATGAGCTCGAAAGAGCCATATATGAGATGAAACCCAACTGTTGTTGTATATGCCTCAGCAGGGAGGGACACTTTGCAAAACCACAGAAAAGAACATTTTAGCCAGTAGAAATGACAGGAATTGTTGTGGGCAGACAGAACACAAACACTAGAGCCTGCTTTGGCCAAGAGTCGGTATCAACCTGTCTAAACTGCCGTGAAGTTCTTTATTGATGATAAATGGATTGAAAGTTAAAAATTCAACATCTTAAAAAATTACACTGTGCCTGTGGCATACAACTTTGCTGCTGTATAGAAAAGTTCCGTGAAGACAGCACTGATCTTCCCAAAACCTGGTTGAGGRTGCAACTAACAATTTTAGTCCAAGACAGTGAGGTTGAGAAGCGTTGGTATGAGTGTCTGATGAAGCAGGTATGCGTTACTCAATAGAGGTGCCAGCTGCAGAAGCGTTTTGTCCTTTAGTTCAGAAAAGGTGAATAATGCTCACAAGGAGCATTACCGCCCTATAGCTGAGCTATTGGTAATGTGATCATCTCCCCAGACCTCTATAAAGGCCCCTTGTCCTATTGCAAGCATGTGCTAAGACATCGTGTAACATCTGTTGGAAGTAGTCCCTGGGGGCTGTTAGGATTTATACCCCAAGGGTTTCCAGAGTTGTAGGACTGGTTGATGTTCCTCCTCAAAGGGCCAACCAAATACAAGGTTTCTGAAAGTTTGAGTTGACAAAACTATTTAGCAAGCATTACTGAAATTACTTTACAAGAAGATGGTTTATGGTTCAGAGAGTATTTGATGGCTGTTGTATTACAGCAGCASGTAGAGGTCCCAGCCGCACTCTGTGTGTAGGTGTAACTGAAGTGCTTCTTGTCTCAGAATATTTGTTTCTCATGACCAGAGCAAAATGTGTGGAAAACCGGTATGGACACAAGATACAAATTGCCATGACCAAGTCATTATTTTCTTATAAAGTAAACCAAATATTTGGGTTTTGCCTCTGAATTATACAGCTTTGGAAAAGCTCAATAATTCCTAATGGCTGAACGTTCTATTTCTAAGCCTAGAAATCCTGCTTCTGACTAAAAAAAAGAATCTTTTTAAAGGAAGAACCTTGGGCTGAGTAGCTGCACCTTTCACTGTGTTAAATGTTTTTCAATCCCATCTTAGACTAGTGCAATGAAATAGAGTTATTGGTTGTGTGCAGGCCTATGGGTCTATCAGAACTGGCAATTGTTCAGGGAAAAAGAAATTGATACACTGAACAAAAATCCTGTCAGCAATTGGAGAAAATCCTTTTCTGGCATAATTCTTACTTTAAGATGTTTATGCTTCTGAAGTATATTGTCACCTCAAGCTGTGCTTTGTTTGTTTGTTTACTGCTGCCTAGGGTCTATAAAGTAGAGATTGCAGCCAGTACTTGAAGCAGCATAAATTTTTGTTGCCAGCAAGAGTCAGAAAGTGTTGTGGGGAGGGAGGGAAAGATGACATGTTTCTGTTTTCAAGAGCATGTTTCTTAGGTTTTTTTGGAAAGGGAAGGTCCAAAAACATGTACAGCAAAAACGTCATTACTTTGTGTCTTTGTAGATGGGAATGGCAGAATTACATACATGTGTCTGTTCCTAAATAGAGTACATGCTGGAAATATTTAAAAATGAGAATGATTGAATATCTAAAACTGTTCCAACTCTAATATTTTCTCCTGCATCCAACATAACAGTGCAAACCTTTTTTTACATTTGATCTATACTGTTCATAGGTCTTTTATATACACAGAGGGATTTACTGCTTTGTAATCAAGCTGCTGAAGAAAAACGTTGTCCTTCTATTCACTAGGGATGACTGTAATAAATTAAAATGGTTTCCCATTAGCCTTCCCTACTTAGTTGAACCACTTAAAATTACTTTGGACTTTGCCCTTGTCTGACCTCCTCACCTTTGCTCAAACATTTCTGCTTCCAGGAGTGCAGCAGTGTTAGTCCTAGAGCCTTACTTCTGTGACTGAAGTTACAATTCATTTCAGGCTGGAAGCAGAATACCAAGGTGGAGTCCATTTGCAGTTAAAAGAAATGTTTAGTAGTTTTAAAAGCCTAATGCATGGCCTAACTCGCAGGTGATCTCTGGCATCATAGATTGCTGTTAGTGTTAAGAGTTGATTATAGCTTGATTGCATGCATATTTTTCAGTAAGACTGTGTGCATGCAGATGAAGATAGGTTGTTTTGGGTTTAGTTTTTTTTTTCTTTATTGCTCCTGTGAGGTTTCTGTGGCAAGAATGGCTTTACCAGCTTGTGGACAGAACTGTAGAGTTGAAACAACCAAATCTCTGAGGCTTGTCTGACCACAGAAGTACATTTAAACAAGTATATGTAAAGGTTTCTCTTTCTCCTGGCTATTAAATGCACTGACTTACAAAACAAACCGCAGGTTTAAAACTGCTGTTCTGTCAAATGTACAATTCTTGTTTTATAATTGATAGTGCCCTAGCATTAAATGCATGCACATTAATCAGTTATGCTAAAATAAAAAGAAAATCACAACAATTATTAGASAGTATATATGCAGTTCAATTCTGGATTGTCATTTTTAGTTATGGTAYGAATGGAAGGGCTGGATTTCTTACTGAGTTCCCAAATCTTGTGTCATCCTGCCTGTTACTTTTCTTTGTATTCAGGTTCTAAATTCAGGTTTTWTACTTCTCGTGGGCTTGGAATAGTAACTTGGAGGTGATTTGGGGTGGTCTCACTGCCATGTTGTAATCTGGAGAACCTTAGAGAAGATGCCACGCTTGTATCAGTGCAGAGAAATATGTGGCATTACTGAATGGGATTCTCTGAAATATTTCAGTGAAGTAAATGTGCACGAGGAATGGATAGAGGAATAGTGATAGGATTGAGAAAGTTTTTCTAACAATATAAAAATCACTTGTTTACACGTGGAAGTTTGACCAGATTGACTTCTGGCCAGGAAAGCATGCAGGGCAGGCCCAGAATGACCCCATGTTTATGGCGTGCAAGGGGGTTTGAATGTCTGACTTTGGAGGCACCACTAGTGGAAAATCCTCCTAGCTAACCTTGGGCATGCACACCCTGACAAATGGCATGCTTATTAATGCTTAAAAATTAATGGCTTATTTTATAGGCAATGAAACTGGATAGAGCTCCAAGTATGTCTCAGCATACCCATATTGGAGGCAAGTAAATGCATTAGGGAGAGGGCTAACCGCACCCTTCAGAAACACAGCACACTTGTAGAAAGGTAGCAACTGAAAAACAAGCTCAAATGGCATTTAGCAAAGGTATCTTGCAGTAGCCTACTTTTATAGGAATTACTAGCTAATGCCAGTCCATATGATTCAGGAAAAGTTCCAAAACTGTCCTATAAATCCCTGCTATTCCAATTTTGAAATACTTTTCTAACTTGTCAGAAAAGAAAAAGCAGCCGTAGGATTCTTGGCTGGTCATAGTGAAGGTCTCACATCTTAAATATTTTCAGCTATCTGTGATTATTCCACATAGGTAAAAATAACTGATAGTCTGCATAAATTTGAATAAACACAAGGAAACCACAAGCTGACTGCAAATGTTGCTTGAAGAAGAAAAACATATCCTGTATGTCACTTACCAAAGTAATCAAATCGTAACTGAGAGCAGTTTGGTATCACTGGTGTTTTCTGGTCAAGAGGATGCCGGGACTAGGGTAACTCATGGGGATCATATTATGGGTTTCAGGTGAATTGTATGGCATAAGGAATATCTGCCCAAGAAATGTGAAAARCTACTGAAGTTTCTGAGACTATTCTTGGAATCTCTAGTCATGTATCTTGGGCTATTGGGGTGCCAAGGGCAATATTGTGAGGAGTTGAGAAAAGGAAACATGTTCCCTAGTTTTGCAATTGCTGGTGCGCACTTGCATCCTGGGAGGAGAGCAGACCAAGCAGAGCGTTTGCCCAGTGAGGCTTGTCTCCGTTCCAAAGCAAACTCTGGGCTTTTTGCATATGAAAGTATGCAAGAATTCATAATCTGACCCTCTGTATTATTTGTGTGTATACATAACCTGCAATTCATTAAAGAAATCCTTGCTGCAGCTCTCTGCCTCTGCACTGTCTGGGAGCGATGCAGAGATGAAAATGGTCTTAGCAATTGCAAGAGGTTTCATACAAAACCACCAGCTTGAAAGAGCTTATCGCTGGTGAGAGAATGATCTCTGGCATTTCATAAATCATCAGCAGTACTAACATGCTGTTTGGAGGTTTGTATCATTAGCAAATTAATCATGTTCAGGAACAGCCCCGTAGCAATGTTGGATGAGACGCTGTGCAATGCCTTTCTGCCAAATAAACTGCAGAAAGAGGGGCCTGGGGAATGGGAGGTGGAGAGGAGAATCCAGGCTCAACTTTCATATTACCTCAGTGTTGTCCTTGATAGCAGTCTAAAAATATTTAAACAAAATGACAGTGAAAAGCTTCTTAGCAGCTTGACTTATTCTATTGGCAGAATATGAGGAAGGAATGATTTCTGGTTCTGACATCTTTAGTTTCCGTCCTCACAGGAAGCATCCACAGAAGTTTGCTCAGTTGCCTTCCAAGTCTGTAATATCTCTGCCATCCTCCAGCCCTTGAGTGCAAACGGTCATCAGGCTGCTCTAATGTAAGGAAGAGTAGAGATAGTAGGAGCTGCAGTATTTTTATAGGCCACAGGAAAACCCCATTTTGGAGTGAAAACTATGCCTGAAGTTCTGCCCACCTGAGTACTCCTGTTGAAAACCATAGAGGTTTTCTTGGCATGAACCCAAAGTTTTGGTGTAACTGAGGGTAATTTTGCCAGCCTTTCTAGAATTTCATTTATACACTCAGTTATTCATAGATTCATGCAGTATTCTTGTAACTCTGGTTTTCCCTTGAATTCACCGAGCTTCAATTTTGAATTCTAAAACCAATTAGCAGTATTTCCCATGCATTGCACTCTTGAATGCATACTTAGATTTGAGTTTCCATACAGCTAAGGATAATGTTTATACCACCACTTCTCTGATGTTATCTCCTCTTCCCTTTAAAAGATAAACATATACCAGAGAAAAAAAGTGTTGGATTTTTAAATCATTCCAATTTTCAGTTGCTAGGTGTTGCCTGCAAATTCAGTGCTATAGCAATGCAAAAGACCAACAGAACCATTCTGTATCTAGATATTTGATAAACTGATTTGTATGTAGCCTTTATTCTGCTTTTTTCTTTGACTACACTTTTGTATTAGCCAAAATTGAATGCTTCCACTAAGAAGCAATGCAACTAACTTCAGCAACCTGGAGTCAGGAGAGTGTATTTCAGGTGTTGCCATACATTACATTAGTCCAGAGACCACCACTATTCATTTTGTGTTCTGGTGTAAGTCAGATAACTACAGTTAATGACTAAACCCACAGTATAAATCTGCCGTGTTTCAAGACAGCCATTAGATTAGTTCTCTCAATTCTTCTGCTGTGCCAGTGGATGCCAGCAAGTTCCAAATTTAAATACTTTTTAATGCTTTGTGTAGCACTGGACACTTTTTATAGAGCTGAGTTGGAGATATGCTATATTGTGCTTAATAAACTACTCTTTAAAGTATCCATGATTCAGCTGCTTATATGGGAAAATGTATGCTTAGCTTTGAGAAAAATCTTAACTCTTACAGCTCTCAGTGTCAGGCTGTTGCTTTTAAAACTTGGATTTTTGCTTAAGGTGTGTGTGCTTTTCAAAGTATTTGTCGCACATATTTACTGGCAAAGTGCTATGTGACAGGACAAGGAAAAAGTTGCCTTTTTCAATTAGAAGTTGTTAACCTTTTCCCCAACAAGCCAGAAATTTGAGTTCTTGTGGACAATCCTATGAAAGAGGGAAATAGATGAGTGTAATTCTAGCAGAAACTTGTTTTGTTTGTTTACAATTTGTACTGAAAGTTTTTGTGGCTTTGTTTTTTTTTTGTTGTTGTTTTTTTTTTTTTTTTAATCCAGTGCACAGAAAGGAACAGAGATTGTGTTTTTCAGTAGTACTCCATAACATTTCAAAGGGCTTTTCTCAGGCCCACGTCCCAGGAGCTTTTTTTACTTTTATGTCATATATTCTTCTGGTTTTGTATTATTTTCTCACTGATTTTTGTCTCTCTCAGCTTCCACTCTACTGACTCATGCACACTAAGGAAGTAGTTCCTAGACCAGTTTTAGAGGGAGAAGTTCTGGTACAGGCTGTCCTCTCTTGTGAAAGCTTGCAATTTGGGATCTTTGTTGCACGCATTTACTCTGCAATATCTATTGCTGCACCCTATTAACCTTCAGGAACTATGTTAGAAGTGAAAGATGCAGGATTTTAAGATGTTAGATGAGCCTTAATGCTGGTTTGTGAAGGGAAGCTAAACTAAGCGAAGCTGGTTCGCTTAATTGTGGCATTTCAGTTCCATGCTTAAATTTGCAGCTGAACTGAATGAATTCAGTTGCTGGGCTCCTAAAGAATCAAAATCCCACAAGTAGGCACACAGGCAGTCTTTGTGATGACAGCCTGTAAAACCAGCAGCTGTCCAGGGGTTAGCAGATTGGTTATGCTTAATGTGAACCATGGCAGGACATGTGCTAATAGAAGATGTGCGACATACCTAGCACCTATTGCTCGAGGGTAGAAACAGACCAACTGGGTAGAATGAGTGGAATAGAAGAGTTACGCAGCCAAATGTGAATTAGAGGGAGAATTTAGCCATGCAAAAGTTGGGTGTAGGAAGGAAGAGAGATGTTATGTGGTCTAGGAGAAAATAGGAATGTGAGACTTAAGCTTCTGTTCTGTATTGACAACTGCAGGCAGTGTCTGCTCTCTGCATTGGCAGAAGAGCAGAGGAAGGTTGTGAAGTAGTAAGGAAAAGACAGAAATATACCAGTTTCATGKCATTTTTAGTAGGTGCAGGGTTGCTTTTCTGTCTTTGGCATTTGTATAGTTTTCTCCCTCACACCCTTGACTTACCTGAGTGCAGCACATTATCTTCACGGTTTTGAGCTCAGTATGCTCAGAAGTGGAAAAATGCAGTAATCCCTACTTTACAGAGAAGGGAAATAGAGGCAAGCAGATAATGAGTTGGCTTTGTAAAATACTCTGGTAACAGGAAACCTGTGGCTGACACAGAACTGAATACAAGTCTCCCTAATGAGAGCYGTAGCCACTGGACTATGGCATCAAATTTGCCATTTCTGACAATTCCACTTGAGAAAGAAGTAAATTTTTCCCTAATTGCAGTTTTATTGGTGTTAGTATTTTAAGGTGGCTCTCTAATTAGTAGTTCAGGAAATTCGTGTAGTACTGTAATTTGTCTGAGCTCAAACTGCTTTACTACAATTTTTGTTTTACTCTTGTATATGCACTAGTAAAAAAACCCTGAAATTATGCACACTCTCCTTTTTTCTTGTTTTTCACTAGAGTTACCAGGACTACTTTTCTGGGAAGAGGGAAAAGAGGTGAGCTGCTGAATTTCCTTTGGAAGCCAAGCACTGCGTTCAGATATTTTGCACAGTGGTTTCTTGGGTGAGGGGTTTTKGGGGGTTTTTTGAAGGTATTTTGGGGTTTTTTCTTGTAGCTCATTGCTGCAAACAGTGGGGGTCAGCAAGAGCATCTTTGCATGCTGCTTATGAGTGAATTGGTCATATCTGTGCCATCCAGTAGTAGCCAGAGGGAGGAAATTATCTTGATTCTTTTGTCTGTTGTAGAAGTTATTTCATAAAAGTGTCAGAGATAAACTGTGCTGAAGGCGATGAGTTGAAGTCGATCCAATGTCAGGAAACGCATCAACTGTTGAACCAGGCTGTTGGGCTACTCTTCTGGTCTGTGAAAGGTTGAGGGCCTTTGAAGTCCCACACATGTGAGAGAAATTTGCCTTTAAGCTAGGGATATGGCAGATCAAATCTGAGTTTTAAGTCTAAGGCAGTCACCTTCTTAATAGCACATGTAAGCTCAAATATCCAAGAAGCTAAAGTTGGCTTTTACTTGCAGCTGGATTTCCTAATCTGTACAGATGATAAAACTCTTTTCTTAGATTATTTGAATGAACTCTAGGTGGCTGCCATTTTCAGTACCTGCAAGAAATTTTCTTGAGCTGCCTTGCAGTCCTGTAAATGAAGCTGTCATCTCTGTTGCTGTTTTGAATCCCAGCACTCTTGTGTTTACAGCAGTCCCCTGATTTGGCATTGTGCTTGCACAGTCGCTGTTCACAGGCGGCCTCAGAGGTGATGAGCTGTATTGCAGACTAGCTTCTTGAGAGTTGGACTGGTGATCCCAAGGGTAAGTGGTATAAAACACGATAGGAGGAAACTGCTCTTTAGTGAAACAAAGTGGGCTTTAAGATGCTAGTTTTGTTATTGAAGCTGTAAACATCTTCCAGTAAAAGATACCATCGTTTGTGGTCATTAAACTTGTCCTCAGTTTTCAGATTTGACAGTTTTGTTTGAAGAATTTGAAGCCGTCAGAGAAAAAGTTAGGTCATAGTAATCAGATCCTATTGTTTTCGGTTTGGTTTTTTTTTKKKGGGGGGGGGAAGGTCAAGTTTTCACCTTTAAACTAATTCTCGCTTTCCATCTATGCCTAAGTAAGTTGCTCAAGAGGCTGTAACTTTTAGATGCCTCCACACACAAACAACATGTTGGATATCCCATTAGGAGTGCTTGTCAGTACTATTTATGAAAGTGCATGGTTACTACTGCGGATCAGAAAAATCATTTGAAATCTGCCTTGAATGATCTTACATGTTTTAGTGCTAAGCAGGTTGGCAAAAAGCTGTTATGGCACCACAAGTGCTTCTGACTTTTATCTGCCTGGTGAAGGTGGTCCCTTGTTTGAGAGTTGGTGCTTATAGAGTTTTAAAATTTGGGGAAATTTGGGGTGGAATATGGAGTTTTTCTGCTAGAGGTAATGAGTTTTTTAAAAAAAAAATCAGTAGCAATTGAAAAATGCTGCTATTACATGGCTGTCTAGTTGCCTGTGTGAAATAAGCTGGTGGCATCTGTCCAGTTGCAGGCAGATGTCCACATCACAAATCATCAGACCCTTATACAGAGCAGAGAAAATCAGCCCACGCTCTTTCAGTTCAAGCTGGGAGAGAGGGATACAGTGAAGAAAACTTGCATTTCTCTTCTCTGTTCCATCTGCATTTAAAAAAGAAAAATACACATATGCATCTCTTTCCAGAGCACTGCTCCAGCATCATTGAATAGGAGCAAATTCCTCTCAGGAAAGCATGACTGAAAAGTACTGGAAGGAGAAATTTGTTGAGACAGATGTGTTCTTCTATGGTTCAAATATTTTTCTTTGAATAATCTAGTGGAACTTCCAGTTGTGCACAGAGATTCTCCTGGCTARTAGGTAGCTAGCTGGTGGTTTTTGCAGGCTCAGTTTGGTATGATGGACGTATGAAAGGCACCGTTATGTTACACTTTGGTCCCTGCTACTGCCCTTAATTTTGACATGCCGTTGTAAAACTCTTTAGTTTTCATATATAAGTAAGTGCTAGATTAAGTGGTTAGCTAATCGACGTCTTTGTTCCAGTAACAAAACCATGGTCTCTTTCAGCACTTTTCCATTTACTGCTCTGTGTGCTGTTTATGGCAGCAATGGCAAACCTTTTCAGTGTGTCTGCCAAACTTATTTTAAAGATCATGGTGTTTGGTGCCAACCGTAATCTCTCTTGGTGCCAAACTTGGCTCCAGCAGCAGTAGCTCTACATTGTTAGTCTTGTGCAACAGTTGCATTACATCATGGTGAAAGGAGGAAAAGGGATTTTAAAAATTCCAGTTATTCAAATGCAATAGTCACAGGGGGGAAAAACAAGACGGAAAACAAAACTCCTGCAGTTCAAATGTCAGTGTCCCTCTCTACTTTGGTAAGTCATTTGAGACCTGTTTAATATCATAAAATGGCACTTTCAGGAAGTGTTTTTCTTTACCAGATGAGACTTTGCAGAGGAAAACAAGGACGTTTTTGTGAATGGCGTTGGGTTGGTGCATTTGTCATTTGGTATTTTCACTTCCGTGCTGCCCTGTGGTGTATCAGTGACTGGATGGCAGGATCTCTGCAAAGGTGCTCTTCCTTGTTTGATAACATCCTCTGGTCATCCCTGTAAAAACCCCTTCCCTCTGTGTTGACAATAAACCTGATGCTAACAGCTTTGGGATCTTGGGTCCCAGTTAGCTTTCACCTGGGCTTAAAGAAAATGTTCAGTGTACTGTCACACCAAAACTCTTGGGAAATCAGACCTCAGCCCACCTGAACCCACAAAGAATTAAACTGTCCCATTTGTTATTTCTATGTTGTTATTTTAGCCTGACTTTCAAATATCCACAGAAACAAAATACTAATGGAATAAATATCAAGGAAAACACCATGTGAACATTTGCTCTGAGTAAACTCCTYCTCCCCTTGGCTGTTTCCACACTATTAATTGGCACGAGTGACAAATCAAAGTGCAGTTACTGCTCAAGCATTGCTTTTGATTAGTTGTCTTTTTTTCTCCTAATATCCCAAGATCTGCAGCAATTAGATGGTGTTACTTTGCTCACTGCTGTTGTACTGTAGCTCTTTAAAATGAGAAGATGGCTCCACTTTAGCTGAGTAATAGCCTCTCTTCCAAGACCACCACCCTCTGCTCTTTTCAAACAAAGAGAAAGACTAAGTGAATGTTAGAAGTTTATAAATTTGATTTATTTAACCACAATATTTACTAAATCCAGATTGGTAACCTGACTTACTTCAAATCAAAACAGGGAAAGTATATCAGAGTACAGTTTGATTTCATAATAAGTAAATCAGCTGTACATTCAGGCCATGCATTTTGAAAGCAGCTTCAGGGTTAAGTGGTAATGAACAAGCACCTGCATTCGTAGTACTCTTCATAGCAACTGCATAAGCTTTGCCTACAGCATTTATGAAGAGGAGTGTGTTAAGCAGGATCAAAAGGAGAGAAGCAGCTCTTTTTACATTATTAGGCTTAACTAGTTGGACTCAACATGTTTGAAGATGATCCAGCCAGAAAATCACTGTTGATCACAGGGTGGTCTAAATTTTGTGAATCTGGTACTTCCATAAGCCTTAGCACTAATAGAGCAGTTTTAGTCAGAAATCTCATAGACTTACCACCATCATTCCTGTTTTATCAGCAAGGAGAGCAAGGCAGGAGAGTTAAAGGGTGACTTTCCCTAGAGAGAGCACATGGGCCTCTTGACTTTGGTATTAAATGTGCTGTCCCAATTTTGCAGAAGTGGAACAAGAGAGTCCTTCCCACCCGCAGTGTTGAACCTCAGGGTGAAGCCATCACCCTGGCAGGCAAACTTCCCTCAGACCAGGTAGCGGGGCTTGCGTCCCACTGCTGCCACAGACATGCTCAATTAGCAATTACTTGGGAACCACAAGTTCTGATTTAGTGATGCTTTAATTAAGACCGCAGCAAGGAAAATCCAAAATGAAAAAGAAAAACCCAACCCCCTCCCCCCCTGCCCTGAAAACCCTAACCCAAAAATCTATCAGGCGAAGAGAAGCAATTAGGGAAGCCAACTTTGAGAGAGGGGTTAGAGTTTTTGTTCTCCCTCACGTGTAGTAATGGACTACCACAAAGTTTTTTTTAATTTTTTTTTTAAATATGAGTTGCTGAGGGATGGTTGGGAGGTTGCTTAAATTCCAGACTATGAGACCAAGCCAAAGCAGTACAGAGTTTTCAGACACATTGTTAAATTATATTATACTTCAGTTTCTTAAGAAAGTGTCTTCAGTTTTAGAGAGACCACAAACTTTGTTGCATTTCTTTCTGGTATGCAGGGCATCCGTTGCATTTGGGACAATGATGCTGACATTTGTGTTTTCCCTCATCAAGATACTTCATAAATAGATGAAACAGCATGCTAAAGATATAAAACATGAGGCATTCGTTGCTTCTGAATCCTTGAGAATGATCTCTCTTGGTTTATTCCTGCAGACAGATGAGATAGTCTTCTCTTCCCTCACTGGGGGYGGGAGGGGATGAGAAGAGAGTGCCAATCAAAGAAAGGTGCTTTTAACCTTCTACATGTACAACAGACCTTAGTCTTTGTTGTCTTCTCTGGTCAGAGAAAGTCTGACTTGGGGAATTTAACCAAGGAGAGGGTACGTCATTCTCACTCCAGCCTCACCTGTACTGTTATGCTAGACTTTTCCCTCACATCCAAGGTCCTTTTACTAACTTACATTTCATAGTTCTTTTCCCATAGCTCTTTTTGAATTATTATTCCCTGAATGCTACTCCTTTACAGGCTGAGAAAGGAGGTGCTGACACAGGCTTGTTATAAAGGGGCAGCCTTACCTTTATCACTGGGTTGTTGGAGCCATTGCAGGACTCTGACAGGTTTAAGGAGTAAATCAAAAGGGTGAAGAAATTCTCATAGTCTGGGAATGGAGAGCTTTTGGACCAAAAATGAGTGAGAGAACATGCCCTGAAGGACAGCTCTTGTGCCTCACCTCCTTCTTGGCTGTCTCATGTTCAGGATGGTCATTATTCATCGGCATGGATATTGATACTGCAGTGGTGTAACAGATTTCACCTGAAGATTTCAGAGCACTTTCCAGCCCCTAAAAAGAGCTTAACTGGCAGTTTATACCGTATTTCCCAGTTTTACAGAGGTCTTAATGTAGTCCTGAGAAACTTGCCCAATCTGTTAGTGACAGAGCTTGGGAGCAAAACTGGAATTTCAATTCTCAGTTGTCTCCTTCAACAACTACACACAATTCTCCCTAGTTGGTGTCAGACCCAGCCTTGTAACGACATGCACTTTTATACTGCACTACGTTGCTGTTTGTAGGGGCAGCTGCCAGCCATACAGCATCTAAGGCCCCAATACACCTGGGCAGCTGAGGCTGCCTACGACATCCTTTTGGCAGGGGTTGGTCAGGGCCTTCTAAGAGAGTCTGGATTATTCAGTCCATCTTGTTTTCCTTCGGTCATTCACGTGATGTAGCTGCAAAAGTAAATATGACTGGTGAAGATATCCAGGCCAGTACAAACTGTGGGCCAATGCATGCTTGGCTCATATCAGGGTTAGCACAGGTCCGTGTCTCTTCTGTCCATGAAAAGATGCTTTTGTGGAACAATTTTTAGCAGTATCTTGCCTGTGGACGATGTGGATGCTAATGTGCTCAAGACACCCAAGCACATTTTTCTAAAATCTCCTGCTGTTGATGCAGTGGTGGTAGCAGTGCCGAGCCTGACATGGTCCAGTCACAGGGGATAAAGCAAAGTGCTTTCCATATTGGAAGAACTCAGTAGAAGCTGCTTTGTGTTACTTCAAGGTAAACTGTAGCCCTAGGGAAAATTTTATATATATGTATTTTTTGTTATTGCTATTTATTTAGTACAGCAGTACCTGGAGATCCCAYTGAGAGTAGGACGCCGTTGCACTGGTCGATGCTTCACGTATACAGAAGAGAAACACTTGTCCTACAGTCTGCAGTCTCTGCAGGGAAGGCACACAAAGGTCAGAAAGCACAGTGGTGGCACAAAGGACTTGCCTAGGGACCAGCTGAGTTACCAGAGGCAGAGTGGGGAGAAAACTCCAGGTTTTCTGAGTTGCAGACCAGGGCTTGATCTGCTATTTCRCTGTGGCAGAACTAATTTGTTCTCACTGTGTCCTCTGGGAGAACTGTCCCCATGCGAGCACCACGCTTTCACGCACAGAAATTACCTGTGGATTTTATTAAGAGCATTACCTCTCAACTATTGTGGGYAAGTTATTTGCTGGTACATTCACTTTTCTGTGGAAACTTCATGAATGATGCCTCGCTACCCTTTGAATCAGGAGTTCTTCCTTAGGATCTGGCTGGTATAAATGTTTATGGGTAACTATGCACATTTAAATCCACAACAACTTGAAGCCATCCATCTGCGGAGAAAGACAGCTGCCGGCGCTCCCTGTAGCCAGCGCTTCTCTCCCCAAGGTAAAAACATCCGGCACTAAACTTCCTGGAAAATGTTTCCCTTTGGCACTCGTTACAGCTAATGGCCAACTTTCACTGCGTGAAACCGTCTTCGTTTCTCTTGGTGTTAAGAAACTATCCAACTCCTCTCTTCCTTCTCTTGGCTGCTGAGTAGCAGAAGGAAAAATGACGTTGCTACTCACGTTCAGCTCAAACTGAAATGGAGCGAAAGGCTCTTGAGTGCGACACATGGCTCAAAACGGGTTGTGTTTGCAGTGAAAGGATTAATATTGCCCTGTAACTGATGGATGTGTTCAGCCAGCAGTTGTAGCCGCCGTAGCAGCTCTCTGCTACTTCAGGCCTCTCTGGCCATGGCTTATGTGTGCTGTTTGCATGGTGCTTTCCCTCCTGAGCCCTCTGCGACTTGTGATGACTTCTTTGACTTGTCCTGCTGCATTGAATATAGTTTTGCAGAAATCATTACCTGCTGCATTAAATATATAGCTTTAYACAAATTATTACCTGAAAATAGGTTCTTTCATGCCATGCTGCAACTTGGCCACTGGAGTCTGGGCAGATGTACCCAAGGCTCCACAGGTGGGAAAGCTCTGTTTTCCRTTTGTGGTTTCTTCACTACCTTTTGAAGCAGATGTTAGTCTGTGATATTTAGTGCTTCATTGTATTTATCTACTTCATCTTGCTCTGGTAGAGCTGAAGTAGTTTCTGGCTGCTTAGTTTTGCTTGTGTAATTGCTTTAYGTTACAATGTATTAATATGAATGTTTTATAAAATAAGGCCCCAGCTCTGCAAACACACACACCARTGTTCACTCCTGAGAATGAATTTTCTGCTGATAAGACCAGAGTTTCATGTCCAAACATAGATGCTACTCCTTCCTCACCGTGGCGTGTGTAAAGCAGAAGACTGAGTGAGGGGAAAAAAAATCCCCAAAAACAACAAACCAGAAATCAGGTTCAAACCCTACTGGCAAGAAGYGATTAAAAAAAATAGAAGAAACAGGGTAAAAATACTAGCCTCAATCCCATGGTGGCAAATGTGGAGGTGAGCCACTAGCATGGATGTGGGGGAGCATGCTCAGAGGAGGATTGTGGGCAACGGAAAGAATCTTTCATGTCATTCTGTCTGAGGAGGCAGCTTCACGGCTGGAAAAGTTTGACATTTTAAGAAACAAGTATGATAATTTCAGCATTTCTCCCACTTACTGACCAGCACTGTTGAGAACATTCTGATCATTCTTACAGATTTAACAGAAATTGCKAATTCTGGTTGCAACCAATTTGGGTTTCCCTTTTGTTTTGTTTCCCCYTTTGAATTAGCCATGTGCCTGCTAAAGGCCCTGCAAAACACATATTTATCCTAGTGAAAAGGTATGTTAGAACACCAAAGTTTTTCCTCATTCTGTGTCAGAATTGTGCTACTTTTAGTGCATCTGTAGTTTTTCTGCAGTTGCATGTAGATAGCTCCTGCAGTAGCAGGAGGCAGAGTAACTGCTTACATCTGTTCTTGCATGGAGTATGGGGTGCATGGGGGAGCGCACTGCTGCCCACACCTATCCTTTCTGTGGTCYCATCTCACAAACCCCACCACTCTGCTGATTCTGAGTACTGCAGAATTTGTGGAAGGAATTATTTGTTTTCTTTTGGTTTTCTTCTCTGTGGAGGTTATTGTTGTTCAAGAATTGTRGATTACTTAGTTTCTCAGAGCTCCTTTTCCTATAAATTTCAAAGCTAAATGAAGTCAATGACTTGACATAAAAGTTACAAGTAGGCTACAAAGCAAAACGCATTCTTGCACAGTCCTGTAACAGAACCCAGGTGATTTCAGCATGAATATCTAAGTTATCAGCTGTCATTTCCACAAAAATAATGTTTTTGTGATTTACATTTAAGTGAGTTTTTAGCCCTTGTGATTCTGAAGAGAAGGGATAAAAAMCATAGTTCTTTAGAGTAAAAAGAGGTGCCTAAGTAGTAACAAATAAGTCTCATGAGCCAGACCCTACAGTACCTTGTTTGTGAAGCCCTGTTTTTGGAGGGAGTTATTTTGTGTTATGGGCCATGATTCTGCAGCTGGAGCTGCCAGAGTGGTTTTCTGCAGTCGCATGCAGCCCTGGCACCCTTGGGGATCTGAATAGGAAGAGGTGTAATGGAATTAAAAAGCTTGTGAATGTCAAAGAGAAATATGGAAACTGAAAGAGATTATATATGTATGTTTGTGTTTGTGCATATATATGTACRTATACACATACAATTTTATTTTTCAAATGTCTGTAGGCTGTAAGTGTAGYGTTTCTTTACCAACTTAGTCTGTTCTGTGTGGTACTTGTAAGACGGTCCACAGTAAGACAGCTGAGTAGTTTTATTCTTTGGCARATAATAAGATCTTTTGTAAATGTTGCTCCATTTATTTAACAAACAGGTTCCATAGACAAAAAAAAGGCATTCTGAAAAATTCAACTTTCTCATTTTCACTTACTCTAAATGAAATACTAGTGTTGAAATTAATTTTAAAATACCCAGTGATTCAAAGCAATTATGTAATGAGTTTCCTGTTTAGGCTGCCAGATTGAAAGTCTGTGGTGTGAACCCCATCATTATCTCACTTTGAATTTTCAAGGTACCTTTCAGACTGTGCCTTCATAACAAACAGTGAAGGTAGCTTGGCTTGTTTGTTTTTATGTGCACTGAATCCTCTTTACCTTGGACTGCTCAACCAGAAAACGCTGATGCTTCCCCTGGTCTATCTTCCTTCAATCTCTTCCTGAGTTAATTGCAGGAAATACAGGGGGGGATCACAGCCCAGCCCGGCCCCCCTCTTTCTTCTTGGTATTGCTCTGTGTCTGCAGTGGGGGGATTGGGGCACGAGCACCTGGAGAAGGGAGTAGTGAAGCCTTGTTAGGAGTAGGAAGAATATTTATATGAAGACAATMTGCTTTTTTTTAAATCAACAGGTCTGAGACAAGAAAGAAACAGCGTGTTAAAAAAAAAAAAAAATCATTGAAAAGCAGTCTAGAATAGTGGGTGATGAAGCCTGGTGAAGCAAGCCAATACTTCTGGAAATTCAGGACTTCCAGGGAAACAAGGCATGCAATTATTTTTGCCAGTCCCAAGCACTCAAAAATTTTAAGGCAGGCTTTCCTCAAAAAAAAAAAAAGGTGAAGTTGGCTTAAAAAATTCATGAGACAGAATTTTTCATCTGTTTTTTACTGTCTGGTAGAGCAAGACAGAAAACTTCCAGTGAAAGTAAAATCTCGATCAAAAAGACTGTTCATTTAAAAAGACAAAACAAAACAAAAAAACATGTGGGGAAGGATTTTAAAGCTGTTGGAATAGTTTGGGTATTTTTAAACAATAGTGGTTTCAGAAGTGTGACAGAAATGGTCTATTTTGTTATTTTCTCAGTTATTTTTCTTAAAATTGTTTAGAATTAACACATTTAAAAAAGAAAAAGGAATTTGAAAATCTTAATGTAAACCCAAACCAAWTTTTTTTTACTGTGAAGTGAATCATTTTAGATGTACTAGGAATTAATATGGAAAAGGAAGGGCCGTTTTTCTTTGTGAAAAGTTTTCCATTTGACTACTGAATTAACAAACCTATTTGTGATCCAGGTCTTACYTGGGTGCTTGTGCTCTTATTTCAAGTTTTGGACTTCTTGTGGTTTTGTATTGTTTTTTGTTTTTTTTTTGTTGTTTGTTTGTTTAAACTGAAGTACTATGTGTGTATCTCGTTGTTAGAGCTGTAGCTTTTTTTAACATAACCGTATGGCCAGCTATGCCAGTGCTGGACTAAACAAAAGATTAATGTTTTGGAAGACCAACAGTAAGATTTAAAAAGTGGGTGACAATACGTGCACAAGGGGAGTGATGAGGAGATGCAGAGAAGCACAGCTTGAGACCACTATGCCAGGGGGGCTTGGATGTCCCTGCATGCTYCGTGTGCAGCCTCTGCCCAGCTTTCTCTGAGCCACGCAAAGACACTGCTCAGATGGGGCTTTCTCCCCAGCTCTTTCAGAAAGCGAGTGGCATCCTGCTTCAGTTGAAATAAAGGTTTTCCTTGCTGTGGGCTCGAGTTTAGCCAGTACACCTCCCAGTTCCTTCTTTGTCTCCCCTATTTATTTTTTCTCATCTCTCATACTTGACTCAATCTGATCAGCAGTTGCAAGAAGGGTTAGCTGTGAGCCTGCCATCTGGAGCAGCCTCACTACCACCTCATTTAATTTCTGATTTCAGTCTGATGTGCTTTGTCCCTTGCCTGTCTATCGCAACTTTTTTCTTGTTCCTCTTGGTTTAATCCTTAGCCTGAGATATTCTGTGCTGGAGAATAATGCAGCTATRTACCCCCACCCCCAGATGCTGTGCTACAAGCCACACTGATATGAGTCCTCTTACTTTTTGTGTCTGGACTGGGCTGGGAAATGATAAATCCAGACAAGTACTGCTGCTTTTATTGTCAGATTACGTCAGCGAAAAGCAACTCTCAGGAATATAAACAGCCTGAGGCACGCTGTCCTGCAGGTCACCTTGAAAGGATATCTTGTCATCGCGGCTGTACTGTCAGTCTTGTACATGAGCATTTATGCCAGCTCAGGTTTAACTTTATGCCTGTTCAGGCCTTTCCTGCATACATCTATCAGATGTACTTGTGGATGAGCTAAGATTCATTATAAAAGAGAAAATAGCATCATGGTTTTCACCCGCTGAAGCATTTCTGAGTTCTTGAAATGGAAGGAACAAAGGATCTATTATAGATGGAGAGAAAACGTCCTAACAGTGCAAGGAGGAATGTACTGACAGAGGAAATGAAATTACTTTCCTCTGCTTTTGAAATGCGTGGATAGAAGTAGCCAAAATCTTCAGTATGGGAGATTCCCTATTATTATACCACCTGGAAGGTGGCTGCAAGATAATAGCGTTTTCCCTGCTTATGAATTTTTCCTTTTTTTGTGCAGGAGCAGAGTAAAATGGGGAGCATAATTTTGCAAGCAGTTAGTCCAGGCAAAACTGGCTAAGCTGCCGTGCTTCTCAAGGAGTTAAAACAGTAGAAATCTTAATTGCCAATGAAAATTAATGAGACATAGCAGGTGTTTTTGAAAATCTTACACATGTGGAAAAAAATTACAAAAATCTCATATCTCTAAGGAATGAAGAAAAGACAAACTTTTCAGGCATGGGTTTTTGTTTGTTTGTTTTCTTTGAATCAGAGATTGAAAAAGCCATCTTCACACTTTTTTTTGTAGTTACCTTTTAGTAATTCACTTCTGAAACAAAGCGGGGAATCAGACTTTCTTCTTTTTTATGGTGAGTAGCACTGGAGTCATAAAGTTGCAGATTTCTACTTGGTAATTTGCATCATTTTTTGAGGAGAATAAAGGTGAAAGCAGTGGATCAAGTAATTAAAACCAGATAAAGTCATGGAAACAAGACAAAAATGTTACTCTTGCAATTAGGCTGCAATCTCTGTCTCTACTCCTCCCTTTCCTAGCATAGCTAAAAGCAGAGGACTTGGCTTGTACCACTCCTGCCTAGGGCTCTGTGTTGGCATATGTGTATGTTTAGGAAGATCTAGTGGTTTAAGCTTGTATTTGGCCTCTAGCCAGATACAAGTAGAAATTCTTGAGAAGATCATCACATGGGGTTGTTGCAGGGAGAGCCATTTCTAGATCTACCTCTCTCCTCGTGGACAAACTTTCCTTGCAATTTCTTACTCCCTTAAAGTATCTTGTCTTTCCCATTGTAGGATCTGGCAGGTTCTTCTCAAGGGCAGGAGTCCTGTCTTCCGTTTCTCACCCACTTCATTCTGTGGGGCTCCTAACTCATCAATTTCTCCACTGATGGCAGATGCACAGCTCATTCTCTTTATTTTTTCCACAACCATGCCAGCTTTTCTCCCCCCACATACTGTCTTTTACTCCTGGTATGTCCTTTCTGAACTGTGCCATCAACCTCCTGTTGCTCAAGTACTCTCCTACAGACTGCTGTCATTACGGGGCAAATGCTCTTCCTTGCATCCCTCTGAAATCTCTTCATCACTTGGCCATTGAGTTTACCCGGGTACTACTTACTACCCAGATGTCTTATTTACTGAAAATGCCCTGGAAGTGCTCTTTTGAACATTTGTTCCACTTTATGTACTTGTACATATKGAAGCCAGAATACTATCTTCTCACCCCAGAAATAGAGACGAGTGAAATATGCAGAGTCCCAGCAACAAGTCCACTGACTCCACAGTGGGTATGGAAATGCCTATGGTCCTGAGATGATGCCTTTAGTATGTTGTGGTGAGGATGTTAAAAGCAAGTTAGAGCAGACTGAGAAATGCTTTAAATTATGCCTGAGCAGCAGAGGTCCAAGCTTTGGAAGGAGTCTCCTTCATCTCTTGCTGGTGCCTTCTGGCCTTTCAGCTGTGTTGAGCAGAGCTGTGGTGTGGTTGCATCTGCCCACAATGCCACGGTGGCTTCCTGTTTCATCCTTTCAAAATATTATCCRTCAAGTTCTCATCACCATCAGTATCCAGAGCACCTTGCTGACTCGGTCTGCACACTGGATCCCGCTTCGGCATTGCACTTACGCCCATCTTTGAGTATTTGCTGGAGAGAGATGGGATCRCTCAATAGTTTGATCTTCAGCATGTTTGAGTGTTTTGAGTTGGGGTCTGGAATCACTGCCTTCAAAACATCATTGTAAAAGAAAATGTGATTTGTAGGTTACCCCAACACCTCGATCAAAAATTTGAAACCTTAAAATGTTTGATTTGGCATTCCTACCTTCAGAATGACTGAAAAAGACTTTTATTTTTCTTTTTTCCTTCCTAAACATTAGTAAAGAGAAAAATTTCTGTTCTTGGCAGAGATTTTGTGGGCCAACTTTCAGGGCAAAATATTGGTTTTTGAGTAGGGGATTCTAATGGAAAAGCTGAGCACCAAATTCACACAAGGTTCTTCTTAATTACAGAAGCCAAAAGCTCTTCCAGATGTCTGTCAGCCCAACATGCTAGATGCTGCCATCGCTGGTTTTAATAAAAGCTCATATTCAGCAAACWTTATTACTGATTTGCTGTATATTACTTAAGCCAGAAAATGTTTTTGCTCTAAAAAACAAGCAAACAAAGGCCTGGTATTTTCATCAGTTGCACTCCAGCATGTCATTTACTGTGTTAAATATCATCCCAGTTCCATTATTTTACTGAAGATTTTCTGTAGATTGCCATTGTTAAAACTGGAATTTCAGAAACTCTTGTGAAGTGAGAAATGCACATGAACAAATCGGTAAATGGTGCGTGCAAAACAGGCAAATCTACTAACAACGCAACCACATATGTGACATGCACAACCAGACAGGCATTTCTTTGAAAAGTTACCTGTTTGTACATGCAACTAATACATACTCTAAAGAAAAATGGAAGCTGAAAAAAAAAACCAGGAAAATGTTATAGAACAAATACAGGGATGTGTGATGTGACTTTGTGAATACAAAAGTGAAGAGAACAAAACCAATAGAAAAATCATCAGCCAGAGAGTAGCTAATGAGATCTCTGAACAATGATGTAATCAAAGTGCATTAATCATTATAAAAGATCATTTCCCTTTAAACATCTGCTCCCATTCACTTGGCAACAGTCTGGGCAGTGTCATGAATGATGGGGTTTGGGATTATGCTGAAGGGCATGTGTTATCTGAGAAACAATGTAGAACATCCCCAGCTTGACGGGGTCTGGGACAGCAGTGCTTTTCCTCAATTCAGGTATAACATTAATGAAAT
The DNA here is from genome assembly GCA_030449065.1 of Oceanodroma leucorhoa. Taxonomy (NCBI): domain Eukaryota; kingdom Metazoa; phylum Chordata; class Aves; order Procellariiformes; genus Oceanodroma; species Oceanodroma leucorhoa. The sequence goes on along the minus strand of JASVER010000155.1, from coordinate 949,069 downwards.
AAGGGGAGGGGGGTGGAATTGGACATTGCTTACAGTGGAAAGGAAAATCTGGTATAAAACTGAACCCTGCCTTCTCAGCCATGCAAAGAAAATTTAATTTGGTGCCAATGGATTCAAATAAAGTAATTCCTCTGGGAAAAGAGCCCCCGCCCATCCTGCTGCTTTTAAGAGAGCCTGAGGAGCCATAGTTGCTTGTAGGAGAGACCTTGTTCCGCTTCACTGAGAAGTAAGCACCACAAAAGCCTTCCTGACCCCTTTCTCTGCAGCAGCCTGGCTGTACCAGCGAAAGAGTGAGATTAGCTGTTTCAGGAGAAAAATCTCTTTTTCCTCTGGCATAAGCAAAGTGTGCAGAAGGGCCATGACGATCCCTTACTGCCTGACAGTCTGTGGCTCTGAGGCATCTGCCTGCCTCCCCCATGCCTGCGACTGCCTGTGAAGCGAATGCACATGTGCTTCAGTAAAGCCTCTGTCTGCAGGTACCAGTTTGGAGCATAACTTGCTCCAGTGCTATTAGGACTGAGTAAAGTTTCTCATGGACTGTGGTTTGTTTAGGGTTAGGTCAGGAGTCCTGGATTGCCGTTTTGGCTCTGCCGTTCCACTGAGTCACTTAGGGAGGAATTTGTACAGCTAGGGACTATTTATTTATCCTTGTACAAATCTGGTGCTTTGTTGCATTTCCATGCAGTTGGTAGCATGGACACTGGTTGTGGACACAGTTGGTGGCCCCTGTGCACCTGCATTTTTACTTCTGTCTTGCTGTGCTTTAGTGTCTGTGTCTAAGGTAGGGAGGGGAGGCAGGAGTTGTGCTCGTCTTACAGGGACACATCTGAAGGTGGAGCCCTTTGAGGCCCACTAGCAACAAAGATCCTCCAGCTGCAAAGCAACACTGATTTTTATGCTACTCTTGTTTTCTTAGCAAATCTATAACACACAGCAGTTAGGGAGCATGAATCTCACAAGTGTTGGATTCAGAGTACTGTATTTCTACCCCATTGGTCATTTACTGCTGACTTAAGGTCTCCTTCATGGCACGTAATCAGGAAGGCTTTACCAACCTCTGGACTTGAGGCTACATTGGTGGTGAAAATGCATATGCCCACATGGATTTCCAAGGGAGGTAGATAAAAGGAGCCCAGATCCCATTTGGAGAAAGGAGGACTGGGGCTGCGGGCGTTGTACATGGTTATGCTGCTTCATACCCGGTTTTGGCAGTTCTGCAGATTCACAGAGGATGGATGCTTTTTCTGCCTGGGCAGAGTGCCTGTCCAGCTGTTAGGTGGGGAAAGTGAAAATGAACTCAGCTTTGGTCTTTGCTGTTCAGTTACAGGTAAAATACTTCATCTGGTTTGTGCCTGTTCRTAACAGTATTCCCTCTTTGTAAGGGCTTTGTAAAAGTGATTGGAGAGGTTCAGATAAAAAGTATGTGGTTTATTGTTCTCTGTTTCTCAAAGCTGGTAAAGTCATACGGTGGTATTTAAACAGAAAATCAAAACAAACCTCTTTTCTTCTCACAGAAGTACATAGATTAGTATTACAGAAGCCCAGTGTCAAGATTTCAGGTTTAAGTGCTGTTGTCTTTAACTTCATGATGTTTTAGATGTGCTATAGATTGCTACCAGCCTGTTGCTGCCATGCCATCTGCTACCTTTATAGTCCAGCTCGGATAGGTCCCATCCTGAGAGCAGGGCTGTGCCAGCCAGCTTTGCAGGCAGCGTGTTCAGTGCTGAGCGGAAAGGGGAGCCCATGCAGGTTGCAGCCAGGTGCCTCGGATCTGCTCACTGCCATGTGCCCTGCTCTGTCCAAGAGCACAGTTACGCTTTTCCCCAATAGCCCGAATTCCCCCCSAGTAGCCTCTGGGGGACTGAAGTGAGGACATACTCTAGGTGGCTGCAGAAAGCGAAGAAGGACATAGGGTCTTTGAGTCCTCCTCTTTTCATCATTTGTTCTGGACCTGAACCAAAAGCTGCAAAATACATTGGTGTAGCCTTGGAAAATTCAAATAGGTTTCCATGGCATTGTGTGTATTTWAAAAAAATTAATACAATTAATTGACAAACTTAGCTTCACATTTTCTTTGGCCAGTGGGTTCTTCACAGTTCCAGCTRCGCAGGAATTGGATGCACAGGAATCAAGGGCAGAACGTTATGGGGGTAAAGGTGTCCAGGAAACCTGCCTTGCATAAAAGCCATTGTGCAGATATCTAATGTAACACACAGTTTCCTTACTGTCCTCACCCTGTTGTCTTTATGCAAACTTGCAAACATAGTTATGCAAATCTATGCATTTAATGCCATATTTTGTACCCATCCAAAACATCCAACACTTCCAAGGGAAGCAAGCCGCTCTATTTCAAGCAAGTGTCTTCAGAGCCCAGTTCTGAAAAGGTGTATAGCTGGAGTTAGACACATATATTGAAAATGGTGGTATTCAGATGAATAGACCTATTCATGTTGTGCACAGGGTCTGAAATAATGATTTAGTCATTCTCTTTTCTGAACTGTTTGTGTAACACGGAGTTTGTAAGCTTTCATTATAGTGTAGGTCATGTGCACACACAAACAATTGTTTTTCTTTGGAGACTCAAGTCCTATATATTGTTCATGTGAAATTTTCGGTTAAATCAGATGAGGTTATTTATGTGAAATGGACTGTCCCTGTATCACTGCCACCTAATGGTCAGGACATTGTAGCTAGGTGCCTGGTGTAGGTGTCCTCTGGAAAACTGATCTTAYCACCAGTACTAACCTTATTATCTTGTAAGACTAGATAATGCTGTTAACTGCCCTCGACTTCATTTTCAGCCCATAATAGTCTGTTCTGGAGCCTCACTGGACACTGGTGTGTACATTCTCGTTCTGATGGCATATGAGAGATAAGGGAATTTAGTTTTCGTATGTCAAAATCCAGGAAGAAAGGGAAAGCATTAATCAGATGGGTGTAATCTCCAAGGGAGCAAGTACTTCATTTTAATTCAGCATTTCCCTTTGATGAAAACTTTAGTGAACGTTATTATGTGGAATTTATATGAAGCCTGGGTGTAGGTAATCCGCTTTAATATTTATACTCTTAGGGAAAAAAATTGAATCATTAGTAAGCATGCATAATTAATGAATAAATTATATTTTTCCTTTGTTTTCCTTCAGGTATAAGGAAATGCTAGATCTAGTGATATCACCCAGCCTGACTGTAAATAGAGAGTGCCCTGACAGACTGAAGCTTAACCTTTCTAACATTTATGCCACGGCTCCAGATGACATAGAAGGTAGGCTGCCTCTTTTGCTTACTGTTTACTGGCTTTAGCATAATGTGTATATATACATGTAGCCAAAGGGAACTGGCCACATGCAAGGCCTCTGTCTCTGACGATTAGTTCTGCAGTGTAGTGAGCAACTGAGATTTTTGAGTATTTTTTTTGTAGACTCTCCAGTTGTGACTGAATCCTTTAGTTCTGCAGTGGTTTGAATGCAAATGGAATTGAATTGTTTTATATGTAGATATATATCTGTATATAGTAGGTGCATACATCTGCACATGTGCATGTATATGTTTGCTCCACTGGAATGATTACAGGCATAAAACATATTTTGTGTAGAGCTGATAGTTTTYGTTTGGACCCCACTAGAGGGGTGGGGAGCCGCAGTGGTGGCATGAAGGTGAGCCCTGTGCTTCGGTAGCTGTGCTGCTGCTGTTGGGGTGGGGAGCATGGGGGCTCCTAGGCCCAACAACATATCGTGCAGCCAGAAAACATGTTGCCAAAGCAGCCTCGTGCCCCAGTTTGCATTGCTCTGAGATCATTGCTATCATCTCCAAATGGTTAGCCCTGCTGGCCTCTGGTCTGAAGTTTCACATTTGGCAGGTACCAAGGACAAATTCTTTCAGTGGTTGAGGCTCTGATGGAAATTTATCTGCTCTTCTCCTCCTTCCCCACCATCATACTGTTCAAGTGAAGGAAACAGAAGAATGTTAAATCTGCTAAAAAAATTATTGGCAAGTGATGCAGCTGAACTAGTTCTTGCTAGTACAATCCCAGCTATTGTTTGCTGCGGTCAGGATCTGTCAGCCTTCCTGTTGGAGGGGAGTTAGCAAAAGGCACTGGCTATTATGTTTTAGTAGTATGTTTAACCCTTCATTTATAGGCTCTTAGAAGCCAAGGAGATGTTTTGCTTGTATGTTTGCTAAGGCATTAGAAATTGCGTGATTAAATCACGTACATCATGACTGCCTATTTACAAGAGCAGCTGAAGGGATAACAATCTAAAGGAAACATCCTTTTAAATGTATGTGTTTGCAGAAAAGATTAGAGCTAGAAATGATTTTTAAATACATCGTTTTGTAAACTTCTTGGTGCAGGAACTATTTGTTATTATGCGACATAAATAAGAGCCAACATAGCACTTGTACTGTTGGACACCAGTTTGCTAGTGACAGCTCATGTTGATACATTTCTTATAGAAATATTATGGTTATTTTTCTACAGAATGATCCCCTGTGCTACCAAGATGATACTCTTTCCCCTGAAAATACTTCTTGTTAATTTGAAGAACAGGAACATACTTGTGTGTTTGTCAAGTCTCAGACTGCACACATATGTATGCTCTGTATTACACATATAGTTTTAATTTTAGCAAGTCTAGTCGCAATACTTATGAAGATGTCCACGTAGATGTCTTGCCTGCTGTTTYCATGCGTGCTTATCATGAGATGTACAATTATATCAATATAATTTTCAAATGCACATTTTGCCTGTAGTCCTACACTTTTGGGTAGAAACACATGTAGGTTTAACTTGCCTTTTTTTGGCAACGACAGTAGCATATTGCATATTCACACACAGTAAATCCCCACTTGSCATTCTTGGCAAACATATTTACTCTGTACTTAACCTCTTTCAAAAATAAAAAATTTGAAGATGTAATATTTTTCAAACAGAAAAGAAACTAAGCTTATTCTCAAGCTGTCTGTTCTGCTGTTTTTCAAATGTAAAAGGCATTGCCAATTAAATGAAGGAAAACTAAAAAAGTGTATTTGTTCAATGCAATTCTGTTTGGCAATGAGGAACAGTGTGATAGAAATGGTGTAGTTTTTGTTTTCACAATTTAAAAGTCTAATTTTCTAAACTGTTTTCTTTYAGGTAAGTCAAAGCAAATTTTTCAGAGTGAGTTTAAAGGTGAGTCAGGTAAGCCCAGCTTTGAATTTAAAAACGATCTTTTTTTTCTATATCTGTATGTGTAAATGAGTATGTACATTTGTATAGCACTATCCTTTGTCAATTTAATTWATTTWTTTTTTTTTTTAAACTAAACYTCTCTGCCTGTGCTTGGGAAATAGGTTACTGTTACCCACATTTTATAGGTAGAGGAGCTAAGGCAGGGTTGCTGGTGGGTTTTACTTTCCTAAGCTGTTTCAGGGTTGTAAGAGCGTGAAGAAGGAGTCCTTATGGTTTTGCTTCTGTCAGCGATGAGGGTGATTCTGTTAGCGATTAGGGCTGAATTGGTTGCACGGTCCTTCCCCTGGCACACTCTCCTCCTGCCTGAGCTATCCTTTGCAAACGGGTCAGTGCTCAGAGCATGTAGTGTCTGCAGGGGACCCTCAAAGAGGACACGACGGGGTTGTAGCTGTGATATTTGCCCTTCTGCGGTGTTTTGGGGTTGTACTCAGCCAGAGGGAGAGCTCTGACAGAACTGGGGGACGACTTAGGAGAGGTGGGATCAGAAAGGGCTCGAGGCTTGAATTGGTTGTGGAGGAGGGTACAATGAGAGGGGTATGGCACCGGAAAGCTCTTTGGAGGAGGAAGAGCGGAGAGTGGGTGATGAAGGTGGGTTTGATCACAGAGGCTGTATTTGGGCGAGTTTCTGTTTCTTCTTCAAACCCAGAGAGGAGAGGAAGGGGGTGGAACACATGTCCAGCATGGTGCTGGGAAAGACATTAGAGTCCAGCGCATAGGCTTGTGGACAGATGGCTCTTGGGGCCTGTTGCTGCACAGATAGATGTACCCAAGCTGGTACATCTATGTACGTACATTGTACATACATACATATATGTACAAGATGTACATCTTTCTCTTAATAACAATAATAATAAGCAGCAGTGTTGATGCAGTTGTGGCCAGCTCACTCTGAAACCTGTTCCCTCTAGTCATCAGTGCCTTTTACCAGAGCCTCCTTCCCTAAAGCAATGACGCTGCAGTAACACTGCTCTGATACTGCACGTTGGGAGACTCTTGAAGRTATGCATGGGGCAAGAAAGCAGTCACAGGCAGGTTGCAGACACTGGGCTGGGTGACACGTTGCTGGGGAGAGAGCTGAGAGGCTCGGGAACATTACCGAAAAACGGCTGTTCGCTTTCAGGTGCAGAGAAGAGTTGAGTAAGCACCGGCACCTTTATTTTCACATTTTTAATCTATTCTAACCTAATGTGTAGTTCTTATTTAAACAACTGCAATTATCCTGGAGAAGAGAGAAAGGAGTACATGGATATTATTTTTATTTTTTATTTTGAATAAAGTTATCTCTGAAGATTTCCAAGTTTGTGAAAAAAGGGCCTCCTTTTTGAAGAAAGTGTGCTTTTTAGATGATTCCATCTTTTAATCAAGTGTTATTGTTTCCTAGGAAATTCAACTCAGTCTTGTTAAGATCAGTATTATGTTTTCTAGGAAACTTAAAATTTCAGTATTATTATTATAGACAGTAAACATAATACAAATTAACATTCTAAAAAAAATCTTGTCATTAATAGTTTCAGTTTATTTACGTATAGTAGACATTATATAAAACAACATTCTAAAAAACAAATAATATCTAGTAATTAATATTTTTAGTTAGAACTCATGCACCTCCATTGGGGTTTTTCCATAAACAAGTGAACAAAGATAAAAATGCATTTTTTAATGAAATTTAGTTTGAAAAAGTATCAGATTAAATGTCTGTGTTTTTAAAAATAGTTTGGAGTAATCTCCATGTTAATAATGTAAAATGATAAAGCCATGTAAAATGTTGTGGAAAAGGGTTGTGTGGGAAAGAACAATTTCAGAAGAGAGTTAAATAAAGAAGAACGAACATTTCATATGTAATCATGCCAGATCTTTTTGGACATTCTCTCCATGTTTACGGCATAACAAGTTATTCAAACCCATAGGACTATTTGCATGTATTTAGACTTCACATGTACTTGCATATTTCATTAAATAAAACATGCTTTAAATGGTTAATTCACCAACTTGCAAACGGCTGAACAAATGAAGTGGTGCTGTTTTGGCCAACTTGATACTGAAGATAATCCTTCTACAGCATTGAGGGTACGTCCCTGTCGATGCATGGGACAGCACTGCAGATGTTTCCTGCCTGCTGGTAGCAATGTTCAGGCATCACGGGCTCTGCTGGAATCTCCCTTTCCACCCAGCATGTGCACCTGCAGTTGAGACATCATCTTCTGCATGAGATTGGGTGATATTTCCTATCCTGTGTAACAAATTACACTATAGATGCCAGCAGCCAATGTCAAGGATGGTAGTGCTGCTGTCAGCAGACAACATGATGCTTGATGTTCTCCCTGTGTGGAGAAGCTGTGTGCAATTAGTTTGGTGTGTTCATTGATGCAGCCAGCAGATAGAGAGGCTGAATCTGTTGGGCCTAATGTCATTATTGATGATTGTGAGGGTGTTTGGGCATTTACAGTGCTGTAATAATATCTAACAGCTCCAGCTAGGAACCGAGAAGCAAAGTTTGGATGGTGTTGTGGAAGCAACCTACATAATACTCATGGTGGCATTTAGGTATGATGTTTTCAGTACAACTTGCAGACAACTTGCAGGTTTTAATTTAAATTTTAAAAAATTTTAATTAATTAAACCTAAATTTCTCTCTAAATAAAGATGGTGGCACGTTTTCTTTGGTAGTGTTGCAGGACACAACTGTTTGGTATATTGGAAGGCATCCTGCACATATAACCTGTGTGATACGTTTTCTACCGGTTTAATATTTTGATTGGTGGCAGGTCAGTAAGGTATGTTATAGTTAACTCAAAAAATTCAAGAGTAAGGAGATTTACAGTGTTATATTTTTAATATTTATTTTGATTTGATGTATTTTAATGAACATTAAAGAAAGTGAGTCATGATCTAGGAAAGTACCAAAAAAAAGCAAAAGGGCAAAAAGTACAGTGAGCTTAAATCACTTCAATAATCAGAGTAGTTGCTTGTATAGCCTTTAGCAGATGAGTCATCCCACCAAAGCCCAGCCTCATGATTGATGTCAGTCCCGTGAGAAGGAGAAACCGGTAGCTCAGTCAATCAGTATCAACCTCAGTTAAAAACTAAATCTATATTTATTTGTTGTTAAGTGGAGAATAGCTTTCTTATCTACTTCAGTTTGTGGAGATTCACTAAAAACAAAGCCTTCTAATTCCTATATATTTTTCTCAAACCAGCAGCGGTAAAAACAGTGGTATCGGCTTGGCCATAGAACAGAACATGGTGAAAATCTAAGACCCTTTAATTTTGTTTTCCAGGCAGCAGCAAAGCAGCACCACAGTGTCCTCTCCATCTGTACTCCACAAAGTAAGTGCTCGTGCCAAGTGCTGTAATTTAAAAACCGTGTTTTACTGAACAGCCATTTTGTGCAGACTTCTGTCACCTTAAAAAGTATTCGGCTTAAGCCCATCCACCTGTTCCCCTGCATGTTTCTGGCCCAATGAAGTAACTGGTTCTTAATCTTGTTAGATATGGAGTAAAAGAAGGTTTGAGGTACTGTGCACTGTACTTTCATACCCCTAGGAATCCAAACCTTATCAGTTTGAATATTGTTGTGTTTATGAGTGACCACAGCGGAATATGTTGAAATGTCAGAGGTTTCCCATGACACTCGGTTGTTTGGCAAACTTAAAATGAAACATGAAAAATCATAGTGTTGATTTTATTTTATTTTTTTAACTTGCACATATTTTTCACAGTCTTAAAAGTCCCCATGCATTTATGTAGCTTAATCTTAATAGCTCATATCAGGAGCCATATACTGAAACAAACTGTTGCCCCAGTCTAGTCAATTCTGAGTTCCCAAAATATTCACCATCATACTTCAGATACTATTTTATCAAAATGTCTAGAAATGTTCTACATGTGCTCTAGAAGATCATGTACAATAACTATTGCCTTAGACCTTCTGTTTTCTTGTTCTGAATAGACATTATCCCCATATAGTGACAGTCCCATCTTTCCCAACAATGGCAACGTACGGACAGACTCAATACAGCACGGGAATCCAGCAGGCTGCTGCATACACTGCCTATCCTCCTCCAGGGCAGCCCTATGGCATACCCTCCTACAGTGAGTACTCTGACATCATGTTACCTTTGAGGACATCTGCCTCTTGCTCCTAGAAAAATATATTTGAAGTCTTAAGCTTTAGAATGAAAGGTCCTTTCTGTCTTGGGAATGTTTTGTTCTTAGGCTTAGAGGAAAATCTGACTTTGTTAAAATTGTTAGGATTACTTTGAACAAGCTATCATCTCTTGATATCCTGGGTTATGGTTTTACAAACTAGGTAAGTTTGGAGCCAGTTGGTAGTAGGGTATGAGGCACCTTGAGAAACTCAGATTCAGTAGGATGTGCCACTTAGGAGTAGTAGCTGGTGAGTGTTCCCATGAGTCACTGTCAAGACAAAGTCCCTTGCAGTAAATATGATATTTAGGTAAACTACACTTTGCCTTCCTTGATTCTTCCTGGGGTTTCAATGATACAAGCTACTTTAATTGTATATTATTACGGAAGAACCAAGACACAGAGCAGAATGAGACACGAGTGAAATGCTACAGAGTACTTTGGTTTTAGAAGACAGTACATATTCAAATGGATGGTAGGTACAGTAGACATTTCTAACCCCAGTCAGCTTTGTTCCCTGCTTTCCTGCACAGCCTYGCCAGCAGCTGTGGGGAGATGGTGCTGGGCAGGAGCAGCTGGGGGATTCAGGCAGGGGACTAATTAAACCAGCACTCCTGACAGGGGAATGCCTGGTAAACCAAGTGTTAAGAGTGTCCTCAAGCTCTGCATGGAAATACTGAGCTCTTGAGGGAGCTGGGAACTTCTTTCCACTCCTAAAGACCAAAAAGATATTGCTCTTGCTTAGGTACAGCTCTTTAACGTAAAGCTTTGGGCCCCTTATTCCCAGCTGATGCTGTGAGTGCTGTGTCTTGCAGCATTAAAATGGCTTCACAGTTCTGTTTCCACTCCTGGTTTCTCTTGTGCTCTTAAACACCTTCGTTTGCTTGGCAAATACAGAATCCCTTCCCAACAAGAAGCTTTTATACAGCCATTGACAAGGCTTTTACTGAAGGGGAATTCAATGCAATGGTCTGGAAGGCCAGGGAAATGGGCTTGGCAGAGCTGAAGCTCTACCAGGATGATGAGAGGAATGTTTTGAGACCCTTTCCTGGAGCTACTTGTGTGTTTGCATCAGCTGGCTGATTTCCAAGGCAAACTCTGAACAGTTGTCCTGTTAGAGCAGGTGAAAGTAGGGCCATTTGCTACTGCCTAGAGTCTTTAGGGCATACATGTGTCAGGCCCATATGCTGCTTATAAATCCTGCGGATGACCTCTTAGCATCCTTGAACAGTGATTTCCCTCCCCCAGCCCATATACCCTCTCTAAGATACTCAACACAGCATATGAAAAACTCCACCTGGCTGACAACCAAGAACAATGAAGCAGTATTGTTTTTAGGCACAAAAATAAAACTCGGCCAGTTTCTAGACAAAACAGAACATTGTGTGGAAATTAATTTGCTGCTAAGTTATTTCGCTGTCTGACAACAATTTTTAGACTTCTAAAAAGGCCCATTCGCTGAAGATTAATTGTAGCTGGGGTAGGTTGAATGCTTGCACGCGGAGCGCTGATGTAATTGAAAAGCATGGGATGTAATGAAAAGTGGCTTCTCCGCGCACACTCRCAAATCCCTTCGCTTCCCCAGCAGTAATGGAGCCGGACGCTTGCACCAATACATGTTCATTCACTGTCCAAATAAACTTCCTGCGTTTCACAATGCAGCATTGTCATCTTGTTGCTAACTTATACTCAAATTGCATTGCAGCTATTCTCACCTAAAGCTAAAAGAAGTGATTTTTATTAGAGAAAACATTATATGGGAGAACTTATTCCCAACCTGAGCAAATGCAGACTTGTTGCTTTTAAAAGTCATTAAGCTAGGAAACAGCATGTATGGTGAAAGGCACATGAATTTGACTTGTCTTTTGGCAAGTTTGCCCACAAGTGCTACAAGATGCAACAGCCTGGGAAGTGTATAAATCCAAGGCCAGAACATCAACAGGGTCTTTGTTTAGTCCCAGCACTCAGGGTGTGTCCAATGGCCGTTTTTTGTTTTGTGCAAATAGGCATGCAAARGAGGGAAGGATCATGCTCAAAGGGTTCATAATAAGATGCACCTTTCAGCTGTTTATTTTAATAATACAGCTGTACAATCTCGGCAGCATCTCAGAATAAAATACCAACCCCTTTCACTACCAGCAAAGGTTTCATCTTGCAATGTTTAATTCAGCTATTGCTGTTCCCCCTGTAAATTGTCAGTTTAATTGCCTGATTTTAGTAATGAAAAGATTTTTGTGGCTTCAGGGCTTACCTATTATTCCTGAACTRTATATCTAACTGAATAGATGATAACCCTCCTGTATGACTTGCCAATAAATATTTTGCTACCAAAGCTGAAAATATAATGCAAGTAAAAGATAACTCTGTTGAGAACAGAAGTCTTGAGGTTATTTTGCTGAAGGTCCTGTTGCTTTGTTAATCATTGCTTGCATCTAATAACCATTCAGAAAGTTCATGAGTCAATGAGTTTGTTTAATTCTAAAACAAAACTATTTGTTCAGAAATTGTTTTTGAAAATAATATTATTCATGGTTGTTTCCCCATCTTAGCAAAAGTTCATTCAGGTGTGGATACAGGATGTAGCTGACCCAARTATTATTTGTGATGAATTTACTTGACTTTATTATTTGAGAGTTTACCTGTTTTGGTAATGCAGATAATTAAAAAAAAAAAAAAAAAAGAAAGTGTAGGAGACAGAGTTTATTAGGTTAAAATCTAACTGAAAAATTGTTAATTCCTAAACTTGCTTTTTTACACCTTTATATGACAAACACTCACGTTCTGCTCTTGGTTCCTACTATATGCCTCAAAGGCATCAAGACAGAGGACAGCCTGAGCCATTCCCCAGGACAGAGTGGGTTTCTTAGCTATGGATCCAGCTTCAGTACCCCGACCGCCGGACAAGCACCGTACACGTACCAGATGCATGGTGAGTACAGCTTGGTGCCTTGCAGGATGTGCTGAGAAGTCAGAATCCTATATACACCCATATTAGACCAATTCTTCTTCTTTTGCAATTACAATGAAAAGCTTAGGTATAGGCAGTCAGGGTAGGGAAGGAGGTAAGTCTTCATAGATCTGTTTTGCTCATCAAGGAATTAATTTCTGGCTGAGGTACTGGATTTAGCACTAGTATACCCTAGCAAAACTTCACATATGATCAATATAAGCTTTGCCTTTCTGCAGAAACTGTTRTCTTTTTTTTTTAATTAATTTTGTGACTGCGTAACTGGGATGATTGTGTTAGTGTGAATTCCTAGATTCTGAGTGGCAGCAAAACAAAGGTGGTTTTACACTTCATGCAAGCAGTAATGTTAGTATTATGCTTCTGCCCCATGCTGTCCTGAACAAACTGCTCTGTGATTAAACTGCTGTATATTCTCTCCACTAATTTTTTCTTTAAAAAGCTGATACCTTGATACTAAAAAAAWTTTTTTTTTACTGTTAAGACATAACTAATACCGGCTAAGATACATCTGCCTGTTTAAACTCCCAAAGTACTGACATCATTAATTACCTAGATACTACTGTGGTGAGGTTCAAAAGAGCAGAGCTGAAAGCAGCTGTTTTTTCCTCAAGGTTACTGAGCTAAGATTTAGTAAGTTTAGAATAACTTTTATTGTTGTCAGAATAATAATTGATTATAAAATAATCAGTTGGATTCCTTTAAGGCTTCAAAGACAGTGCCTTGTGCTTGTAGCTGTATAACACTTTGTTTTGTTGTACAACCAGGAAGGGCAAAATATACTTTCATTTCTGAAAATAAAACTTAAAGTTCTTTTCCATTTGAGAAGCTGTATGAAACACCAGGARGTTGACTTGCCAACTTCAAGAAAGTCACGAAAGGGTTTAAATCTGATTTGCCAAGAAGTGTGAAGTAAATGAAAATGGTGGAATTTCGTTTGTGATTCCCTTTAGCCCGTTTCTAGCATGGTGTTTGATTTCTTTGAGCATTTTGGTGCTGTTGGTCAGAAACCTGAACTGCATATGGCAGGTTTTCATTATTTGGCTGGTATTCCATGTGCTTTTTCCTCCAGTGTGTACTGTTCCTGATCTTTGTGAATTATGTTGATTTTTATTTACTTRTTTTTTCATTTTCCTGGGACTTGCTGAGTCATTAAGCATGAATTGGAGGAGGAGTACTAAAATTTGGATGTACTCTGTGTAATCCGAATTTAAAAACACCTCTCCAGGCAATCCTGCAAAGAATGGTGATAAATTCTAACGCAACAATAGCAGATGAGAGGAAGCATAGCATAACCATTTCAGTTTTATCAATCGTTTTACATGCAAGAAGAGTAATGAGTATATTCTGATAAATAGATTATGTCCTTAAAATGTCACTCCATCTCTGTGCCTCCACCTTGGGTCCCCTGGGAGTGCAGTTTCATTCCTCACCTGTAGGCCTCATATTCTGAGTCCACTTTGGTGTTTGTATTGAACTTGACTAGTAAAAAGTAAAGATTAGATTTTGTCTTCTGCTAAACCTCAGTGCGCCTGCATTTGAAAGTGCCTTGCATTAAGCATGAATTGCCATGAGTGCACAAACTGAGCCAAGCGTTAAAAAAACATTTCCAAGAGATCAAAATGCAAATATTCTGGGTGTTTCTTAGCAAATATCTTCATTACTGTCAAAGATGTGACAGTAGCACAAATGAACATACCTCAAGTAGTTTAAAATGACCCAATTTATGTGCTGGTGAATGGGAAGAGTCAGGAAGACCATCAGCCACGCAGGCTAAACGTGCTGTACCCTTTCCTGCTGTGGCTGTACATATCCAGACTCACTAGTTTAAAAGCAGCTCAGGTACAACTGCAGCAGCTCTCCCAGCTCGCTTGCTCTCTCCGTCTGTACCACATGCACATGAGCTCTCTGAGAGGCTGTTTCACTGAGGAAAAAAGTCACTCCAAGGGGAGTGACTTGGCTGGAGGGAAGGCAAATGCACACGAGGATAAAGCTCTGCCTTGGCTTTGTCCTTCCCTTGGAGATTTTCCAAGGGTTGGAAAACCAAAGAGGAATTGCATGGCTTTCCCACRTTCTTGTAGAAGCCATGGAAGGAGAGAGAGATCAAGTCTTTCACTTTGCTTTTTGATATTGTTGGGGTCTTTTTTAAAACCTCTAGGCAAAATGCCCTTTTGTGTCATTACACTTAGCTATCCCCCTTGCAAAACTGTCTCTGTCAATTCTCTCAATTCTCCTCAACCCTGAATGTGAAAGATGGACAGACACATCTACTTTGATTTTAAGTCTGAGAGCAAATAAAATCCTGAACAATTATGAAAACTGGGAAACAAGGTAAAACCCATTTTATTCTAGAAATTATTTAAGAAAGCTGAAGATTKAGAGGTGACCCTCTGCTGAGACTTCACGTGCTAGTTTTATCAGAGCACATATATCTAACACTGAGGTCGTTTTTGTGGCTTGAATCCCTCATGGGACATGCTGCAGACACCTGGGTGGAATGTGGCACAAAAAAATAAAAAAAACCCCACAGCCTATGTTTTTCTTCTGCCACCTTGACTCCTACAAGCTTCATCTGTCCTGCTCCTAACAGGAGTTCAGTTCTTGGCTTCTAATTTCTTCTTGAACATATCGATCTTGTCTTGAGACTGTGTTACACTGTCAGTAGTGGAAGTCCTCTCTTTTTAGTAAAACTGTGGCTTGCARTTACCACCAGTTGTAGGTACTGGAGTGTCACATCTTTGTCGATAGGCTGAAGTGCCGGGCCTGTGCTCTCCCGGAGCAATAGCAGCCATGCTGCCTCCTAACTAACTGYTATATGATTAGATACTGATGGCTGTAACACCAGTATTGACAAAGTACTGGYGTTTTCTTTTGCTGCCTTGGAAGATTGGTGTATTCCTGTCAAGGTTTCTGTTGTTTTTTGTTTCCCCAGAACACAGCTTCCACATGTGCTTGGTGTTAGCTTAGAGGAATCTGAGCGGTTTGAGAAGGCAAACTTTTGACTCACGTGGGACTGAAGTTTTTAAGATGGCCCCTTTGTTCCATCAAGAGGTTTAGACAAGCAAATTTTGTGCATCAGCACTTGAAAATATTACACTTGCAAACAGTAGTGACACAACCACGTGTTGTACCAAAACAGGCTGGGAGGAGCTTCCTGCATATATGTATGAGCATGAATGTGCCCAAAGTGCTTTCAGGTAATGTTCCCTAGGGCGATGCTATGGTATTAAGTGAAATCACTTCTTTTTAGATTTTTATGCCAGGAAGAACATTTCAGCCAGCTCACTAAGCCTTTAATGCAAAAGAAAACAGAGAAAAATGGTTTCTGCAGTGGCAGGTGCTTACTCCAAGGCAAAGGGAGCAGGAGTAAATGTGTCTTCCTGTTGTAAACAAATATTTCCACCCTTCTTCTCCTTGCTCATGAGAGGAACAGTCTGAAGCTCCCTGACCGTACAGTTTATTTACATTGCTGAGTGCTAGTGAAAGGTTTGAGTGAGAAGCCAGGAGCCTTCCTGTGCTGAGTGCTACCGAGGAATGTGTGCTCAGTGCTTTCCCACGCCACAGCACTTGGGGGTGGGGAAGTGATCGCTCGTCTCCCTAATGCGAGCAAGCAACTCTCCATGCTGCCCAGCTCCAGGACCATTGAGACTTTTGCTAAGTTCACATCAGTCCTTTTGGTCACCCCATTGCTGACCCAGGCGGGGACTCTGGGTGATGGTCTAAACCAGCTGAAAGGGCAAATTTTTATTTACATATTTTTATAAAATCAAATTTCAAGGGGACTTTAAGAGTCAAGTTCTTAACCCCTACTTCAAAGACGAAATGTTTGTTGCACCGTKTTGAAAGAGAGATCTTGAAGAGGGTGACTTGCAGGGGATCAGCAAGGAAGGGTATCTCCAGGACAGTGAGCTGCTCAGTTTTGTATTTTAAAGTGTGAGGAAAAAATTATTTTCTTAAGCTAAGCTCTGCACGTATTGTAAGGTGATAATAGCTGAAGTACGTAAGTGAAATAACTTTGGTATTGTTTGCCTCCATTGAGAACCAGCTCTCAGAGCAACGTAGTGAAGTCATCTGCAGGCGGGCATGGGTGGTCAGACTGTGTTTCTTGAGCAGATTGTGCAGCCTATGCGATTCCTCCTCACTGTCCCCTCATTGATGAGTTACATGGTCCAGCCAGCAAATAGGCACCCATCATAGGTGTGTTACATCAATCACCAAGGAATAAATGACCTCTTGGGTGACAAATACTTTGTCTCAGAGGGCTCTAGGACAAATGTTCTCCTTCAGTAAGTGCCAACTTAGTTGGTGCTGGTTTGTTTGCTCTCATGTTTCTTTGGTACCAGCACTAACTCTGGCTGGGATAAGTGTGTTGCAGCCTCACCTCCTTAATGGCTGTTGTCAGTAACATGATACTTCTGAAGCCAAATTATGCTCTCATTTAAGTCCATTCGTTTTCATTACAAACACAGATGATGCAGGTGTAATGGGGTAGCATTCAGCTTTTCATCTTTAATTCCACTTACCAACTGTATCCTGGTTCTTGAGCGAGAAGAGTCTCCACTAAGAAGCAAGAATGAGGATAGAACATTCTTTTTGTCGTTAAGCATGTAAAGAAAAAAACCTATTTTACAACCAGCCAGAAGAGGAAATCTATTTTCATGCTTCCCTGACATGAAAATAAATTAAATGTGGAAAGGTTTATAAGCTAAATAGCTAATGCAGTATGTCACACACATATATAAAGGATGAGATTGGCAAGATCCATAGCTCATAAAAATGACATGAAATTATATCACAAAGGTACTATAGATTGAAATAATTATTTTAATTGCCATGTAACAGTGGATATGATAGTATATCATCAGACTGTGGGTAACATTCAAATAGACTGAAATCTGCTATTCACTTATTTACTCTGAAGGAGTGAGTGACTTTTTTTTTTTTTAACTAGTGCTGTATACAGTGTTGTTTCGTGTCATTATTGTATTTACAAAATTAATTTGTTTTATAATGAAGCAAAGATATTTGAAATATGCATATGACCAATCTGGGGATGCCACTCATTTTTACAGTCATGAATCAGAAGAGGAAGCAACAACTTACATTAGATTTTTGCCTTTAAAGTGATAAATTTGCAATGCTGATAAAGAAATGTCTCTTCAAGGTCTGTGCCATTTCTTAATCAATCCTCGTGTAGGTGTGTAATTACAGCACCAAATCCCCAAACAACACCCTAGGCTAGATGTTAGAAGTATTTTGTGCTTTTTAGCACACRTTTTTCTAAGTTTACATTTTCTGACAATTTAGCAGTTCAGTGATTTGCTCAGACTTTTCGTAAAATTACTATTCAGTAATGAAATTGAACATAAGACACAAAGATTATATTCAACTTCTGCCCCAAAGAGCTTACCGTCTTAACTGGCAATTGAGGAAACTGCTTGTTGTTGCTGAGGGTGGGGGAGAAATCTTTGGAATATAAGAAACTTACCATTTAATGAGCAATATAAAATACAAAGAGAAAACTGTGCCAGSACATTAGCTAACATAGGAAACCATCAGCTATGCAGAGCGCGCAATAGCAGCCAGCTTATAGAGCATTTCCTGTGGTCGCATGAGCATGTGTTACCCCTTTATTGCACATCAGGCCATCTCTTCTCAGCTTGTCATTAATTCCTAGACAATGCCTTGCTCTTCAGTTATTACTGCTAAACTGACAGCTGGTATGAAACTACGAAGTTGCACAACAGTTAAAACTGTGGCCAAAGACCACTGTGGATACTGTCATTGGGCAGAAGATTTGACCACTTTTTTTTTTTTTTTTTTTTGTATCCAAATCTATCTACCCACAAAATACTTTTTACATTACAAAGGAAAATTCAGTTATGTAACAGGGATAACTTTCATTTGCCAAGGAATTGCAAAGCAGTATTGAGTTCAGTACAGACATAAATTTGAGGCCAAAGACCTACGCAGTGAAATTCTTTGCTACTGCTGAGCATTTGTTTTCTTTGTAGAGTCCATTCTGATCAGCTGTCAAATAATGAATGAATAGAAAGCGGCATTTCTTTTGTGCAACGCTGATTTGAAATGGAGTAATTATATATATTGCTTATGTTTGTGGAATTAATTGCTTATGAATTGTTCTCCTGGCCTGAGACSAAGTAAAATCTGAATATTTTATCAATTGAAATGTTATGCTGGAAACATTCTGGCTTTTGTTAATATCTGGATAATCTAGACAAATTTTGTTCTGAGAGATGCCTGAATTTCTTGCAATTGTGTGCCAGTTTGTGTGTTACATATTTAATATGAGCCCATAAATATCTATTTGGCATGAATAGTTAGCTCTGCATGCATGAATTTTGCAAAGGAAGTGGCATGTTTAATTTTAAGCTTGATTCTTTAAGTACTTAGTGATGAAACGTGAGAGAAGGGGAAATTTCAATCTACGCTTGAGAAACGTGGATCACACTTTGGCATACAGATAGTGAATCCATCTGAAGTCCTAGAAAATAAAGGAGAGCGAGAGCATGTTCTCAGCAAACTGTCACTCAGATGCCTTAGATTCATAAAATTAAAACCTCAGTAGAAAATGAGTAGTCTCTTTCAAAAGCTTCTGCTTCACAGCTGGTTTGCATTAGTTGCAGTCTAAAACTGTGGCAGCAAAGCTGTGCTCCACTCTGTGGTGAGTTCAGCAGGGAGAGGCCTCTCTTCAGGAGGGGTCAGACCTCACTTTTTACAGTGTAAATACAAGGTTCCTCAGAATAACAGCACAGTCTCCCTTTCAAAGATTTTTAAACACCAGGGGCTGACCATGCTACATTTACTTTGTTTTAAAATGAGCTGTCTTACAGGAGAAGGAAGTCAAGGGGAGAGGCAAAGGTGTTGACAGTGATGCACTGTAAGCTGCAAGGATCTATGCTACTGCTACTCAAGGAGAAAGTCCTGCTCTAACTTTTCCCATTTACTGTTTTTTTTGAGGTTCCCTYCAGAACTCATTCCTTGGTCATTATTAAACAATGAGGGACTTGGGAAGAGGATATGCTATTGGTAGGCGTAGACACCAGGGTGGATGGTCCTGAAACTAGGGGAGCAAATGTGTGTTTGCAAGAGAGAAATGGTCTGGCAAATAATCTGTAACTTCTGCTCTGTCTGGGCTCATCAGGTTTATKGTCAATGTCTTTGTCCCTGAGGAACACCAGGGTTTGTGGTAAGGCTTAAAGCTTGTGTGAGGACACAGGTTCTCATGGCTGAATTGCACCCATGGAAACTCAGAAGCAATGGCAAAATGATATTAACTGTAGAGATGATGGTGGTACAGCCAAAACCGAGGAATCTTCTCTGAGACAGAGCATTTACTTTGGAGGTATCTCGCGTCTGCTGAGGTGCTCAAGAGGAGGTTTCACCGGAGGGATGTGTGGAGGAGGGCTTTGCCTGCACCCAGCTGCCTGCTGTGAAGAGCTGGCTTGCACTTCATGAGGTTTCATTCTTCTAGCTTGTTTCCTACGTTTCAGAGTGTCTGTCCAAATCTCTGTGCTTAAGAACTATTACAGGTAGTTTTAGAAGGATATGTTTGAGTGTAAGACAAGTCATTGGTTCACTGCAGGAAGTATTGGATAAAATTCTGTGGTTGTCCTGTACAAAAGATCAGACTTGATATCCATAAAGTCTAGCTGGCTGTCTGGGTGTTCACACTGAAACAAAATGTATGAGTGCTGCCCAGTGATGGTGATGATGCTGTTTGTACATCATCACTGCAACTATGAGCCTTGCTCATGGATTAACGTAGATAAAGAGTTAGGAAAAGTATAAAAGAAGAATAATAATGCTAATCTGCATTAGAAGCAGTAACTTAAGCATCTTGGCCTCCTACCCAGTGTCAGAAGTTTTGGAGGAATTGCAGAAAATGAGTATTTTGAAACATTAGTTTTGCAAATATTTAGGAGGAACTCTTTCCTCAGTGTGAAGAGCAGCGTGGGAATAAGCTTGAGAGTTTTGTTTGGCTGTCTGTCATCAGGCTGGCAGAGGATGGCATCAGAGAGATGGAAGCAGGCATGACAGTCATGAATGAGAGAGAAGCAATAAGGTAGGGGGGCAATAGTGAAGGGACTGGATAAAGAAAATACAGTTTCTATGTGGTATGATGAGGAAGTGGGAGCCAACAGAGAAGAAAGGAGTGACGTTTCCCTAACCTGCAGCTTGACTATCTTGGGRGCATTTGTGGAGGTCAGATAGAATACTCAAAACATGGATCAATGAGCAAAATCAGCACAGAAAAGAGTCACAGAGATGTTTAGATGTCACAGAGACTTCTGTTTGTGGATTTTRTTTTCACCATTTTTGTAGGATGTAAAAATAAAAAAGCATAGGATGGTAACAGCTTGGGAAATTATGAACTTGACCTTGATTATTCAGCTTATAGTGCAGTTGGCATAGAATATGCTAAAATGTTATAGAAGCTCCACTGAATAATTGATTCAGTATACCTAATAATGTTTTCTTGAAAATATCTAGAAGGCAATAGAAGAACTAGTGTAAAATTACATATACAAATCTATATAAAGAAACATCATACCTGCATAGTCAAGCACTTGAAAGTTAGGAAACATCAGATTCATGATGCTGGTGCAGTATTTGTACTGCTTTCTGTAGTATCTCATTTCCAGGCACTGTGTGAGGTAATGCTTTGGTGGAAAGAGTAGAATGCAGTCATACGATCAAAGACTGTGATGATGTTTGTGGACAAATAAGGTCTGACCCTGCTTCAGTTAGTACAGGCTGTGCAACTCAGGAGTTTCTTAACTGCTGTGCTGGCACTGGATAATGCTCTTGCATGGGCTTTTTAATATGTAATTTTGGATGCACTTTCTATTTATATTGGCAAGGTTTAAACACTGAAACTTCTGTACTACAATACTGTGACCTCTACGAGAATACCTGCACTGTCTGAAGAGGAGTCCATTGACAGTTATTAAAGATAAAAAGAAGAGAATATAAACTTGCCTTAGAAAGTCTGTAACTGGAGGATTAATTGAAGCTGTCAAGGCAGTACTAGGGCAAACATCACTCTGCTTTTGTCCTGTTTCTTATACTTTTCTCTGAGCATCCACTGTTGGCCACTGTTGTGTTTTTTTTCCTGGAGGCACTGCAGTACTGAAGCAGTGCATAGAGAGCTGGAAAAGCCTTGGGGCAAATGCCTGGCTCTAGGATGTTCAGTAGAGACTTACCATGATCCTAAGTGATGRGTCAAAGAGTGGAGACACGCTGCCCAGATCACTCTTTTCTTTTCCATTGGTATTTAGAGATTCATCTTGCTCAAGGGGAATGGAATTGCTAAACGTGTGGCTGTGCTTACAGGCCAAATTTTTCATCCCCAATTGCATAACAGCAGATGTTAATAGGGCTAGTTTGATTTTAATTGTGACCTGGGAACTGGAATCTCGTAGCCACTAAACATCACAGGAGGTGGCAAATCCAGCTTTCTGTTATCGTGTCGTGTTATCTGTCAGTGGAGGATTGTGTCCAGGATGAAACTGCAGCTGGAGGAATCTTTTATCTTTGGAGTCACCCAAATGAAGTCAGTTTTGCTGGTCGTTTTTTCAACAAGAGATYGCACAGAAACAGTCTACATCGTTGTTGTAAGGATGTTCACTTTTYGGCTCAAAACATTTCCTTGTGATTTGTTTTTGAAGACAATCCAGTGTGATTTCCTTCTGTAGCTGCAGCATCATTTGGTAGGAGTGGTTAAAARGAACACTTTCTCAAAATATAATAAAATTTAATTGCTTTCCCATGGTTCAAATCCTGAGAATAAATATAAACCATCCCAGCACTTTCAACACCATTGTTGAGCTGGATTGAGCTATACAGGTGACCAGGCTCAAAAGGATGGTAAAAGCCAGGCCCTTAAAACTGCTCCGGTCATCMCTTGTTAAAGCTCTTTGAGGCTCTGTGGGTTGAGTACTCCCAGAAGCAGGCAGCAGGGGAAGAGCTTTGACTCAGAAAAACTGTACCGTGAAATGTGTTTTATATTGCCATTCAGAGTGCCCTCAAACACCTGGTCAGGCTAGCAGGGCTGAATGGGATTGTAGTGGGAGACAAATGGACCTATTTTAAACAGGTTGCGTATCGGCGAGTATTATCTGCAGGAGGTGTTCATATGCTTCTGGGAGCAATGTCCTTTAATAGACACTGCTGATGTCAAGTGCTGTAATAGAATCATGCTTTTCATCTAGGTTAATATAGTGTGCTCTTCCCTATACTGTCTGAGCCCTTCCAGACAGAAATACAAGACTGTTTTTGGGGAAGGGTTCATTATGCCTAATGGCAAACAGTTGAGCAATATGCTGCAAAGTACATATGGGTTGAGTTTTTCTTCTCCTTTAACAGGTCAGATAGTCTTGAAATACCTCCACAGCTGACAGCCATGCAACATTTTATGAGTTTTCTTGCCCAATAAATGCAGGCAGATGTTGTAGGATTTGGAACCTTACAAGGCACTGGAGTATAGCTGGTGGGAGGTAATTTTGATGAGTGCTTAACCTCTCACTAAAAAAGTAGCAGCTTGAAGAAGGCAATATTTACTGCAGGAAACATTAGCTTGTCAGAGAGCTAAAGCACTGCAAAGAACCTTTCTGAATGGCCATGCAAGTCTTCAGCCAGATGTTCTTCGTAGCATAGAGTAATGCACACTCTGCTGGGAGTTAGACTAAGGCCTTTGCTTGCATCACTCACAGTCAACATTGTTTCCTGTAGGAAAACAGCTTGCCGATGTAAGAATACACAAGCCATTATATGCAAGCTTGTAAAATACCATGCAATTCAGCTGAACCCTGTAGGCATTTATTTTATTAGTGCTAAGTGATCAAATAATCCTTTGAGAGAACTCTCCCTGGAACCGCTGTGTGATTCATCTACAAGTTAGAGGAAATGCTTGGATCTAAGCTTCATTGTTCTATTTCAGGCATATTCAGAAGTGCCCATGGTAGCCACCCTCTGAACACCCTCGTCTCAGTCCAGTGTTCCRTCTTTTGAATGTTCATGGATTCACAATTGCTGCTGGCTACCCAGAGAGCTGTGATAAATGCCCTGTCCACCTGTGTTGAACCTGACTATCTCCTCCTCTGATTGTTGACTATTACATTGGATATTGGAAGTGCAAATGATCTGTTCTTCTAAATATAGCAGCGTATTCTCTTTTGAGCAGCACAGGAGACTTGGAGAACCTCCCTGATGTCAGGGCCCCTCTGACCTGTGAAATGCAAGGACGCAAACCTGATTTTCAAAGCTTGCTGTGGTATTGATCTGAACTATACCACAGGCCCTTCCTGTCTCTGTAATCACAACTCCCTAAGACACCAATATTCCTATGTCATACTGTGTACACGTAAGCTGAAAGAAAACTTTTTTYAGAAATGCCAGAGCTTAGTTCTGAAGATACTGAAAATAACCGTGAATATTTCCTTATTTTCTTTACTTGCTCTTACCTGGAAAGGAGCCTGTTATTGCAGTGACTGAAAGACAGAAAAGAGAAACTGAGAGGAAGGAGAAGCTGGCATGAAAGTTTTTGCAGGAGCACAGTTCAGATCACACACTATTGAAATTATCATTGACCGTGGCGTAGATTTTAAAATACTTGAATTAAAAAGGGAATGAGGGGGAARCAGCAAATGAAATCCATCTGTATGAGAACAGGGATATACCATCAATCAGCTCACAAAGAGTTTCTCTATACATGTTGCCCTTGGACACTCATATAGAGAAGGGCCACATCTACTTATCAAGGAAAAGTCGTGGCACAGAATATGTACAGCATATGCATGCCTTTTATGCGGTGTCTTTTCATGCAAGTGTGTTTGTGATAT
Organism: Oceanodroma leucorhoa; assembly: GCA_030449065.1. Lineage (NCBI taxonomy): Eukaryota > Metazoa > Chordata > Aves > Procellariiformes > Oceanodroma > Oceanodroma leucorhoa. The sequence continues at coordinate 924,867 of JASVER010000155.1, read as the reverse complement.
ACATGCTTTACAGGAACATTTACAGTACCATACATCTGAAGAGCTATCCTTCTTTAGAGTCCAGATTGTTTTATTACCAGCTAAATGTTCTTTAAGCTACCTGTGAATGAGGGCATTGTGACATTTAGCAACTGGTTTGATTGAACACAGATGTGAACCATATTCCATATGGAGAAGATCCAAAGGGAGAGATCCTAGGCTTGTTTCTGATTTGCAAGTAGGAGTTTGAATGCAATTACTTGACATTGAGCTACCAAGATAGGTGGAAACAAATCACTTGCACATCTGCAGTATTGCAAATGTAAAATCAGCTGCAGTTTGAGATAGTGCACTGTCTTCAGAGGTGAGGAAAAAAAGCCAATGTATGTGAAAGCCAAAGTCCTGTGGAAATGGGCAGTACCCACTCAGAAATGGGAAGGGGCCAGGCATTCGTGTACATTGCTTACCAAGAGGCTTCCTAGGCGTGCCCCATTCCACATAAGCACCGCTTTCTAATGTCATTGCAGTCTATCTCTGAATATTACAAGAAGTGCTATTACCTGGGAAAGCATTTGAAAAAAATGGTTACATGGGGAATAGGGCTAAATTGATAATGCCAGTATGCAAGGTCTGTTAATAATTTTCCAGCATTTCTTGAGTGTAAAATTTACTGATGCAAAACTGAAATTGCACGTGGCAGAATTCATTTTATTACGGAAATGTTTATTTCTTATCAACAATTCAGGGAGGAAAAGCAAACAGTTGGGGCCAGTTCTGATATGTGTTCTGAACAGCTGAATTCTACAGGGCTGCTCACAGAAACTGTAACTAGCAGACCTCATTCTCTGCTCATGAAGAGAGAGAGTTTATCCTTGTCTTCGTTGCCTGTGGTGCTTGTTTGTTTTCCTTCCATTTGAACTGATTGTGCATCCGTGGAAATGTGGTCTCTCCAGTCTAGCCTGTAAAGTGGAACAGGGACTGAGCTCTAGTAGTCCCAATGAAATAGCTGTAGTCCACAAGACAAATGATGCTGAAATGAAATATTTCTGAGCCTGAATCTTCAAGAACTTTCTTTTCCGTGCAGATAATTGATTTTTTTTTTTTTTTTTGGCCCAGCTTTTCATCCTTGTTCAGCTGGGAAGAAATACCAAGTTTTTACTACCTTTGGTTGGTTGGTTGTCTTAAGTGTCCTTATCTGTAACTATTCTGCTATAACAATACTGAGCTGCCAAGAGATACTGAGCTTTGCAGCTCTCAAGGTATACCCCGGGGAGAGGCGTGTGTGTGTTGCATTCTCTGAATGCAATGCTGTAGGAGCAGAAAAAGAATTGTGTTTGATCTCAATTTAGACAAACTATGCTCAAATGATACTCCTGCTTGGTCAGGATACAATGACAGGGGCCAGAATAAGTGAAAAACCTGGCCAGAATAAGTGAAAAACCTGAGTTGCCAAAATCTGTTCCCAGGCTTGTTGAACTTCAGATTATAGGAAATACCAGTCTTAAGTACTTTCACAAGTATGTAAATATGCAGGTAAAAAAATCAGGAAGTTTAGTTTCTACCTCTGCACCACAGTCCTTCCTTTTGAAAATCCCCTGGGCAGAGGGAGTGAGACTGCAGCAGCCTGTAGGGACACCTGAACTTGGACCTGGGGTAACTCAGCTAAAACGGCAAAAATACATTCTACAAAACCACAGTGTAAAATCCACCACATAGGGTCTAGTCACAATGTGCTGTGGGAAGCTATGGAGCATGAGTCATTCCCCATCCTCTCACCCCCATGTTTCTACCCTCTTCTCCCTGCTCACATACCTGCCCTGTGTGTGCATGGATGCACTCACTTTGCACAGCTGATGCAAAGTTCAGAGTAAGTTCATTCTAATTGTGCAGATCTCTCCTTCTTTTTATAATACTCTCTGATTGTTTGGAAACCAGGAAGCTATGGTATCATGTGCAGGTAGCACAGCAATAAACATGTTCTCATCACAATTTACACATAAAGCGTGAGTCCCTCGAGGTAACTCATCCCCCTCTTGACAGCTTTAATAAAGGATGATGGATTGTTTCTAAATGACAGTTTAGGAAGATCAAAAATTCCCCCCTGTATTGTTTTGAGCTCTGGTGTACAAGAGCTGTTCTGTGTTCTGTGAAAGTTGTTTTTGCCTGTAAGCGCTGGGGCTCTATTACTCCCCTTCACAGTGGTGAGAAATGCTTAGTTACCACAGGAATATATTCATCCTGCTGCATACTCGTCACTTTTTSAAAAACTCTGCAGAAAAGCAAAGCCTAGCGTGGGTGGGAGGTGGGGAAATGCCAATAGCTGAATGCATTGCTGTCTTCGGATGCTGCTCTGGGCAGTCTCCCCATATGGGTTGTGGGGAGGAGGACGGATTGGATACTCATGCACCCAGGGTTGCCTCTGAGGGGTGAATGCCAGGAGGAGGCATCACCTGAACCCACCTGCGCTGGTTCAGCTCCCCAGCCAGCATATGCAGGGGACTTGGGGAGACCCAGGCCTCCCGGTACTTGGCAGTCACCTGCACCCTCTTTTCCCCCTCTCTGGCTTTTCTTTTTAAAGGCTACATGTGGCAGCAAATTAGTTCTGGAGGGCAGAGTCCTCCCTCTTGTTTCTCTTTGGCTTGAGATTTATTTCTCAGTGCGTGTGCTTTGTAGCTGCACTTGGCAGAGTGGAGTTTGTTCAGCTGTCCATTCCCTAGCTAATCTGGCGTCTTAAAATAAAAACAAGCAAGTGGATCTTTAGAGAAGGGTTGCCACATGAAGACGTGCAGAAAGTCATATGGTTAAAACAGCACTGCTCAAAGTCACTCAYGTGGTAAGAAACCAGATAAGAAAGAAAAAGCTGAGTGCCTGATGAGGGATTGGTCTGATGGTACATTGAGGTGACAGAATGAAGCCCAGACAAAAGCCCACTGTGGCCATGCAGCACCAAAATCATGTCTCTTTCACTGTGAAAGTAGTGGGTCCAAATGCTCTTTGGAGACTCTCACCTTCCATTAGGATGGAGTATGGCGTAGTCCAGCTTTTGCCTCTTGTACGTGAACAGCCAGTCCTTGGAGCAAGCACTGTTGCAAAACACTGGAAGAAGACGTTTGGTATGGATTCTCATCAAACCGCACAAACTCAGGAGGAAGTTCTCCACCCATGTGAAATGGAAAATTTTGAAATAGAAAACAGCATAGGCTGGAGTTAAATCAAGGCTAGAACTTGCCAGGGGTGCAGGATCCAGGGGATGGGAAGCTTGCAGCTTTCCTATCACTTCCCTGTTGGGAGGCAAAGGAGGACTGTCCCTGTAGATCTTTTCTGAACCTTTAATTCTCCACCCATAAAATTTTGTAATACTTTGTCCAGCCTGGTTGGACATCAGCTGCTTCATTTGGGACAGAACCATGTAAACTCACCTGTCCATCCTTTCTCTTCCTAATATCGCAGAATGAAGCAATGTTTTTGTTCCCTGCTGTTCCAGAAATCTCAGCAATATTGCTCTTATATGTGGGATATCAATACCAGGGAACAAATTTTCAAAGTCTTCTAAAAATTCCCAGGTACCTGGTCCATACGGATAGATTCCAGGACATACCTATGCATGAAAGAATGTGTATGGTTGTATACATAATCTGAGGAGTTTTCCTGCAGGAGGAGATGATAAAAACTACTCTTCTATTATTTATTGGAAAAAGAAGTAACTGAATTTTAAATTTGGGTTGAATCCTTCTTTTCCAGTTTTGTTTACCAGCTCCATAAGTGTTTGTTTTAGTGTATGTAATGGTTGTCTTTGAATGCCTTTCAGTAAGCAGATCTCAGTAATAGTCCTAAATATTTATAGTCTATATTTGTCAAGATTTGTGATATACTTTTTTTCTAGTGAGCAGGTACTTTGCTTCCTGTTGGATATTATTTATGTTAATATATCCTGTTACTTTGATTGCTGGTGTGTTTTATGACTGTGATATTCTTTCCCTTAGGCACAACAGGGATTTACCAGGGAGCCAATGGCCTGACAAATTCTGCAGGATTCAGTGCTGTGCATCAGGTGTGGTTCAGCATTTATTATTGGCAACCTTGTCACTTACTTTAAACACTKGGAAGATTGGTAGATCAGAGCAATTATTCTGGTGTTTACATATATTTTAAGGAAGGTACTGCCATGTGTTTTGCTGAACACCATTTTGCTCTACTCCTGTGGCCTGTCCGTTTGCTGGACTTCTAGGTATCTTGATTGATTTTAAGATGTGTGTATTGATACACAGGCTTGCACAGAGTGCAGTCCTTGCAGGAGGAGGATGTCCCGGCAGTCTCTGCCGTGCTGCTGTAGCASTGCCAAGAGTTTCATCATTCCTGTGCCATCTTACAACTTTCAGATATGTTTTCCGTCCTCTACGGAGAGCTCCACTTCTAGGATCCTGTTGTCTGCTGTCTTGGTACTGTGTAATAAATGTGAACAATTTGAAAGAGGCGTTGGCAGGCCCTGATGAATATTGAGCCATCTGAGCTGTCTGTGCGCTTTCTCCTTTGAGAATACACCTGTCTGTGGGCTTCATGCTTCAGATACCTTGATAAATGTGTGTGTATAAATAAACAGCATGCATATATACACAAGACAGATGTTTTTCAGTAGCAAATGGCTCTTCTTGATTGGACCAAACAAATGAGTACACTGTCCCAGAAAATGTGTTTTGGTTGGCCAATAGCTTCAATTCCTTGTTTGTCAGGTGATTGTTGACTTSTATTTTTAATGACAACAGTGGAAAATTTCTTTATTTCTTCAGTTTGGGCTAAAAACATGGTCAGTAAATGCTGATTTGATTGAATGCATTTGATTGAAGTATGAAGGTTACCTAAAAAGGGGAAAAATAATTGGGCTGTTTTCATTATTTTGTGATATTCTTCAAGAGAAAAGAACAAAATTCTCTCATTTCTTTTTCAGTTTAATTCTTATTATGACAACTTGTTCTTAAGAGTTCCCYGGTGACTGAAAGTTAATGAAATAGCTGTGTCACAGACAAAGATGTTAAGGAGGAAAGTGCTTTTAGTATTTCTAAAGACTATTTATTATTTAATTTTATTTAATACCAGAGACTAATTAGTATTTCTGAAGAAATAAAAACCTTTTGCTGAAAGACAATCCCCAGAGCATGAACACAGTTCTCAATCTGAAAAAGCAAATAGGTAGATAAGAGCAGGAGTTGCAATTAAAACKAAAAGAAACAAATTAAACCTTTTATGTTTTAATTGTCCAGACAGAAGTTTTCTAATCCATTCCAGTGTCCTGCTTCTCACAAAAATAGAACATATGGGGATAATAGTATGAAGTTTGTTTAGGAGCCTTAAAATCATGACAAAAGATTTCGTGATACCTCAGCTCCCTAAGGTCACTTGCACCTTGTATTTTTAGTTCATTTTTCTGTAGGTAGGGAAGATCACTCAGGCAACTTGCTGAGATAGTTGGACAATCTCAACTGTGAACGTTTCTGCAAAACAATTGTTACTTTTTTTCCTTCATTTTTGTAACCTGTTCTAACAGCTGATCAGAAAATGTTGCTGGTTATGGGAAAATGCAGCCTGTTTTGCTCCTTCCCTCACCCAATTATTCATTCTGTTCTAATTTCTCAGGTATTTTCTTGTTTACAGAGACTATGTGTTCCATCACGGCCCTTTTCAAAAAGCTGCCCTACTTCACTCCTATATAAAATTGTTGAACCCTGTAAWACAAAATGTGTCAGCACTGATAACTAAAATCCCATAGAAAAAACAGAATTCACCTGATTTCTGACCTCTTGTTGATTAGTTGACCCTAATAAAATAGGAGTATATTTGGGAGAAGCAGAAATGCAATTTCAAAGTGAATGAAACGTGGTTCTTTAGTGAAATTCTTGAGCCATGACTTGCTGCGTGTATAGATAACACTGCCTTTGTGATGCCTTAATCATTTATAAGATAAAACCAGATACACAGAAGTTAGATGTTTCTTTTTTCCTCAAAGGAATATTCATCATATCCAAGCTTTCCTCAAAGCCAGTACTCACAGTATTACAGCTCCTCCTACAACTCTCCGTATGTGTCTGCAAACAGCATCAGCCCCTCAGCCATTCCAACCTCCACTTACTCTCTGCAGGAGTCTTCTCAGAATATCACCAGTCAGAGCACAGAATCACTGTCTGGTAGGTGCATCTCTTCTCTTTTCAGTTTGGCAGTCTCAGCCACCTGTAGACATAAACACTATAACCTTGTTGTTGGAATTTTTTAAAATACATATATTTACATGGATAAATCAGATTTCCTAGCAGTTGACAGTTCTGCTTACACGGTGCAACACAGGGTTTTGGGAAGAGATTAGAACATCCAAGCTCTCTAAAACCATCCTGTGTCATTTTCATGAGTATGTGAGGTTTGATCTCCTCTAAAGGTAGTACAGAAAGATAAAAMAATTACATACAAAACCCAGATCAGTACTGAGGCCTAATGTGGGTAGCARTGAGTTCAAAACAAACAGCCATGCTCTGAAAAAGCCCCAGAGTTTCCTGATTGTCTGATGACTTTTTAGCCCATGTCTCTGTCAAGGTTTATATTCACCTCTTACTACAACATGAAATATATGCATTCATAAATAAGTACATCAAGAGAAAGATTTAAAAAATCAGCACAAACTGTTTGTCTAAGTTGAAAGTTCAAGATGAATTCCATGCAAAAAAGCTTCAAAATTGATGGCCTCTCTTTGAGTGCTTAATTTTTAAAGTCTCAAAGCTTAAATGGTTTATGGAATTACTGACGGATTATGATCCTCCAATGTACTCTTCAAGTACAATCTTCAGATATCACTTCCCTACTAAAGTTTTCGTTGGCATGCAATAACATTTACATAAAATGCCACATAATATGTGGATGATCACAGTATATGCCCATTGTAGGTCTGCTGACTTATGAAACAAATCTGAACATCTGTGGTTGCTCTAAAAGAAAAATAAACTAATATTGTTTTTTAAACAGAAATGATCACAGATTGCTCTAAAAGCAGTTGGAGGATTTTCTGTTCCTTAGATCTTATCTCAGCCTTTTTGAGAAAGGGTGATTTCAAAAAGGCTTGTTAGGCACAATCCAAGCTTCTCCGAAGAAGAATATGGTTATTCTAGGAAGCTGGAGAGGCCACAACTTAGCAAGGTGGAAAGAAAAATATGTTTGAAAAGGATTTGTARTGTAAGGTAAGTGAAATCCAGACAGGTTTATGAAACTCAAGCTAATCAAAACAGATACTTTATACAAAGGCTAAGTTCACCTTTGACTGTCTCTTCTCAGTTATTTCTAAAGTACTATCCTCTGTGAAATGGAATATGGCTAGTTCTATACTTTTAAATAAAAGTTGATGTTGAAAGTATATTTTTAATCATGAGCATTCATCAAATTTAAAAAAAAAAAAAGAAAAAAATTTTTTCAGAAGTTGAATTGGTCTTGGTTTCCTTTTCGATTGACTTTCTAATTTCTCTTTTGAAAAGCAGGAGGGGAGTAAAATTCAAAAAGCTTTTTTTTTTCAGTGAAAAATGTGATAAGGTTTTTGAAGTGACACATCCATTTTAAAATGTTATATATGCAGTCTTAGTGATTTTTTTAATTGTTTTAACAAATCTTAGGAGTTAAAAGTTATTTCTCTGACAACGTCAGCTGTTGACATGAAAAGAGTAAGATTTTCTGATTATGTTTTCACAGTGTTTCTGGTGCTCTCCATTAAAAGGTTTCATGCTTTAATTGTAATGATACAGTGCAAAATTTGACTTTACAATGGAATTTCTTTTTTCATAATAGGGGAATATTCAACAACACCAGCAAAAGATATAGAACCAGACAGACATCACAGAGGGTCAGATGGCAAGGTACGAGCCMGGTCAAAAAGAAGCAACGATCCTTCCCCTACTGCTGACAGTGAGATTGAGGTAATAACTTTAATTTATATTCTCTTAGTAAATCCAGCAAAGATAAACGGTTGCATCTATTAGCAAATACCGCCATCAGACTCGTGAGTTGTAAGAGCCAGAATAAAGTCAGTAATATAACTGGAGCCTACAGACATGGGTGGTCAAAACAATTGCTCAATTTCTATATTATCAGCATCTCAAACTACTCTTCGCATGTACATTTTTTTTCCTTTGGGCTTTTTAGAAGTCTGCTGTTTTGTTCTCCTGACTTGACATGCATCAGGGGATTTCTGTGGTTGTTAGGAGAGCAGACTCTCAGGATGACCAGCACACATGTAGTTCCAAAATTCCTGATGTTTCATTTTGCCTGCTTTCACAAAGCATCTACAGTCATTGCTCTAAATGCGTTTGAGATCTTAAAAAGCTCTAGTCCAACAGAACGTATTTCCTGACTGAGTGAATTCTTGCAATTGCTTAATATGTAACTATATTTCTTTTTCCACCCCGTCTGTCATCACAGCGTGTGTTTGTGTGGGATTTGGATGAGACGATAATTATTTTTCACTCCTTACTCACGGGAACCTTTGCATCCAGATATGGGAAGGTAAAATTTAATTTTTTTAGCATTACTGCTTGTCCAGCCAAATTGCATCGGGAACTGTGGRGGCAGCCAATGAGACAGCTTTTCAAACAGATGCTGCCGATTTCATTCAGACACATTTGTATAAATATGTCCTGTGGTATTTCCTTCTAACATGTGAAAATTTAATTTACCTCCCTTTTGTGTTGCAAGTAGTCCCTTATTTTTCAAAAGCTTRTATTGTTCAGCTGCTACCAGATAGGACATTGGGATGTTCTTTCARTGTCTGTCTTCTGCAAGAAAGGGCCTATCAAGCAGCCAGACAGCATTAACTCTAGCCTGAATGAGGTTAACACATTTTTTGTTAGACCAGTGTTTTCCTATGAATCTCAGACAACTTTTTAAGAGAGATTTTGTGTTGATCAGTCTAGATTGCCATGAAGAATACTGGCTCTGCTTCCCACATGGCTGCTGAAGCTCACATTTTTAAGGGGTTTTAGGAACTATAGCTATCCATACTTTAGATATCCCCTTTGAAATGCAGGCAATTCCATTTTTTTAGGTAACTCTCTCCGTGGCTAAACAGACTAAACTTGGCTGCTAAGGAGAAAACACTGGCTCTTGGATTTAGTACCATGTGCTTCAATTTCTTCCTAAGGCAGCTTTTTATGATAAACACTTAAGTCACTTTGAATTGCAGAATGTCAAACACTTTTAAATGGGTAGGAAAAAAGACAATATCATTACCTAATTAAAGGTGGATGACCTAGTTGGCAGCTGTTTCCACACATGGCTTTGAACAGTCAGCTTCATCAGGAGACTGGAAAATAACCCTGCTTCTCTCTAGAAAGCAGAAATATGATTTGACATCATTTCATGGCTTTACCAGCTGTACTTGTTTTACGATGGTTATAACAAGCTGAATGTGTAATTAGTAAGATAGATTTATTGTTCACTGTTAGATGTGCACAGTTGTAAAGGATATAAAATGGTGTTTGTGGTGTGGAAGTCTACTGCAGCACTTGGAATGCTGCTAGCACTTCTAACAGCACCCTCTGAAAACCAAGCACGTGTTTCCAAGCAGGGATTTATTCAGACCCATGTTGTACAAGGTAATTGAAGCGGTTACTTTTCCCAGGGAATGTAATGAACGAGGCAGTCTGAGGTATACATGTGTAAGCTCAAACCTACTGCCTGCAAAAAATAGAAAGAATTAGGCAGGGTCAGGAAACATAAACTTACGCTGTGTAGATCTGCTATGTGGTCATGCTTAGCATAGGGTAGGGGCTGCAGTATGCATATGGAGAATTCCCTTAATGGGCTGATTTTGTCCTAGCATAAAACCTCTGAAGCAGATGCCTTCATCTGCTGCCTCCTGCACAAGTTCAAAGGGTGTGGGKTTGGGATCTGCTGCATGGGGGCAGATGGTGATGGACCAAGGGGTGTGATGGACCCATGGAGGTGAGAAGCCCTGCCATCGCACTACCTGTGAGCTCTTGCTGATGGGCTGCCACAAAGGCAGAAGCTGCCATCTCTAGAGCAGCTGGTGTGGGGATGAAGTGGCATCAGGGAGTGGAGCCAGAAAGGGTTTATCAAAAGCAATCACCAGTGGCTGAGCTGTTCCCGTTGGCCGTGAGAGCAGAGTTAGGCCAAGACAAGGGCACTCRTGAGCAGCAGCCTGCAGAAGGGACTAGGGAGAGAGGAAAATAGGAAAATGGAAACTCGGGGGATTGTCTGCTTTGGAAGGCCTTTAAAGGTACAAAATGACAAACTTCTGTTGGCTGTTCACTTTATACAAATGTAAAGAATGATACAAACAGGAGAATTTTTTTTGAATGAATGAATCATCTTTTCTATTAAGTTACAACAGGCTCTTTGAGAAGCCTCTAGAAGGRTTTTTTTTTTTGTAGTTCTTCATTTGTTTCATCAGCATTAAATTCCTCAGGGCTTTCTTATAAAGGAAATGGTTGTCTTATAAAAGTATTATAGGGTAAAGGCTTGATCCAAAGACAACCAGAGGCTTTGGTGGGCTTTGGAACAGAMCTTAAACCAAGAGGGAAATACAGCACACTCAGACAGGCTGTCCTGGGAACCATTAAATAGTAACACAATTCAAAAATGTTTAAGTGAGCTGAACTATCAAGTACAAGTGAAGCAGTGAGCCAGAGGTTAATAGAGTTTCAGAATCTCTTACTTGAATAATGTAGGAAGTATTAATCTCAAAGTAAATTAAGTATCAAGGCCTAAAATTCTTATTTTTGTCCATAATTGATCATAAAGATTCATGTGCCTATAATTAGACATGCACATGCTTTGAATTAAATCTCACTCATGGAGGTCTTGGTTCTGTAGGTCTTCCTCCAGAAAAAGTGTCAGTTTATATGATCTTCACCTTTCCCCTGACCAACTTTAATCTCCCRCTATGATCCTGTCTGTTGCACTGGTAGAGCTGCTGTGCAGCCACTCAAAGAATTAGTCTATAAAGTTGATCAAGGTGAAGAATAACACCTCCTTCTGGGGTGATTTTTCTGGGAAGAAGGGAGGAGGAACATCAACCATAGTTTCAGAGATTTGGGTCTAAACTCCTGTGTTATTTAGCTACAAAATTTCAAAATGGTTCTGCATGTTGCCCCTTCCTTGGTGATGGCAGCAATAGGGAGCTGTCCAAAAAAAATCTGATTTTGGGGGAAAAAAAATAGGGAGGGGGGAGAATTCACAAAAAGGATTATCAATYGTGGTCATATTATTAATCATTAATGCTTCAATGTGTGTTTTCTGACCTGATTTCATATGAAAATTCTCTTTATTTGGTTTCTGAGGGAAACCTCTATGGTCCTTGCCATAGATACGGGCTCCTCAGAGCATGGACAGTTCATCTCAGGTGTTTAGAAAATAATTTGCTCTCAGCATTAATAGAAGTTAGAACAGAAAATTTACTCAAGGTTGAAGCATGAATGAATAGTCAGCCTAGGTTGCTCCTTTTTTGTCCCCTTTACCCAAACTCTTTGCGCTATCCCATGGATTAGACAGTCATCAGACATTTGGTCTTAATGTCTTTCCCATACGGTCACTGCAGTATACCCTTTGTAGTGGCAGTCAGAGTGGCCTGCAAATTCACATCTCCTTTTGCTTCCTTGCCCACGGTTGAATGGATGCATACCTGCACAAACATACAGAGTCACGGTCTAAGTAATCGSGGCAGCAAAGCTGTCAAACCTGCGGAAATCTCTCCACCCTTTGGTTCCTCAGCAGGAGGCCCTCTGACAAGAAAAGGCAAAAAAAAAAAAAAAGTTCCATAGGCAGTAAACCCTGGATATTATGTTCAGGAGGGTTTAGAAACCTGTTCTGCAGGCTTCTGATCACAGTATGGGTGCAGAATATTTACCATGTGCCTTGAGACTACAACAGATGTAGACCATCATTATAGCTGTACTGTCCACCCAGCCCTTTTAATCCCTTCAGGCATGTATAATAGAGCTCCCATTCAACAGGAAGATGGCTGCAGTTTTTACTATGTCTGCAAAGATGTGCCCGCCAAATCACTGACTAAACAATGGGAAAACCGGGTCAAAATGTGTAACAGTGCTGCTGGAGTTTCGCATGAGTTGGGTAAAAGTCAATGGGCTTTGGCCATTTGTTTGAAGCAGCTAGGCACAATACAGAAAGACTCTTTTGGTGGTATTAATTCAGACACAATAAAAAGAGATTGCATGCTCTCCCATGCCAAAAAATATCATGAGTTTATTCCCCTTTCCCTGACTGAGGTATCTGCAAGCTTGTTCCATAATCCGTGTTGTCAAAGCATTAAAAAAAAATTTCTGCATCTCTTTCAGTCTCAGAAATTTTAAGTATTGTATTGCAGATTCATTCTCATGCTTTTTGAAGGACTAGTATCAAGAAAAAAGGGGRCACTGGATGCATTGTTTTCCCTAGCTGAGGGGTATGTGTGAAGCTAATACCTTTTCTCAGTATTTTGTATTGTTCCCAGAATGTGTATTCTTGTTCTGTGTTGGTACACTCCTTGGGATTTTAAGAATTGTGAGTAAAGTAAAATCTGGAGTTAAAATTCATCTTCACGTGCAAGTTACTCTGAAATCCTTGAACCAAATGGAAAGGATTTTATTTTAGCACTGATTTAAAGAACTGAATACATAGRACAGTCTAAATTCTTGAATTGTGTTGGATCTTTATCAGTACTTTGATAAGGTCTCCTGATACCTGTAAGATGCATAGCAATTTCTGAGATTGTTCAGCATCTTGAATTGGCTTGAATTAAGAAAAACATACTGCAAAAAATAACAAAGCACATTATGTCCCAGTTTTAAATGAGTCATGCAAAGTCATGATCTAGACTTTAGTTAACCTTAACTGAAAGGTGTTTAGATTGCCTGTATTACACTGTGTCCCTGTGAGCCTGGACTATGTGGTCGCTTTGCCTGGAGTGGCCACTCTGGCTGCTTTCAGTGGGGACTTGCAATTTGCCTCGTAGTTGCTTGATTGATGTAGAGGCTGGTTGTSTATGATAGCCATATTTTTTTTATTGCTTTTGCATTTCAGAAGCGGCAACATGAGAATTATCCAAGTTGTAAGCAGATAGGTAGCAGTGAGATAGAGGCAGGGCATGCAGTCAGGTTTGCAGTATGTGCAAACATGGGCTCTGCCTCTCTGATGAGGACTTGCAGTGGCACAGGTATGTGAAGAACTAGGAGAGGGTCCTCCAACGATAGCGGGGCCTCAAGACCTTTTGGACAGAGCCGCTAAAGTTGCTGCTTGGCCCAGCTGAGGACAGGATATAAACATGATTTTCTAGCATTTCAAGGAAGTGTCATAGCTGCTGTATGTTGGCTGTCTGTGAACTGGACTGTCTTGTTCTCACCAGAAATGATGTTGTGGATCTAAGAAACCGTATTCCGCAGAAGTTTCACTGGCAGTTACATTTCTTACAAAAAGTTTTCCTCTAAGTGAATTATAATTTCCAATTAAAAAAAATAGTCATTCAAAAGTTCCTGCTTGGCTCTACTCGAGATCTTTGTAAAACYCTAGGTTGTGGGGTTTTTGGGKTTTTTTTGGKTTTTTTTTCCTGCTTTCATTGAATGCTTCAAGTAGCTTGTGCTTTTCCCTGCTTTGTTCTCTCACAGGACCCTAAAGCCMGGACCTGATTGAAACACCATAGGGATTTAATCAAATCTGATGGTGATTCATGCTTCTAATGGCCGAATCTGTCCTTTACTACTTTACAAACTGAGAAGGAATAAAACCCCATTTTATTGCTCGGCTGTTAAAAACTATTTGTAGAAGTTGCTAAGGTTCAAATCAAAAGCGCCCTCCCTTGAGAACTATTAGTTAATTCTAAGTGCCATGGCGTCGCTTTTTTTCTTCTTCTCTCGCTTGAGATGTGGCCTTATATCACTACTGCTGTTCAAACATCTGAGAGTTTTCCATTCCTTTGACAAACATGAGCCAAAGTGCTTAAGGACATCTGTTTATTTTATTTCTTTAATGAGAAAACCTTCCAATTTCTTACTGGCTCAGCTGTGTTTATTTACATTTTGTTAGTCATATGTGTGGGGCACCTTGGGACGTTAAAAACCTGCAGAGGCCTATGCTGAGGGCTGCTAGCAGGCATCCTGGTCAGAAAGGCAGAATAAGCCCTTCCTAAGGAAAACACAGTCCTTGGAACTCCATAAAATAGATTTTCAAAACAAATAGAGCCTAATTCACTCAGTAGATCATGGATTAAGCCAAGATGAATACAATTTGGAAAGGATTTTCTGAGGAAGTTGGAGATTTTTTTTACCCACTGGAGGCTAACCTTGTATTTAATGCCTTTTTAAGTTAAATTAAAAAAGCATTCAATCACTGCAGGTAATAAAAAAGTCTGTTACTTTAGACATGCTGCTATATCAATTATTAGTTCATTATTGGAGAGAAGGGAGTAAATAATTCCAGCCATTTGATTATTTCAAATGTGTATTTCGGGAGCAAACATCTGTGTTTATCATCTGTACTAGTTGATGAGAAGCAGCAGCAGAAACAGCAAAAACAGATCCACAACAGCTTAGATGGTGGGCATGGGAGATGCTCTGAGCTCATGTAGATGTAACCTCTTGTACTAGAGCTTAGGTGAGCAGAGGGTTTTCTAAGCAAAGTGCACATGTGGCATTTGGAAGTATTAAAGGATTATTTTTTACATAAAATGTATATCAGAAACAATGCTGGATTGTCAAACAAGCAGGAGTAAAGGGAACCTGCTTTCCAGTATCGCTGAATCGTGACTTGATTTTAAGGGAAAAATAGTTTAAAAAAGCCCAAAGGGACATAACTTGTGTTAGRAAGTTGCATGTGCAAAATATGCAGTTGTGCTGAGGATTACAGACTGTGATGTGTTTCCACCRAGCTTTCCGGGAGTTTTTTATTTTTCACAGAGCTATCAAGGGCTTACGTATAGAAATACAGTGATTTTCCTGTGTTGAAGGGAAAGGAATGAAGACGTATTTGGTTTAAATTCCACTCCCTTTTTTGACATTTATGCCCTGTATAATAAAAAGAAATTATTTTAGATTTTTGGTCATGAACATTTTGTATTACTAAATAAAAGTAATTTCCATTTGTTCTCAAGCATCATGGCCCAGCTTTTAGCCTGTATTTAAGTACAGTATTCCCACAGGACTGGAATCCATTTCAGAACTCATTGGTTCAGACACTGGATAAATTAGTGTGGTCATTACTGCTTGTCCCTGAGCATAGTTTGTTTAGAGAGGGAGGAGAACCTTTTCAACCTCTGTGTGCTCTTGAATGTGAGGATTTAGTGACTGACATGCCCATTTGCTTATTGCTCATTTCCAAGGTGTAGTCCCCAACCATTTCTGAAGAGATACATGCCAGTAAAAAGAGAGTGAGTATCTCTTGGTACTACCTTTGGAAGTACCTCTCAAGTCACAGTAAGGGTGAATATGAAAAGATATCTGAAGARAAGGGATTAAGTTACATTTCCTCTCCGTCTAGCATGGACTTTTCACAAGGTCACACTGTGATGASTGTAGACACTATTCATTTAAATTTGGTAGATTGTCTAACAAACCTGGATTTATCAATGTTTAGGTAAAACAATATGTCTTCATTTTGGGGRAAAAAAGTTTAGAGCCTGAAAAGCTGAGTGATTCTATTTGAAAAAGGAAAATCCTTTTCTAAAAAGTCTGAAGTGTCATCACTTAAGTCACTTCTGACAATGGGTTTYGGCTCCTGAGCTACTTCGGTTGCTTAAAACAACTTTTCTCACAAATATTCACTCTCTCACTTGAAAAGCTCTGARAAGCTAGGTCTAGCTGTAGCCTGTGTCTATCAAAAAGATAAAAGTGCAAGCTAAGCTACTTAAGTGTAGTAAGAGAGCTAAATATGTTCTCTTCCTCAAAAAGACGTGGACTTACTTGAGCTAGAACTGATGCACATGGTTAATTTCCCATTATTATGGGAAAGCCTTGTTCATGTCTCAAATTCTGATCAAGGCGTAAAATGTTGCAAACAAAGAATGATTATTCTCACAGACTCTTTTTGTTCAAACATGTGGCCCAGGCATTTATATGCTTGCTTTTTTTATTATTATTATTATTTTTATACTACAACCAAGCTGGTCCATTTTGCAGGAGTTTCCAAGTAATTAAACCCAATTAAAACTATTAAATTCTTTCTTTTGGTGACAACTTCATTATTAACAGCTAACCACAAGGAGGAGATTTAACTTAGAAAGCCCTTGATTGTATACTAATCCGTCTCTCACCTCTGGCTGACACCTGTGGCAGATAAACCCTATAGAATAGGAGTCTGATGAATACTCTTAATTAATACTTTCTTCCTTGTAGAAAAGTAATTATTTGCTCACGGCATAAACAGGTATTTGGCAGGGATTTAAAGAGACTGATTAGTTTTAAATACTAGGGCTTTATTTTGGTTTTTTTGAAGTGGGGGCAGTGGGGGGGAGGTCTGAATCCAAGATCCACGCTCAGAATGACTTTGTCCTAACATTTTGAATGTCGGGTTAATTGGCACATTGCTAAATAGAAGCAGAGTCAGACAACAAGCTGATTTGTTATCCATCTCAAAGGAGCCAGCTTTGCCCCTTTGCTAATGGCCTGCAAGTCTCAACAGGGTACCTGTAAGGCAGAGGCTTGGAATGGGCTTTGGAGCCAGGATCGGAGGCAAGAGTGACTTGCACTTGAGAGATTGCCAGAGATAAGTCTGCTTCTCTCTTCCTTTCAAAATTACAGTGTACAAGAGGGGAGAGCTGGCTGTGGACATCCAGCCAACTGGATTAGTAGTAGCTGCAGGTGTTAACAAATACATGTCTTTTTAATGCATACTCTAGGGCAAGTATAAGCAGTTTATGAAAAATCAATTTCAGGAGAGCAGTGGTAAGAAGGTTTTAATACAGAATCATTTGGGAGGATGCTGACGGTGCAGTTGAAGTGTGGCTGCAATGCACATGGGCTTTTGTGTAGGTAATGCCAGTACCTTTAGTAGTGAAGATAGGGCAGTGCAGGCTTCTGTGTAGGTTAGCTCCTGAAAAAGGGTCTAGGGACCTACACAGTGAACACTGCAACATACTTGCAGCTATTTGTACCCACATTCGGTAGCTTGAAGCTAATTTGGGTATGCCTATGCACACTGCATTCCCTTTGCTTTGCTAAAATACAGACTASTCAGAGTTTCACATGCAGTGAGCAGACCTAACTTCCCACTTTAACCCGCTGCTGTAATAGGGAAATATTTGTTCTTTGCTCACCTCCAGTTTTTATGGAAATCATCTTTAAGCAAAGACAGACTGAATGGTGTTCAACAAGCTCCTTTTAGCCATCTTCTGTCATCCTGTTACTCAAAATGAGGGGATAAAATGAAAACAGAAACAGAAATTAATTTTAGGCGAGGTGTTATTAGCTCGGAGGACATAATTGAACTCAAATTGTAATTTTAGAATGTGGTTTACTTCAAATGTACAGARCTAGTTCAAGGATTAGGAACAGTGCTTGCAACTAGCCAACGTAAAAGCAACATTGAGAACAAATGTGTCAGCTCATGCCATTGGGATATGAAAGAAAACGTTCTTCTTGGTGAATGGACACTTTTGTCTTCCTCTGCAGCATGTTTCACAGGCTTCTGTTGCCCATGTTTTCCTCTAGTAGGACTATCTGCTGAACAGGCAGCAAAAACCTTAAAACAAGCAGATATGGAGCTGGGAGTTGGCAGTGCCTCACTTAYGGTGGAAATTACCTTGCTCGCAAGGTGTTGCCGTTGTCAGCAGTAGGCAATAGCCCATCAGTCCTTAGTTGAAAGTCACCGCTGTGACAGAAACAGCAGAGGCACATGTGCAAGGATGCGCTTTAGGGCAAACATTTTTGATCCAAAATGTTAAAAAAGGGCTTATCTTACTCTTTGTATGTTTTGATCCTTTATTGTTCATGAAGGAGTAGTAGGGAATGGGGGCTTTTTACCTCTCAGTTCCCTCAAGATATGCACTAAGCAGAAATGGGCAGCTGTGAAACTACTGCTCCTGTTTGTTAAAAGTGGGAGTGGAGGGTGTATTGAGGAAGGGGAATATCAGTTTCTTCAAGAATGAATACTTCAAAATGACCACTGTTCCCCTGGTGCTTATTTCCCCAAGCCGATGGGAAGAAGCCTGTTGAAGCTGTGTGTTGGAGGGTCAGGGGTGCCTGGTCTGTTATGTCCGAGCACCAGAGGTTAGCACTAAAAGTAATTTGTGGGGCTGTTTAATTTCAACCCTGAAGGAAGCTCCAACAATGGTGCATGGCAGAGGTGAGGCATATAGGGATACACTGTGGTGCTGGAGGTTTTGTTTACAAAAGGAGTTTATTGCCTGTTTTCTACCCCTGCCTCTCATTGTCCTTGTTTGTGAAAGCATGACTCGTAGATTAGCAGAGGGGTAGGACCTCATTCTTCTAAAGTTACTAAACAAGCACTGAGGGTTGAGTTTTTAGATTAATCTGTTTTCACTGTAAAAAGTGGTTCCTGGAGGAGATTTGATTTCAAGCTGTCTGTAGTCCATTCTTTCTTGGGCTTCATATGCATCAGAAAACATTGGCTAGATCTGTTACCCAGGAAGCTTGTTCCCAGGGCTTCAGGGTGCACTTTTCCAATGGAAAGACATGTTAGCAGGGATCATCGGCATGAATGCAGCAACTTTACCTTGGCTCTGCTAAACTCACACTACTCTAACGTAGGCATTAGCAGTCCACCAGGGCATCCCCTGCAGCATAGAGATGTCCTTTAGTGCTGCAGGATTTCTGTGCCTAGGAAGAGCTCTTCATCAACATCTTCAGATAAATTTCATAATTCTCTTTCAGATTATTTACACACTGTAGAGAGAATTTGGACAACACATTGATTGATAYACCTATCTCATTTTGTGCTTTCCCATCAGTCTGATTTTCCTGTTTATTCATACTTGAATTGAAAGCTGTAGTGACTGTGTCTTTCCTCTGTGTGGGTGCAACCTCTAGCACAGTGGGGTTGAAGTTTGGGACTAGTGCTTCTAGATGCTACAGTAATGCAAATAAATAACTGCCAGTGGAACCCTGRCCTAGTGCCTCTAGACACCTATATCATACTGGGAGTGCTGATTTGCCTTTTAACTTTATCAACCTCTTTAAGACTTGGAAGCATGCCTTGCTATAGAGGAAGTATCCATACTGTGAAAGCAGTGATGCCAAATCATTTCCCCAAACGACTTCCCCTCTGGGTGGTAAAGTGCATATTTCTGTTTTATTTTCATTCTATCATATTCTCTATCTCAAGAGAAAGATTTTTTTTYCCTCTCATCTACAGTTCAATTTCCATATTGTTTAGTTTAAGAGAAGGTAACTTCATACACTGTGGAAATGTTTCCTACTCCCCATTAGTGATTAATACCAATAAAGCTAAAGACAAAAYTTACAGGATAAATGACAGATACCAACCAATGAGATTTCCTGAAAGAGTTTTAAAGGCTAATGATCCTTGAAATGTATAAAAATAAATTGCTTCATTAAAAACTATTTTACAAAATAATTTCTTCCTAGCAGCGTATTTTCCTCAAAACAGTTCCCCCGTGTAACTACACCTGGGTAGTAAAATTTGATTCAGTGCTGTTCGCATGGGGCCACAGTCAGATGCCCTGATTACGCCTGCGTCCCTGTGCCTCGTCAGGGGAGCAGGTTTGGGGCTTAAAATTRGAGACATGTTCAAGGCAAGTCTGTTGAAGTTTACTTTTTGCCCAGAGGAGAAAGTGCCCTTCTTTCTGGGACAGCAACAAGCATGTTTAAACATGAGTGACAGAGCTTTTCTTTAGATGGGCACAATGCTTGTGAGTCACACACATGGCTGAAACCACAGCCATTCTGCTCTAATTAAAGAGAACTACACCAAGAATGCGTAATAATTAGGTTAGTGTGTAATACACCATCCATGTCAACAGCATCTGCCGCAAAGGTTGATTGAAATGTACTCGTCCTCCAAACATTGTGCTCCCTGTTAGAGCTCCTCAACTAATTCACTGCTGTCCTGTCATACAATAATATGACTCCACAGAAATCTGCAGAAAATTAGAGCAAAGACTACATATAAATCTGCCCTGGTTTAGCATGGCTTGTAACTTTAGTGGAGGAAAACCACCCACATAAACATAAAGATGAGAGATCCCTGTCCTAATGAAGATGAATTACAAATAAAAGCCTGTAGTGGGAATGGTTTTTGTTTTGTTGGTTTTTTTTTTCCCCAAGTTGTCTGTTGTTGTTTAGTTTGAACAGGCACAATGCTTTTGAGCTATGAGTGTTTATCAAATTAACCACAGATTATTTTTGCTTGTGTTTTTGAAGTATTTAATGAATAAGTAAATGTTCTGCTGGCGACCTTGTTTGCATGAGGGRGTTTCTATGCTTTTGCTGTGGGTTTAGGAACAAGGTCAGTTGTTTGGGGGTGGGAGGGGTGGTTGACTTTATGCGTGAGAGGCATGGAAAAGTGACTGAGACTCATTAATATTGCAGTGCACCAGGCTGGGTACAGCAGGTCACTTGATTGTATTTCAGAGTAACAGATCCRCAGAGGCTGCACCCAGTGCCCACTGGGCAGCTTTGAAGCAGTAAGCCAAGAGCTGTAGGAGCCCTGCGGCCGCCATCCCCCATCCAAGGGGCAGCTTGGAGGACCGAGTAGGTCTGCTGTGCACATGCAGTCAGCTGTTAACGTAGCCCTCCAAGCCAGAAGAAAGGGARATGGCCCAGCCAAAAGTGTCAGTCACTTCTGCCGTGCAGGATTGTCTGTGGGTGGCTTCTCTGGCCAAGCAGAGTCAGCCTCGTCAGCTTGGGCTGATTTAAGCTTGCGCTTGCTGACTTGGCGAGGAAATGAAGTGACAGCCCTCTCACAGGCAGTTGTGGTGTCTCAGCTGGGTAGCAAGGGGCAGGGAAAAACATTMATTTTCTAAAACAAATCAACTAAATGCGCTAAAGTAGAGCTGCAGGTAGTGTAGTACTTCTCAAGGGGAATTTACTTAAGGTTTTGCCACTGATGTTGGTAGGAGCAGGATTTGGATTTGAGAAAGTTCACACGTGCTTAAGAATGTGTAGAAGCCATTTTAGAGCTGCTGGCATGTGCAATTTCACATTCTCTTGATCGTTAAAAAAGTGTGTTTTAAAAATGCTGCAGGCAGCCAGAGCTTCTGCATCATGTCCTTCCCTTTTAAGAGGCGGCTTGGGACCCTCCTGGGGAAGGGCCAAGTTAGACCCACACCCAGCTAGGCAGGGGGCTGCTGATACAAGAAAATGGCAGAATGAGCAAACCATCACAGTCAGCCAGCCCACGCAGACAGGAGCATCGGGTGCATGTTGCCATTTCTAAC
Organism: Oceanodroma leucorhoa; assembly: GCA_030449065.1. NCBI lineage: Eukaryota > Metazoa > Chordata > Aves > Procellariiformes > Oceanodroma > Oceanodroma leucorhoa. Next base: position 903,503 of record JASVER010000155.1, on the reverse strand, counting down.
ACTAGCTAGAATGACAGATTAACTCATCCAGCATTTTAATGTGCTGTGTCTTGTCTTGTTTTGTCTTTTTTTTTTTTTTTTTAATCGATGTAGTTATTTGGGTGTAACTGCCATTATGGCTACAGTTCTGGCTCTGCAAGCATGCTTTATACCACTGCAGAGCACACTCTGTCCTGAGGAGGAATAGTCATACTTGGACAAGCAGTTTATCGTGCTATAATTGGGTTTGCATGGTAGGGTGGGATTGTTTTAACTCTGCTGATGCTGTTAAATAAGTAGGCAGCTTCAGTGCTAGCTTTGCAGTAGTGTGGCTGCTCTTGCATCTCCTGCCCAGGTGCACGTGTGCTGCCGAGGACAGTAGATACTGTACCACACGCTGGGCTCTGATGTGGGAGCAACACATCTGGCTTTCTGTCCTGTTCTGTGCTGATCACCTGAGTTAGCATGGCAGGAAAGACACAAGCCAAGTGTGCTGAGACACATGGATTGCACCCTTTAGAGAAAGAGACTTGATTTATGTTTGAGCTCCTRGGTTCTGTTTTCAGATTTTGCTCACCAAGTTGCTGTTGGACATTAAAAGAGAATAATGCTGACCTTCTATGGCTGGTTTGAAGGACAAAGTCAGGAAAAGATCACCCTCTGTGTGCTCTCTTGCTTGTAACTATCCCCTAACCATTCACTAATGACGCTATTGGAAATCAATTCTTGGTCTAACCTACTGAAGCAATTCTTACGTAGTCTCAGGTGTTTAAAGGTTCTTGTTATATCATCTGAAGTGTGTGGGCTATTATTGGTCAAGACGAGCCATAGACATCCTTCAAAGAACAGAATTTGATTATCTAGGAGAGCAAAAGAAAGGATGGGAAAATCATGTTAAGATACACTAGGGAAATAAAATTACTTTAATGAACATATCTTCAGAAACAGGAATGTGTAGRTCCTATGTTTACTCTAAGATCTCCCACCCCCACAAACAAAAGAAAAACAAAATCAAAGTGAATGGAAAAAAACTGATTTTCCCCTAACAGGACACCACAACATCTGTGCGGATAGGTCTTATGATGGAAGAAATGATCTTCAACCTTGCAGATACACATCTGTTCTTTAATGACCTGGAGGTATGTAGCTGCTTATTTTATTTAACATCTCTCTCTTTAATCATTTGCATCTGGTCTACAAACTTGTTTTTCTGGCCAAGAAACTTTCATTTTTGACCCCAGAGAAGTGGGCCTTAGATGGCTTATTGGAAGCATACTTTACTATGTCCCTTTGACATCTTCATTCTGTTAAGGAATTTTTTTCTAAATACGCGGTAACAATGATGGCTTTTGGCAGTTTTACTAAATCTAATAATGAGGACATTGCTGCTGCTTCTCCTGAAATTTGCTATTTAATAATTTTATTAAGCTAAATTAGCATAGATCCTATGGGGCAGGTAGCAATTAGCTATGAGCCAATGCAGAGGTTTTAAAAATGGTCTCTGTTCTTGAGGAAGCTCTGTTTGCACWCACAGACCGAGCAGGAGGTCTGCTGAACGCACACTGCAGGATGAAACTATGGGAATTTTAACATAAAAGACCGAGAGGAAGAATCCTTCCTGTTTGTGGCATGGTTAGATCTGACTATGCCTTATACAAAGCGAAAACCCTTTTGAATATAYGGTAAAATTCAAGCAAAGTGATGCTAGCAGAATTCTGTCACCAGCTGAGAAACAGCTTGTACAGCGCTGATGAAAATTTGTTTGCATTTGCAGTCAGTAGAAATAGTCTGAATGAGTCACATCCAAAGAGAGTAAGATGGGGTTTGTGCTGTGGGCACCTTGGAGTCAGAATACTGCTTGGAGGTGTTTGGAGGAAAAAAATCTGGCATCCCTGCGCAGAATTCTATGGTCTTTTTCTTCTCTTGAAAAAGGAAGAATTTGTTTCTGTGCCAGATGAAATGAGAGAACTTTTTCTGTGCCTGATGAGTTCAGCGAGAACTTCTGAGTTMACTGCTTAATTGCACTGTGGTCCTCTGCATTACAGGAGATACAACCTTTCCTGCCACCTGCCTCCTTACAATCTGAGGTTTCACTTGCGGAGAATTTTCATTTCCTTTCAAAGACAAGTAGTGGGTAGCACCTGAACTGACAGATTTTTCCTGTTCCAGCTTTTTTCAAAGACAGAATTGGTGATGAGGGTGCAGAAGGTGCAAAGTGAAAAAATCCTTCTCTTAGGGRAAAAAAAAAARGGGGGRGAGCTTCTGTTTGAGAGTCCAGGGACTATATAAGTAGTGATAATATATAATATGCAACTAGCACTTTTCACCCATCAGATCTCAGCATGTGGTGCAACAAAGCTCCATGTCCTGCACAAAGCCACCCTCCAGAAACCCTCTGCCTATCTGGATTTTTGCAAGAGTATAAGTTCGCAAATCATTTTAAAACAAGTTTTCTCCTTGCTTCACTTACCGCACTAAAACATGACGTAGCAAATTGTCTGGCCTCAGTCAAACTCTGCACGTTTATCAGTCAGTAACAGCTTTGGCTGCTAGAAGCAGGGTCCTCAGTTTTGTCTCACGTGGCCACTCAAGTTGTTCTTCAGCCACTACAGTAGAGCAAAGTTTTTAATTATAAAACATTGGTATGTTGTGGGTTTTTTTTTTCTTTTGTGGTTTCTAGACATTAAGGAGGCATTAGCTAAACAAAAATCGCTCAGGTATGGGACTYTCTCATTCCAGCAGGACTATGTAACTAAGTAAGAACTAGTCCAGTGAAGAGATAAAGTTTAGCGCTGTGTCTCCAAATAGAAATCAGAACCTTCTGCAAAATACCTGGCCTCCATCTGCAACACAGAAAGACAGCCAGGTGCTACAGGATACATCTGTTCAGCAAAATACTAAGGSAGGTTGTCTCAAAGTAGGTTGGGCTACAAAGGTGATAAATAAGAACATTTATGYTACTAGTGCTATTTTGTTGCTGCATGAGAAAAGAGAATCAATTTTTGCTGATTTCCTGGGCTATCTTACCTGCTTTTACTAAAAAATTGAGAAACACAAAGTTGGCAGCTGAATAAGTGAGTCARTATAGCCTTAATGGACTTGCCAGAGGGTGTAAAGGGACAGCGTAGGCACCTAAAGGTGAGAACAACTTGCTGCTGGACCTGGATGGCTCAAAACCATGAAAAACATTCAAAACTTTTGAAAACAAATAGTGTTCCAGCTAGCCAGAGCAGAAACAAGCAAAAAGATAGCATTGTGACACAATTCTATCTTAGGTCCAGCACCAAGATAAAAATGCTAAGTATTGTAARTGATGATGTATGGAAAGAGAATAGCATTTTCTACTGAAAAATTTCAGTTTTCCCTTTTCACACATGCTTGATAAGTGAAACAAACCAAAGTTTTTTTCAAACTAAAACCACCAAGGTGGTTTGGTTTTAGCTGAGCCTTTTCAAGGAAAAAAAATGAGGGATAAGGGAGAATTCAAGAGAAGTAAATGTTCTTTACAAAATTTCACTTTCTAAAAAAAGCCATTTCGGTTTGGAAGAACTTGCAACAACAGAGTCATCCATCTCTGTTCATTAACCATCCTACTCCTTCATTTAGGATGATAAATAAGTCAGGTCTGAGTATTCACAAAGTGATATTTAAGGATCATACATCACCAAGTGTTAGGTTTAAAAAAATGCAGTGAATTATATTCTTAAAAAAGAAATTGATAAAAAACAAGCAYGAGAGCTGATTCATTTCTAGACCCACAAACATTACCATATACATTAGCACCATCATGTGGTATAACACTGGCCTGTACAAGACAAAATAAGCTAAAACTGCACGGGACTGAAACCATTTCTGACCATCTTCTGTGCTGGGGCAGGGTGAAAGAAGCTGTAACTGAGAAAGCAGTAGGATAGTTGCCCCATTCGAGACCAAAGCAAGAATACTCTTACTAGAAAATGCTAAGCATAACAAAACATTTCTCTGGCACAAATCCATAGCCAAGTTCAAACATTTTGGGGGGCCCAGCAGACTGAACCAACCAGAGCATGGCTGGCGTCGGTCCTGACAGCGGAAGCAGGGGGAGAAGTGGAGGAAATGTCACCCATCCTCGCCAGAGAGGCAGGTTGGACAAGGAAATCAGTTATTACCTTGCTTCAGCACAGGGGAATGGTTTATTTTGCTGGCTGCAGTTTTCAGTGCTGTGCAGAGGAGRAAGTGCTGCCAGGGTGTAAAGCCCTTTTGAAGCATTCCCAGAAAGTGCCTGATGAGGATGAAACATTTATCCATAGATACAGCAAGGTTTGCAYAGCCTTTGTGCACTAGCATTTGTGTGATCCTCCTTAGTTTGGTGAGGATGTGATTTCACATCGTAGCAAAAAACTGGCTTCAGAGCCTGAGTGAGGAGCCTGAACTGGAAATACTCCCTTTTTTCTATCAAAAAATGAGAGACTCCRTTGTTAGCCAGGGCTTTGTGTATTTTCAGGGTTTACCCAGAAGGGATTCAGGCAACTGTTTCCTAGATRCATTGTCTGGATGCATTTTTCCTGCTGTACTCGCGAGTGGGAATCCTGGATGTGTGAAAAGGAGAACCAGCAGGTCCATTCAGACAACCTGCTTCAACCCATCCTCTCTTAGTGCTGCAGCCTAGCAGAGAGGCCAATTTCTCATTCAATCCTCTCCAAACCTCAGGCTAGTTGGATAGAAGGAGGCTGATCACTGGTCCCCAGGGCAGATGGGTGACTGGAGAAGCCTTAGACCTAGACTCCTGCCAAACACTTTTGGTCTTTTTACAGAAAGGGATTCTCTGTCAGCAAGTTAACTCTTTAAGTTATACAACTTAGCTGGAAAAAAGTCCAGCTTCTGACTCAGGGCAGGGAGGGAAGTCGATGCTTGTTGAAGCACAACTTAGTGGTGTGCCTACSCCATAGCAAAGAATCAAGGCACCAAACCTTGACAAGGGCAGCCAGCGTGTGGCACTTCCAGGGCATGCAGTGACACAAGCATTGCCCCGTTCTGGAGGCTGTTAGCAACACAACCCACGCAAGGAAGGCCTGTGTTTGCTGAGCCACACATTGAAATCATACAAGTGTGGTTTTGCCACACTAGTTCATCCACTCATGTAGCATTTACATGCCTGTCGACCACATCATCTCTGCTTGCAGTTGCAACAGTACAAGTGGATTAAATCCCTACGGTCTGCAAGTATAGGCCRTACAAGGTGTTGTGTACAAAGGGCTCTGATCACACTGCAGAATATATCAGCAAATATTCACTTGAAAGGAGGTATTCTCACTCTCTGTTCCCCTTTTGGGAAATCGGGGAGAAAAGGAGCTGCCCAAGGTTACAGATCACAGTGAAGTTAAAATACGAACTCTGGGCTTTCCAGTGTTGTGCATTTTCTCCCAGATGCCTTTTGTTCACAGTGCAATGCTGGCTAAAGAATAGTACCTTCCACCCCCAGTCCCTCTGGAGATATTATTGTCTAGCACTCTGGAAAACCGGTATTAAGGACAGAGGGGCTGACAAGGGGATGAGGAATTAACAAACAAGGGGATTAGTGTGTTTACAAGTTACTGCGTTTCAGAGCCATCCCTGGAGGTTTTATGTTCTGGGAACTGTTAGCCCCCCGCCTAATGAGGGATGCAAGCTTGACTGATCAATGAATCCACAAAATGTTTAAAAATCTCTAACACAGTCCTGGTGATACACAAATAGACAACCTGTGTGTTCTTAAGTTGTTTTCATATGTGCACGAGACATACCTTGAGAGTATTCAGGGGGAGCACAAGTGATAACAGAAGGAGCTTCTCCATGTGTCCTCAGGAACAGCTTGTATTTCACAAGGAGGCAGCAGAGGCTTTCTCCAAGCCTGCAGTACCATTTCAAAGCTGCATTATCTCAGGCTCATTTACATGTGGGTACAAGGGTCTGGTCCCACCTGGAGGCAGGTTGTGTAGCACAGACTGACCTAGAGRTACCACAACAGTAAGAACAGTTCAGTTCCCAGAGTTGCGAGGGTTTACTGAGGTCTCACACATTTGACTCAGTTACAGGCTGTACGTGCCACACATCATATACCTCCGAGGTCCTAGAGTATCATTTTAAAAAGTCAGCGGATGTGAAAACTGGGATATGTCCCCATTGCAGACTTCCATTCGAACAATCTGGACCTTCTTTTCAGCAGCCCAGATATCCTGCCTTGATTCCTTACTCACTAAGATTTCAAGGAAATTCTGCAAGAATGAAAAATTAGTCTTGTAACCAAGTAGTAAAACATGGTCCACATTCTTGCTTTAACCAGCTTCCCTGTGTTTCACCCAGTAACACGATAGGCTCAGCCGGCGGACTATGAGGTAGCGTCTCACCAAGTGTCATGGTATTTTATTAAGTTAGAAACGTGATAGCTACTGTTGTCACACTTCAGTGTACAGMACAATTCGTTCACAAATGAGAAAAACAGATCCCTCCACAAATACCTTTCCCCTGACTTAATGTCCTGCATCATATAACTGAAGTGGAGTGGGCTGCATCAATATTATCCCCAGCATGGCTCACAACAGCTATTGGGAGGGGGGCTTAAAAAATGATAGGGGTGGAAGAGAGAGAGAGGTGCCAGCAGAGTTCTGCTATTCAGCTGCTTGGCTCCAGTTATATGCAGAAATATACGCCCCAGTGATAGGTTGATAAGAGGATTGATGAGAYGAGAACAACATAAAATCACGTGTCTTTTTGAGAATGCTGCAGAAAATCTCATTATTATGGACAAGAGCTATCTGTGACATTTTGCCATCAATAGCAAGTTTGGTTACTTGTTTGGGGATTTTTTTCTTTTTTGAAAGAGGCTAGTTTAAAGTAATTCATAAAACTCATAATTGTGTAAGGAAGGTAAATTCTGTGGTTTACAGAATACTGAAGTGGTGAAGAATAACTACCTTGGTTAGCTGCTGTTGCTCTGACTTCAGAGTCCTGTTGTACCAAGTGCTTTTACCTCTGTTGAAAAATCAACTGGAACAATAGATAGTGTTCATCAGCTTGAAGGCTTTCTGCTTTGTTCTTACCTGCAAGGCTCATGGAGAAAGGAGGTTTAAGGTGGTGGGGGAAGCTTCCTGATTTTTCTCTTTCTAATCTTAATGCTAAGGCTAGGAAAGAAACCAAAGAAATAACATTTCTCAAATTTTTGAGGCAGGGCCTCCACCATTCAAACAGTGAAGAATTTTGGAAGATAAGATCTAGCGTACGTACTTCATGCAGACTGAGCTCCAAGTATATATTCTGGTTAAATTTCCTGTGCATAGATTTCCTCGTTACTGACACACATTATTCCTTAACTCTGTCTGTGGCTGGGGCTATGAAAGGGTGCCGCCTTCGRTGCTTCAGCCCAGCTTCCCTGCACATCAAAGGAAGCTCAGCCCCCCTCAGAATGAACTGGGAAAACACCAGCAGGATAGGTGTCTCTGGAAATTTCTTTGGGACAGATCTTTTCCCCTTGTAATTATGTGGGCATACACCTCCTGTCCAAAGCAGTATTCTTACAGGGGGAGAGGCTGTCAAATCTCTGCCTTATCATGCATACAAAGCTTTAAAACCACAGTTTTCCTGGCTAAAACACAAGCATCTCTCTCCCTCCTGTCTGCATAGGAAGGAGTTTCACTTACTGTATTATTCAAGAGCTATTGTGCCCTTAGATAACAGCAGATCACACACACACTCACACTCTGTCTATTCATATTTTGTGCAAGTGCTATGTGATACTTGTTCCTAACAATTAACTTACTAGACTATGCAGACAATACTAGCAATATGTAAGATTTTATCTCCTTAATATTACCCTTTCATTACATTCTTTCAAAAATTTTTTCGAAGCATTTACTTACTGCTGTATTTTTTTTTTTATACACTTCTCAGGACTGTGACCAGATCCACATAGATGATGTATCATCAGATGATAATGGTCAAGATCTAAGGTACGGGATCTCCAGGCTGGAAGCTGCAGGTCAGGTAGTCCCCAGCTGTTTGAAAAAAGCAGGGGGCTGGTCAGTGATGTAAAATAACATTCTCAGCCATGCACCCTCTTCCCTTCCTGGCTCCGTGCTGTCTGCATTTATTAAGCACGCAGAAGCACAGAGTCCCCTTTCTCACATTAATATGCCTGTGCCTACTGTCACGCCCTCACTATATCGAGCTTTGAACCATTCTGGGAAATGTATCTAAAATCAGGTTGAACTCCAGTCAGACTATACTAGTTTCTGATATGATTGGGCCAGCCAGTTGGCACAAGTGGGGCCAAAACGCTTCAAAACCAGATTGAAAGGTTTCCCACTGCCCAATCTGTAATGAATGGGCTTAGTAGTGAGGATTGTGAACCTTGCCATGCCAGAACCTTGTCACTGGTAGAAACTTGTACCTAAGCTGCACCRAACGTTGTTATTACCTGTGTAAAAGTTAGATCATCACATACATAACAACGACTTCTGTACAATTACATCTGCCTTTCCCAAAGTATTGTCTGCAGAGTCATGGTAATTGGCACAAGAATGAAGTGTGCGGAGCTCATATAGAGCTATATATTTTGTGGTTTTGTGGCTGGTTATTATGAGAAATCGGTGCAGAAACAGCACAGAAAACAATGAAGTGTTTTAGAGAGGAGACTTTTCCTTCTGCAGAGAACACTTGAAAGATTTTTTGCTGTAACCGATATGCTAGTTTGTGCTTTGCAATGCACTGAAATGGCACATATATATTTAGGTCCTGTGGCTCCAGTGGCCTGTAAGCAGGTGAGTCTGGATACTTGTTCAGGGATTGATTAAAACATTAATTTGGGTTTTATCTCAATCAGTGCACTTACTTTGAGTGAACAAAAAAATCCATATGCTAACTGCATATCTTGAAGCCTGTGAAAAGCCCCTGCCTGAGTGGTTTCAGTTGTTTCAGAAATACTTCTCAGCTGGCTTGTCTATGTGGGAAATGAAGCTGAGCTGACTGAAGTATGTTAAGCATGTTCAACTCCTTATCTGGATGCTCTAATACAGAAATGAAGTGGCATCAGGGCTTTCTCGAAGGGGAAATTACTGTGCAGTAAATCAGGGTGTGAATATACGAGCACTGGCTACTCCCCCAGTGAGGTGTCAGAAGCACGATAAGCTGAGCTAACTTCAAGCTGCAGCTGAGAAGGATAGGTCTGTGCTTCTGAGCCTTTCTGTCCCTTCCCTTGCTCTGGTTCAAGCTGAGTTTGTCCAAATCCGCTGGATCTGTGACCTGATCCAGCCAACTGTGCCCCTGAGCTGCGGCTGCCCTCTTCCATCGCAGCTCAGTCTGAGCTCTGCTCAAACTGTGAAACCCGTCCTGATGCTGTCATCCGGCAAACAAAGATGACATGAGCTGGTACTGCCTCTGCGTGCCCCCTGTCCCCCAAACCAGGGAACTGATCCAGCTGAAAACCACCTTCTTGTTTTTTTAAAGCTGTATTACCTTTTAGCTGGAACATTTCCCTGATCTGATTCACCTCAATGCTGAAGTGCTTGTGCTGGTACAAAGGAAGGGACTTCAAGGAGGGCTGAAGACAGGAACAAATGCCTGGTAGAAGGCAGGATTGCTTCCTTCAGAGAAACTGCCTGTTTAAGTTGATTGTGGAGCTGTCACTTGCCCCCGATTCAGTGTGGTAATTACTCTGGAGTTGCTTTGAAATATTAACTCAGTTTAAAAATCCCAAACTTTACATGTTGCAGGCAGTTAATTTCTTTTTTTTTTTTTTCTTTATCTAGTGTATATTCAGAGCCTGTTTAGCAATATAGCCAAACAGTAAGAAAGGTAATACCAGAATTTTCTCCTTTCGGATTTGAGTATTTCTGCAGTTACCTTAGCAGCCTGGATGAGAGGCAGGTGAAGAGTTTCAGTGATCTGAGGACGGTCAGATGTTTTGTAGTCCAGAGAACCTCAGAACTGGCAGGGAGTGCTAAGTAACGTGCATTGTGTTTACAGTAAGAACATTTTTTAAACCTGTGCTAGTAACCGTGCTAGAGATGAACTCCAGTTCCGTGCAGTGTGTCCTCTCTATATCTCTGCTGCCACTTGTCTCTACATTTCTTTCCAGTTGTTTCCACTCCCTGCTGGCACTGTATTGACTGTAATTATACTGACCTCTCCCCTTCTCTCCTCCCTTTCCCAGCACATATAACTTCTCTGCGGATGGCTTTCACAGTTCAACTGCCAGTGCAAATCTGTGTCTGGGCTCAGGCGTTCATGGGGGAGTTGACTGGATGAGGAAATTAGCATTCCGCTACCGTCGGGTGAAAGAGATGTACAACACCTACAAAAACAATGTAGGGGGTAAGTGTCTGTGGCCAGACAACAAGCRTGCCTTTCATCTTCCCAAATACTTCTGACCCTGCTAGGAACATGCTATGGAGGAGGTGTAGAGAGCATCGTGACAAGAATACTTCACACTGAACTGAGCAAGTGTCTCAGCAGTCATCCTTAAATAACGTTCTGTACAGGATTTGCAGGAGGTATGCTAAAATACCTGGTTTAGTGGTTCAAGGACTCAAGTCTGAGTGTGGAGCTTTATTTTATAATTTCTTTGGCAGGAAAGCAACCTTCTCCAATTTTCCAAAATGCTTAGTAAGCAAGCAGTCAGTTCAAAACTAAATACGCTTTTTTTCCCACAGAACACATGGCTGATCTCTGTCTGAAGGCATTCTTGTATCATAACAGCTTGTTCTTAACTCCCCCAAAACAATACCACCAGGTATCAGGATGCCCTGGGTTCCTTCATCTCAGCTAGTTCCAGGCTATTCTTCCAATAGGCCGCTCTGCGTCTCCTGTAGAACATCAGTGCCAGGTCTCTGACTAGAGAGAAAAAGAAGCAAAACTCAGAACATCACCACAACATATTTTTTTTCAGTTGGAGGAATAGCGTACCTGCATGTACTGGAAATGGTGCACAGCTTTTCAGGAGAGGCAAAACCACCCTGGCTTCAGATGTCTCTCAGCTCAGGCCACTACCCCTCTATACATAGCACTCTCATCCTCTTGCTCACTTCCCATAYGAGCTTTATACTAACTCCAAGAAAGGTGTTTTAACGAGGTCCCACAGCGTGCAGGTGACTGATACCATTCCGCCAGAGRGGAAGGAGGCGGAGCTGCAGCAGCATAGGAGCGTGCTGCAGACAGGCCTCAKGTACCTCAAGGCAGAGCCTTGGAGTGCCATGGCAGCGGGCAAAGGGAAGCAGCCTGCACCAGGGCCAAGAGAAGGGCAGCGGCAGMGATAGGGTTCAGAACACAGACAGGAGCCCTTTGGCATTCTACATACAAAGCCATGCAACTCCCTTTCCGTGCTTCTGCAAAGATGCTTTTCCTGCTTACAGGTTTAATAGGAGCTCCTAAGAGGGAAACCTGGCTGCAGTTAAGAGCAGAACTTGAAGCGCTGACTGATCTCTGGCTCACACATGCTCTGAAGGCGCTGAATTTGATACATTCCCGGTAAGAACAGCTTAAAGAATTGCCTACAGGCTTGATCCAGGATCTCCTTTGCTTCCCTTTTTTTCCCCCCTCTAAACAAATCGAGACACATTTATAGGATGTTGCTGGCCAAACCTGTGGGAGGCCAGTCTGCACATGTTTGCCAGACTTGAATTATCAAGGGTTGGGGTGAGCTTGAGATGATGAACTGAGCAAAAGAAAAAACAGTCCTTTTTCTTGCCTTTCCTTGGCTACCTCATCTGTGGCACACTTTTCATGTAGGCAGATATACAAAAGAGTAGGAAAGGGAGAAAAGGGCCCTTCTATCCTGAACATGTTCACTCAAAGAACCTAGCACAGACATTACTACATGGTGTTTAAATTCCCGCAAAACAGATCCTGGCATGCATGCAGTAAGGCTGCATCACTGCTGCTAGTTTGATTATGTTTTTTTCATTCTACTAAGTTGATAAGAAGACACTACCAGTACTCACATTATCTGCCTCTAGCTGCATAATCTCCCAATGGCTTGGGAACTTCCAGCTGCAAGAAAGGTTTGCTTCCTGCCGTCTTTCCGACTAGAGTAAAAGAGAGAAACACAGATTGCCACTTCTAMTAACTTTTGTTTTCTAGGCCTAACTGTGTGAATGTGTTGGTCACCACAACTCAGCTTATACCAGCTCTCGCTAAAGTGCTTCTCTATGGACTGGGCACTGTCTTCCCCATTGAAAACATTTACAGTGCAACAAAAACGGGTAAGAGCAAACTAACTTAGGCTTCACTGAAGATAGATTGAAATTTTGTCCCTAAGTCAGGCACATCCATCCAACCTRATCACAACACACAATATATGAGCTTTGGTTTTAGCTCCATGTTTACAAATCTCTAATTCACATCCTGACTGCCCACACTTAAGCTAAAAAAAAAAAAAAATCAAAGTCTTTCCAAGTGTCTCCGTGGGGGAGTGAGCCTGAAAAATACCCACCCTATGAAGCATCTACTGCATGTGGGATGTTCAACTGCACCCAGCTAGAAGAAAAACAGTCTGGTCATACAGAAACACTCTTCGGATCCTCTTATTSTTGCATAGGGGTCAAGTGTGATGAATGAGCTTTATGAAGCTGTGTGAGTAATAAGTACTGGTAGGGTTGGCTTGGGGCTTTTTTTGTGTTCTGTCCTTTCTGGTACAAGTGTTTGAACCTCTGAGGTTTGTATTTTTATGTTTTTACTGCAACCAGAACAAACAGAAAAGGGCTCTCTAAACTCAGTACCATGAGTGTCACATCAGTCCACCAGCTGGTGGTCTTAAGGAATGCATCAAAGTCACAAAGCTTATGGAAAACTGGCAGCACTTGGAAGTCCTTRGCTGATAAAGAAAATGATAGTAGCTGGCACGAGATGGAGAGAATCCATCTCAGATGAAGATTCAGTTAGGTTCTAATTTCAAAAGAAAATGAGGAATGTAGCAGCAAGTTCAGTTAGGTCCCAACTCCACTTCCAGTACCTGAATGTCAGCCCCACCTGCTGTATGTGTTCAGATAAAAAAATGTGTCTTCTCTTCTGTTGCTTAGGGAAGGAGAGCTGTTTTGAAAGAATAATGCAAAGGTTTGGAAGGAAAGCCGTGTACATTGTAATAGGAGATGGTGTTGAAGAAGAACAGGGAGCAAAAAAGGTACAGTTTGTGGATACCATGCTGGATTCTTCCAAATTTTCATTTCAGTGACCCTTTCTTTTACTTAAGCATTCAATGAAGCTCCCTCCATATGAAACAGTTTACAGTTGGYCTCATTTCTTAATATGCAAAATACTCAACAACCTTGTGAGAAATTTCCTACTGTAAATCCCCCCACCTTGGCAGCTAGCGCAATTTTTCAGGTAGTCATTGTGTCACATGTTCCAGGAATCATTCTTGCTTAATAAAGATGGCATTAAACACAAGAAAAGGAAAACTCCAGTGTGTGATCTCAGATGAGCAAGCAGGGTGAATTTCTGATCTACACATGTCGCTTTTGTAAATTCCAAATTATCGGAATTAGTTTTGAATTACTTATTAGAATATGCATATATACATACGTGTATTTATATTTATGACTCATTGAGATCATACGGTGTAACATCATTAGAGTGAATACCAAAGTGCCTAGTACTGAGGTGCTGCCTTTATCAATGATTTATGGATCAATGTGATTAATTTCACAAGCAAAATGAAATTGGGAAGATGTACTGAATAGAAAGTAGAACAGAAACTGCAAAAGCAGTATGGTCAGGAATAACAAGCCCTCGGTAATATTTCATGCTCACTGCATAGATGTGTCCCACTGACATAGGTAGCTGTAGAAAGAATTAAATGGACTAACCTGTGCATCCAACTGAGTCCTCCAGTCATTAGTATCCACAATCCATTGGTTGGAAAATGGGAACTGGAGTCTTAGGGACAAGTTGAAGCTTCTTTGTTTTGGGTAGACTGTAGGAGGAGAGAAGCCAGAACCCTGGCTGGAAGAGGTAAAAGTAAAATTTGAGAAGACCAAAGCTCGCATTCTGCTTACAGTGATTTGGGGACGGGGCAGGGCTAGAGATCCAGCAAGGAATACCTTCTGCCATACGCCTGGGATATCAGTGTGTTACAGAAACCCAGGAGTGGTAGAAACATGGAGAACAACAACAACCTGAAGGACAGCAGTCAGGTACATCAACTGAATTGTACAACATGAGAATTGAACAGCCAAAGTTTTAATTTCCTAATCTTTAGAACAGAAGCCTGCCTGGAATCTCCATTTATTTGGCTTTACAGGGCCAGGAATACAATTTGTTAATGGCAGGCATTATTTGCAAGATGTYTTTGTGCATCCTGAGTCTCGTGCTCCTGATGTGACTGCAGAAATGTGACTGAGCTGCATTTGCTTCAGGAGCATTGCACGTAAATTGAGATGCAGGAACTGACTGCATGAGTCCCATCTTCAGCAAACTAGTTAATTTTTAATAGGCACACAGGTTACTGTTGTAGCTCAGGTGATGTACAAAATACTACATCACAGGAGCTCAGCTATACAGCTGAACCTTGTGCAGGAGGACCTGAAATCTCATTCTGAATGATGATCCTGCAAAGACTTCCCAAGCAAATTTGGGCTCATTGGGTGCACAAGCCCAGGAACAAAGGGATCCCAGCAAATAAGGTGATTGGCACATGTTCTATCCCCAGAATTGTATCTCAGGTCATCTTCAAAGCAGCAGAAACCCTCTTTTTTATAGTGTATTTCCCCTGGCCAATGGAAGCAACAATACCTGCCCCCACCTTGGAAAACTAGCTAAATCTGCAGGTGGTTCTCTAGTTCATGAAGGGTTAAGGGGTTGTCAGGGAAGAGTCCAAAACGCATGACTGGGAATGAAGTGATAATAGCCCGCTGCTTTTGGCAGCCCAGTGCCATACTTCAAAGGCAGTGGGTCAGTGAACATGACTGCATCAAAGGCTGCAGGGGCTCCGGCTGCATGAGGAAGTGGGAAGGTTCAGCAATCTTCTATAGGCAGGATTTCGAGAGTCCTCTTGCTTGTGTCTCCTGGCCTAAGCAGCTCTCCCATTAGTAGAGCACATTCTTTGCTGGGCTGTCGCCTTCTTTGATTGATGACAATCATTAGTCAAGGCTTCTACACACCTGAGCTTTATAAAAAAAAAAGGGGGGGGGGAGGGCAGGCAGAGAGCCTTTCACTATTTTGCTGACAGCACTGATAATATCTCCATTTTGGTGGGTCATTTTTCTTCACCTGTCTGATGAGTGATAAATCTGTAAATGCTGAACAACAGGAGTGGCTGGGAGGCCAAGTTTTCTTCTTGTTTAAGAAAGAAAAATAGATAATTTAATGGAAGGAGTTTAATAACAACCAGGGGAAGGGGAGGGAGAAAAAAAAAATAACTTTTCCCCTTAAAGTGAAATTGCAGAGCAATGGATTCTGGTCGCTTCAGACGTCTGTGTTTGCTTGTTGTCTCTATACACACTGATAAATAGCTTGAAGGAAACATTTGTTTACTGATAGGCAACATACCAGAGGGAAGCTTGAGTTGTATTTAAACATTAGAGGTGTGTAAATAGACACTCTGTAAAACAAACATCTGGAACCACTAGAGTCTTTTTACACAGGTAAGTACACTTGGAAAAGGAACATCTCCCTTCATCAGAATCATCTATCTAGGATGATATATATATATTATATATTCTCTAAAGCTTTGTCTAAGCTATTTATCCAGAAGCAGTATGTTTACAGTTGAATTATTTACAGTGATAAAATACTCAGAATTTTATTCCCACACTGGAAGGGRAGTAAGCTCTGTCACTTAAGACTTTCTATATGTATGTTACTGCATACATATCACTGACTGTACAGAGACCAGTATTTTGGGAGGAATCTAAGAAAATGGCAAGCCCACRATGTTGTTATAAAATCTAGGTGCACAAATGAGCTGTGTCTTTGATCTAAAGTAAAACTGCTTTAACTGTTTTGGAGAAGAAACAAATCCAGTTCMAACTCAGGCTCACCAGAACATACCGAGAAAAGCTGTATTTCACATCTGAAAGCAAGTTCTAGTTATTTTGAAGTTATCTCTTTGGAAGCAACCACCGGGATCACAGCTATTGCTACCGATTGCAGAACTGCGTTGTTAAAATGATGCCTTCAGAGTACTGTTTGTACCTTACCAGTTCCCATCTCAGGTCCCCTGYGTAATTGAACTGTGCACTTGTTTCATAGCACTTAAAAAAGTTGGTACTTTGTCCTCTTTCAGATGCAAGTCTGGTTTTCCTAGAGTATAGTCACAATTTTCAAGAGATGACTCAGATATTGTAAAGAAGATACCATAGGTCACAGATAGTTGACCTTTCGAGATTTTGTCCGGATACTAAGATTTCAAGTGGAACCAACTGGTTAGGACTTGGACATTTGTATACATGACTTTAGATTTATCACAGTAAATGTGAATTGAAGAACAGGGAGACAGGAGAAGAATATAAGATGATAGTCTCTCAAAAATGGGAATTAGGAAAGTTTCTTGAGGACAAGCTGCCATACAAGCTTTTCTCTGAGGCAGCAGTGTTACACTAAATGAATAATTGACCTGAGCAATGATACCAGTTCCTACATTTCCAGAAAATGCCRTATGACCTACTGTTCAAGTTAACTTGGAAGGGGAATTGTTAGAAAGCATTTTGACTCTTTGTGGTATTATAGCCTTTTGTTTATATTTTTGTAAATTTTGATAACTTCATTTTATGATATATACTGTTTACTTGTCTGTGAAGCACTGGCAACAGCTTTCACTAGTAGTAAGTAGGACAATTTTGAAATTGGTGTTACAGGACAGGATTATGATGCTTTCTGGAGAGTCTTGAGATTCTTGTATAACTTGTTACAATCGGTGAACATCACTAAGGGGCAAGAAAAGTGTTCTAGGAGTACTGCAATTCTAGAAACATTCCTAATTAATCCATGAGAAAATAGGAGAGGAAGGTTTAGTAGCTAGTGTGTTCAGAAAGTCAGCCCGCATCCTACATCATCTCTGAAGCAGGACACTCCCAAATTGCGGAGGATCTGTCTTCCTCTCTGCGTAGGAGAAACGTATCAGCAAACAGACACTCCCCACTCCCTCCCTTCCTCTCTAAGATGAGCCTCCTTCCCTGTGACACCGTGACAACCTGGTGGCCCAAGTACAAAGCTCTGTTCCCRAGGGTGCAAACTAAGAAAGTTGTTTTGATCTCAGTATTAAACAAAAACCAAAAAATACCCTCTTTTGGTTTCACTCTAGCACAACATGCCATTCTGGAGAATCTCTTGTCACGCTGACCTGGAAGCTCTTCGGCACGCCTTGGAACTTGAATATTTGTAGCAGACCCCAACATCTTAGCACTGTGAGGGCTTCACTCAAACTGTTACATCGGTTTCACCTATTCCTCAACATTTTCTTATTAAAAAAATCCCACAGCAACTGCAGTTTTTCTTTTTTTTGAAGGAGAACCCTTTCAGTGGAAGCCTTTAAGAACTTGCAGCCAAAGAACATTGTGTCAAGTCCTTCTTCCTTTGGACAGAGGAAAAGCCTTCAGATATCTCGCTGGGGATCCTGCAGTTACATGGTTAAGCTGGATGCATAGAGCTGTAACTGCCTTTTTGCCATCAACGACAAACACTAGAAGTCTTGGGTCTACTTGTCAGTTTTCTTGCTTTTGAAAGGGGAAGAGGACGTAGTAAGGAGTCTCTGCACAGTACATAACATCACATGGGACTTTCTGAAAATAAGAGTGAAACTGTTGATTTTTTTTTTTTTTTTTTTTTTAATTTATGAACTAATCTCATTACTCTGGTATTAAGCTCTGTACCTGTGTTTTTAATCTGGCTTTTTGGGGTGGGTGGGTGGGGAAAGTCTTACCGTTCTAAATTAATAGTTCATTTCTCCAGAACAAACTCTGGGGAAAATAATATTGTGTATATTAATAATAAGGGTACATGGTACTGTTGGTAAGAACTATAGCTGTGTTTTTAAATCTTACAGAGATGGTATGTGGACTGCGCATGTGTCTGCACGGTGCCTGATGCTGCCATCTTGGTTTTGGGGGCTGGGGGTGGGGAAAAAGTACCTTGTGATGAGTGAAAGGCATTAAATAAAAACATGTTTACATTTTGGGGGACTAGATTACCTGCCTTCTCTTCTCTCCAGCCACTCTTGGATCTAGAGTTATATGTAGAATACATACTCCCTGCTTCAAGGTGGGGTTAGGCTGGAAGGACTCTGACCGGAGCCCCTCAGGTGCAAAATGGGGGCTGAGCCAGCTATTCTGGCTGTTGGTGGGGCAAAGGCTGAAGACAGTCAGTGACTGTGTCCACTCGGCAAATCTTTGTCCTGCAAAGGAAGGTAAAGGGCAAGCAAATACTGCAGCTGTGCATATTTATTTTTATGTAAAGTAAGCGTCAGCTTTAGGATTTCTGCTGAGCTGGCCTGTTAATTCTTGCTGTCAAAATATTTCAATTCTCTGGGCCTGGATGAATCTCTGATTCACTTTCAGAACTGCTCATTCTTGCTTGCTGTGGCACCGAATAACCTCAGAAGGATCAGAGCCTCACTGGAGCAAGGTGTTAGAGAGAGAGACGCAGCAAATAATACAATCCCCTTATCTATCACATGTGAATCAAGATCAAGCAAGTAAGGGTTGCACAAGTTACTAGTGTGACACAAGTGCTACACAAGCCTGAGTGATACTCCTAAAGTCTAAAAATATTTACCTCGGGAAACAGATTCATTGCTAGATCTGAGAGGGGATTTTCTGCCGGACTAAAACAGAAAATCTGATCTCAAAATAATCTGATCTCAGTCTTTGGCTCAAGAGGTAGCAGCCATGCAGCAGCTGTAAAACACGTTAGCTGTACTTGCCAACAGCAGGCATGAACAAAAACATCCTTTAAGTACATGCTTTGGAGGCATTTGCAAAGAGCTGCTCCCTGCTCCAACACAAAACAAACTAAAATGTGGTTTTTCTAGCAGAGGTGTTGCTTGTCTCAGGGTCTGCTGAGAAGCAAGTCTGGCAGAAATTTTCCCTCAAGGTTTTCCAGCTGTAAGACTGTCACAAATAGGAAGTTTTATTGCAAGTCAAGGAAATCAAACTCAATGGAGAATTGACAGATGCCTGCAAGATAAGCACACCTGTAAATAAAACCTTTGAAAGAGGCACAAATGCCAGGGATGGCAGACTCCTAAGAAAGCACAACTTCAGCTTTTAACACCCTGTCAATCAGCTAATTGCTCTTCCTTGAAATTCCAAATTTAACACTTGTCTTACTTGAGTCAATTATCTGAGTACCGATTTTTTTTTCCTAMAGCTTCTTGGGAAGATTTTGCTTTCTGAATGTATTTAAAGATTCTCAAGCTCTCTTGTTTCTGTCTCCAAAGTTCTTGGCGGAGGCCTGTGCTCTGTTAGTGCCTGCTCATGCTCCAYGTACCATTACTGTAAGTGATTTCTCCATGTTCCTCCCAGCTGATTTTGACTTTCCCCCGTAGCACAGCTGATGAGGGTGGTGTACACCAGCGTTAGGAGCACTTGTTGGTCAGACAGGCATGCCGCTTCCTTCCCGGCACCGCGGCACACGTTCATCCCGCACTACAGCAAGAGTATCGGGATCTGCTGTTCCCAGGGAAGCTGTGATGGCTAGGGCGGGATCTGTAACAACTTTTTACTCATGAACAGACAAAAGGCCTGGGAACACGAGCGCACACATGTACAGGCCTTGGTCAGCTCTTTCACCAGTGTTTTTAGGGATTTCTACATTGTTACAGCATAAAATCCTTTCTTGGTCGCATCACTAACCGGAGTGGAATACAACTATGATGTGACAAGGTTCCCAAATAAGCTGCAGTATAGCTGAATCTGAGGTGAACAAACCAACCAAGTCATGTTAGTACCGTTATTAAAATGTATAGCTAAAATCTGTTCTGTCAAAAAATGTTTAGTATGTTAGTACATGTCTGAACATCTAATACAGACTTTTTGAAGTCTTGAATGGGACGGGAAGCACGAGGGCACAGTAGCTGCTGTCACAGCTCCTTTCTAATACTTCAAGGACCAAAATACTTTCCCAAATGAGAAAAAAAACCCACCACCTGGACACTGATATGACATATTCATCACATTTCCAAGAGTATCCTTTGCTCTATCATTTCCTTATAGATAACTAATATGAATACACTCCTGCAGAGTAAAAGAAATCAGCTTTTTAAACCTACCAATTCCTGATTGCTAATGTTCTCATAATTTCATGTTCAGATCCTTTCTACACCATAACCTTAACAGGTTTCGTAATCTTCTGTAAAGGAAGCAGAGTCTCACCCGGCAGCCAGGGTGAACACTCCATTGCTAACGTGAGCCTCTGCCACCACTTGGGCTCCAGACATACAGATTTTATTTCTGAAAAATCCGGGACTTAAAACGCTAATACTAGAAGTGGTAACAGTCTGCACCTCAAATCATGTCATGCAAACCCCTTAAAAGTGTTCATTCCTGTTCATCTGAAGCAGAGCAGAAGAGCCGCATTGGACCCTGTTCCAGAGGGGTGAAAAATGAAGTCATTTTCARGCAGACAGCAGGTGTTACAAAACGGCAAAGCCACGGGTGAGCCGGGAGCCCGTCACCCTCCCACTGGGAGCACCAGCACGGGCGGCACCAGCGCAGCCGCCGGGGTAAGGTAACAGCTGCTGAGCAGAGCAGCAGCACCGGGCACGCTGCCGCAGCCGTCCACGCTGCCTCCGCTGTGGTCTGTCCAGATAAGCACAACGTACCGATGCTAAAACGCCCATCAGAAACGGCAAAAAGCCTCCCCCGTTGATTTGGCAAGGCTGCAATCAAGGAAGGAAACAGATTCTGGTTTTCCCTCAGGAGCAGCTGCTGATTTGTAGTGGTTTGGGTTTTTTTCCCCCAACAGTACAAGGCAGACTGAGTATTTTGTCTTCTATAATAGAGATTGGATTTAAATTAACGGCAAAGGCACACACTGCAGACTGTTTTTAAATTTTCCAGCCTATTGCAGACTCACAGCATGTTTACTGTTTGCATTTTCAATAATTTGCTAGAGTAATGAATGAAAAATTTGGATAATGCAGGTTGCCTACTTGGGCCAGAAATTTCTCAGAGACAGGAGAACAATCTGACGTAGTTCAGCCCTGCATTATTATGAAATTAAGGGCAGTAATTCACTTGTTACATGCTTTTTAGAAAGGATGGAGTTTCAAATGCCAATTTAAGTATGCTGCGGGATTTATTGCTGTAAGAGCACCACAAGGGCTGCTGCAGTTACTTGAAGCTCTGCAGTTTCACGGAGATAAATGACATCACACACATATGCCATGGCCTGTCATCCCAAGGAGTGGGTTCCAAGGGCCAAAGCAATTCTTCCCACTTTCCCTGGCAGTGTTTAATGTGGCTGTGTTACCTGTTCCTTCTGGTGTTTCTCCGTCATCTCTTCTCCATCAGGTAAGGACGTTCCTCACTTACTGTAGTTGTTCTTAAGGAATATATTGTAGACTTCACCAGAGCCAAGGTTTTATCCCTGAAGTTTGAATTAGCTTCAGCGTGACCAGAGCTTCGCATCTAATAATCTTCAACAGACTTACAAGGTACTGTGCAAAAATTTATCATAATAATTCACAGTATCCTTTCTCTTCCACTTTTCACCATAAGGTTTTCTTGCATGCCAGGATTCTAAATAAGAAGATAATAGTTTATTTTTGAGACAAAATTTGATAAAAGAACACCATTTATTTCAATATGTAAAATGTGAGTAGAACAAAACGTGGATATTCTTTATCTTTTCCTAAGTTTCAGCTACCTATGTTGTTGAAAAATGAGCAAAGAGCAATAGCAAATTCAGTTGCGAAGGCCTTTTATCCTGAGAACAGGGAACTTGCTGAACACTTAAAATGAGAAGTAACAAAAGCAGCAACACACTTACTGGAAAACTTGCAACCACACCAAGATCGTTCAGAAACAAAGACTGATTCGTGACCTGTGCTGGCACTGGGAATCGGGAGTTGAGGAATTCTCCCAGCAGACAGGGATCAGAAACAGCCTTTCTGGGCACGGCTTTCCCGCCACCCCTGAGCCCCACAAGCACTGTCTCCGAGAGGCATTTAATGGAGCTGCTATTGCTGCTCCTTTTTCTACGACTGCCTTTCGCTTCCAAATTTGAATTGCATGGCAGATGTCAGCTCTGCCTATGCTTTGGCCTGGCTTAAAGCTCAGGTGCGTTTCCCASCTCCGTGTACCTTCTCTGAGGAGCAGTATCCGTGAGGCTACACAGCGCGACCTGCCACGCTGCACCCACGTAACGCACTCCTGCAAAAGCCTGACTCTGAGTTTTGCTGGGACTGATCCACACCACTCGCCTGCTCTTCCCCGCATCCTCTTCAGGTGAAGGACAGAAACAAAATACTTCTTTTTTCCCCACATTAACCTTACCCTTCGGGTCTCTCCACCCATCTGCTCTCAACTGCCACCTCTAGCAAGTTGTGGAGTGCAACACGAAGTAAATATAGCTCTTAATAACCAAAAAAAACATTGTGATGACCGGCACCAAAAGAGAGCATCTTCTTAGGCATGTGCCTTCAAAATTCTAGCCATTCTGTTAAACCAGAACCTGGATCTGAACCATTTCTGAAAACAGCTTTGACAAAAGTCACGCTTGGGCCTTGCCCAGCTTTGAATAGTTCAGATGAAACAACAGAATTTTGTCAAATAACCAGAAAACTGCAAAGAAAATACTTGCAAAAATGCACGTCATCGTTGGGGATGGAAGAACACGTTGTAATTGYGCGATTTGCCGGATTTCCTGCACCGCCTTTCTCCTGCAGCTCTCCCTCTGAGCAGACGAGGGCAGCCGGGCCCCGCCGTGAGCCCCGCAGGGCGGGCAGGTGAGCGCCTCATTCCTCCCCAGGCAGCTCCTGACAGACCCTTGGTTTGTGAGGGCCGTTTCAAAGTTCTTGAGTCACAGCCGTCTGACCTGATGAGCATTAGGTAAACAAAACAAAATTCTCRGCATTTAGCCATTTTCCTATGAGGTGCACAACTGGACAGATGAGGCACGCATAGCAGAGCTAACACCAGGCACTGGACAAGTACTCAAGAGTGGCATTTTGTATAAAAATGATTTTTAAAAAAGGAAGAAAAATAGGAATCTCATTGTTTCTAAAATGCCTTCAATTAAGGTGCAGCTGTACTATCGTTTCAAAAACCAGCCACTCTGACTGACGCCACGAAAGGGTAACTGTTCAGGGGGACTTTGGTCCTGTGGGTAAAGGACGAAGAACCCGGCATTCAGTGGGCTGTAGATTAGCCTCAGCTGCGCGTGGACAGCAGGACCTATAGCACCCCTTCTGAACCCACCCATCTGTACTGGGGAGGCGAGAAGCTCGGGAGCCAGTGGCTCCTCTCGGCTGCTCCATGTTCCTCTGCAGCACAAGCACGCACATTTCTGTGATGTAAGCGCTGACGAGCTAACTCAGCAAGCACCAGCGCAGGAAGGCGACGGCACAACTGGCCGCAAATGCTGAACCCCGCCGCCGAGGGCAGCCCCCAGAGCTCCGGCCTGAAGCCGGCGGCCTCTCTGCAGGCAGAAGCGCCGGCCAGGCCCTGGCCGCTGCAGCACTGGCAGCTGCGTGGCGTTTGCTCCTTGCATCCACGTGCCGRCATCAGGCTTCTGTGAGGAAGCCTTGCTCCGGTAAACTCCATCGATCATACCATTTTGGGGGCTAAAACGAAACCTCAGAGCACCTCGAATGCGGTATTAGCGCCCGCCTTCCGAACAGTGTAGGGTTCCTGAAGTARCGCTAAAGCTAGGAAAACGCTGCCACCGCTTGGTCAAGCTTTGAGTTGTCCTGCCCAGGTAAGGAACACCACTGTCAATCTCCCCTCCTTCTTCCTAACTGAAGGCCCATGTGACAATGGAGGATAATAATAATAGAGATTTCTAARCTCAAACTCCAAGACAAGTTAATTTTGTCCCCAAAACCTGAGAAATCAGCAGTAATATGCCCACGTGTCTTTCAGTAGGTTATAACAGAGGATGGCAAACCCCAGGGACACYCCGTGCCTGTAGCTGAAGGGTGAAAACAAGTTTTCCCAGGATATGGTATATGGTCAAAGAGGCTTTTTATTATTTACTATCCCCCGGCCCCCATCAAATCAACTCCTGATCACTGGCATCACCCTTTGCAGCCAGACGATGAACGGACAGCATCCAGAGTCTGTGTCAATCCAGGACGGAGTCAGGTACTGCAACTGATGAACCGTCACCATCGGAAAGAGGTGAAAATTCCAGACCCAGCACAGTATTTTTTCCCAAAATACTCGGGATCTGAAATAAACACGGGGTACACTACATAGGGCAGAGGGATACTCTAGGCACAAGTGATGGATGCAGCTTATGCCCAGTCATAGTATTCAATCATACATTAAATAAAGTCGCAGCCTATCTTTTAAATTCGTATCACATCAGTGTCATCTCCTCCCATATGGTCAAGTTCACTTTAGTTAACACAAAATAATCTTCAGAAAAACAATGAACTTCATACCGTAACTAGCTAAAATGTGGAAAAAATAGTCACCAGAACATCCAAGATGATACTTTGATCTTGACCTGATAACTCTTGTTGGGAGTTATTATTTTATATTTATATAAATCTTTACTAGGATTTGGTCAGCTATGACTTCTTACGAGGAAAGAAAACACTTTTATATAGAAAAACCATTGCCCATTAAAGAAAAAACTGTAGGTTGAAACAGGCTTCAGAAAGCAGTGTGATTTCCTATAACTATTTTTGACTCATTCACCTCTTTTTCCTCCTAACACAAGAGCTTGTTTCAGTGATACCAGCATTCAGATTACATGAGGAAGGTCAAAACATGATTTCAAGCTTTCAAGATCTGTGCTTTTCTTTAAACAGTAGCACTGGGAACATTAACTTTAGTTGTTTTACAAATGCATGTAACAAGGTAACTACAGGAGTAGGAACTTTAAGACAATATTCATAGTAAGGTTTTACTGTGAGCTATTTCATTAGCTCCCTGTTTCTTCTAACAGATGATTAAGACACACACAGCAGTCTTGCCCAATTCATGCCCTCTTAGAGGGCTACAGCCGGACTCATGAAAGTCCCCGTTTCTAACCCACAAACACCCCTAATAAGACCAGGCGTATCAGCCCAACCCCAGTCCAACCAATGCATAAATGTTACATAACAGGCCATGGACCTTGCTGCTGTTAAAACTGAGGAAAAAAAGGGATGCTATGGAGTTTTATACATAAATGGCTTCTTATTTACAGACTGCCAATGCTGCTTTGTTTTTTCTCAAATTTGACAGGCTTGGATTCAAAGGTCCCACACTTCTGAGACAGAAGATCCCAACATAAGTGAAATTATCTGTGATCTGGAGACTGTGCAGAAATGAACATTCATCCAGATCGAAACGAAACTGGAAATCCAGGAACACAGAACATTTTTCTAAAACAGTTTAATAAAAAAATTGTGAAGTTTCTTGAAAAATTGGAGAAACCCAAAGCATATCGTGTGTGTCACCTGTCTTAGTCACAAAGAAACACAATTGTCAAAAAAGATATTTAAGTTTAATACAAATTTTATACAAAGAAAATGTGAAAAAATACTTCCATATGCTAAAAGCAATTATGCTTCACAAATAAGGCCAGCTAGGCTATTTTTGACACAACTGCAATTCACGATATTCTGTTCTCGCTTTTTTTCTTCTAATACTTTTTTCCCTCTAATATGGGACTAGCTGGAGACTGTACAAACCGCATTCTTTTATAAACAATGGGAGAAATCAACATGACTAAAATGTACAACAGAATGTACTGGAATGATATCATACAATTAATTTTCTCATATACATACATCACCTTTGCTTTGTTCAATGCTTTCGTTTTACACAACATACAAAATGGTACTACAGTATAAGTGTAACAGACAGCATTTTCATGGGTTACTTTCTCTCATACTGTACTGTTTCATGCTTACATAAAAACATAAATTCCATCATATAAATAATACATGCTCTGGCCCAGCATCAAATGTCCTTTGCCCATGTTTCCTGATCCATGTTTTTCTCCACACCTGGTTCTTGTTCAAAGTCCTTTTGGAGGATTTTAAAAAAAAGAAAACTGAACTGTGAAGCATAGGAAGRAACTTTACTTTTCTCAATCTTTGATATCAGTGATCAGAAATCATGCTACAACCAGCTGGTATTACACTTCCCAACTTTTCTGATATTAGACTGAATGAAATTTTAACTTAATTTTAACCTGTAAACAATAAAAATTTTAGCAGTCTGGTCATTGTAAAAAACAATGTAAATCTTTATGTATTTCAGGTCCACAGATCGGAAATGTCATAATTTGCCTAAAACAATTAACTGAAAAAAGATACCCTTCATCATTTGGTTGCTCAAAGAAATTCTACGAGAGTTTCAAAGTGCAGAAATTTTTTTCAATCCAAATGCAAATCAAGTTGTTCAGATTCTCATGATTATATTATTTGATGCATAACTGCAGTGTCCCAAGACCAGTTTTCAGTGTTAGCCTGTGATAAGGCTGTTTTAAACCTTCCTTTTCCAACTTCAAACGCTCTTTATAAGTTAAAGTCAATACAAATATAAAAAGGAGATGGTACTCTAATGACATCCACAAATTGTACATTATTTACAAAAGAAGCATAGATTTAATACGGATCTTACCTGTCCTCAGCTTTTCTAAGCCAGAGCTAATGCTTTACATTAATGTAGTGTAGTTAATGCTTTGTACACATATACAAAGCTAAAGTCTGAACCTTTGAGGTTAATCCAAAGAACTGTGTTTATTTTTCACATTTCTATTAGATTTATTTATTCCAACAATTGTATGGACTTCTGGTTAGCAGTTAGACTCTTCGTACTTGGACTGGCATTGTGGTCTGAACATACTGAACTCCAGTTCTCATTGCCACTGTCCCAGCAGAAGGACTTACCACTACAGGAATGGTCTGTGGATTAAAACCAAGAGAAACATATTGTTATGTTAAAGGTCACATAAACATGACCACAGAAATAGAGATTTATCTTCCAGGGAAAATCCAGAACAAGTTCCAATTTTGTGCAAGAATTAATACCTTTATTACCGCAGTATTACCTCATTCCAGGGTAGAAAGTAGTGTATTACTTTCCTATAGCCAAGAGTTTTTCTGGGTTATTATTACTACTATATAATTACAGGGACAGGTGGTCCTGTAGGTACTGTACACACTCTGTCTGTGCTTGGAGAATTAGGTTTTCATAGCTACTACATCCAGTTATGTATTTTCCCCAAACTAATACATGGGAAGAGGAAAAAGGGCTAAGAAAATCCTTTGTCATTTGAAAAAGTTTTGACAAATCAAACTGGAGTACAAAAATACCCTTGTTTATAAGTATATTCTTGTTACGCATTACTTAAATCTTTTTCCCTAAAAGGAACTCCCCCATGCATTCAGTCTACACAGAAGAGAACAAAGAACATCCATTTGAACAAAAAAGTACTTRAGTTAACTTTTGCACAAATTGATAACAAAAACATCAGCATTACTGGGAACTGTCTTACACACCCTGTAAAAATATTAATATAGAATAAACTTTTCACTTCCATCATACAGATCATGATTTATAAATCTTGACAAATGAAGTTTCAGGACATCTCTATAGGTGGTAATTGATTCTACAGATGCAGAGACAAAGGCACAAGAATGTTAAACACTCTGGTCAAGGTCACGTCACTCTGGAAGATCTGGAAAAGGATTTATTGAATCTGAAGTCTGTATCTTAACCTTCCCCCAAAAATGTGAGAAAGTCTAGAAATGTCTATACCATACAAACTGCAAGTATGTTTTGATACAATTCCAGTGATGCACAACTGGTGATCAAACAAATGCATCCATTTCAGTTCACAATATTTTGTGGAAGAAACAGGAAGTGAGATTTTGAGGAATCTGAAAGGGATGCACAGATCTTCCCCCTGATGGTAGTGTGACATTCCAAAGAGAACATGGAAGAAGAAATACAAGTTCACTGAAGCCCAATGCTTCCCCACACTGTTTTAAGAAACCACATTACTGTCTTAATGGTATTCAACAAAGACTGTGAGTATCCCTACTGAGATGGATTACAGCCTAGAGTGTTTATCAGCTCCTTTGTTACAAAGTCTATGCCTTCCAGAAGCCTACTCATTCCATTCCCGGGAATGCAAAGATGAAGTTTTTACATTATTTTAACTGCAGAAAGAATAAAAACCAAACATGGAACCAATTGCTAAATAAAYTCAAGATTACTGCCATTTTGTCATGATTTCAGATGTGTATAGAGGGTTCAATGGAAATGGTACCCAGAAGATACACTGGAAGTCGTTGAGAGGAAGAAATTCCTAGTTGGAAACAAAGTGCAAATTGAACCCTAAAGAAGCCATTACCTAAGTCACTGTTAGTACTGCAGGTGGGGAACTTCAGGTTGCCACAGTCGCCTTTTAAATATACACACTTACACAAATGAAAAAATTAAGTTTCACTTCTTATAGCGATCGGGATATGGAATGTGYGAGACTCCTTAAATGTGTTAAGATCATTCCCTGAGAGGTAAATTTTCCACCTCTGCCAGTTTTACACATATGTACATTTTGCATACATATTAAACATGCACTAAGGTTTCAAATTATTTAAATTGCACGTGCAGTCATAAGAATACAGAGGTGTCTGTAGCTGTGCAAGACTAATGCAAATGTGTACAAAGTTTTAAACATGCACAAATAAAGGTTGAAACCTTTCAGACGTTCCAATTATGCTTTACATAACTCAATACACTTTGTATTACAGAAAACCGATGAAGGTAACTGCCATTTTTCTGAATATTACACAAAACCACCTTATGATCTTACAACCTCTCAGCTATTCACAAAAGAGCCTAATGTCTTTGATGTTTGCTATTTGATTCGAAAACACGTATAAAACCTTGTTGTTATGGTAATTCAGTCCAAGCAACTTAGGGCCGATGCCGCAAAGGTGCACAGTGCTCTCAGTTGAGACAAAGTGAGTTGAGTTAAAACGCTGCTAGGAATGTGAAAAGTCACGATCCTCACTAAGAGCAATAACATCTGTGTGGAATATAATGGCTATGAAATACTGTGTGTATGTGCGCCTGTATCCACAGACCCACACACACAGAGGCACGCATCCTGCAGCTGGTGGGGGGCGGGGGGTGCACGCACGCACGTGGGTGTCTGTACACAAGGAGAGAGACAGAGAGAGTAACTTCCGAGCAAATCAGGCCTCACAATCACAGTGTGATTAAGGTACACTGTTAAATTAGTACATAGTTACTATTATAAATTATCTAACTTCGGTCAGAAAATGAACGGAAGTTATCCACACGTGGGCTTCTCTGTTGAAGCCACCACTGAGACAGCATGCCCTTCAGCGCCCAGGGCAGTAGCAGCGTATTGCCTTTTGGTAGGAAGAGTGTCAGCTCAGATGCCACGCTGACTCTGAAGTGACCACTTGAAAGAATGGGATATTAYGGTGCATAAAATACAAAAATCGAACTCACTTCTGTCCCATCTCCTGTGACTGACACTAGGGAATTCAAGTGTCCTTGGTTAAGTCTTTGATGGAAAAACCAGGTCTGATTCCAATGCTATTTCTCATAATTTCATAACGCTAATGTGCAAGACTGCATGGAGATACACTACTGATGAATGCGTATTTCCTTTTATAGTTACTGAGATGTCACAGGAATATCAAGCATAGCTCAGAAATAATTAAATCTCTTTAGGATACCATAGACGAAAAGATATTTAAAAGATATTTCAAATGAATTCTATATATTTACATTGATGATGTGGTCGAGTATATACATGAAACGGACAAATAACTAACATCATAATGTAAAATGGAAGTCTGACTGTCCTCAGTGCCTTTGCTATACTTATTGACAATTTCTGAATCCTTGTAATAATGAATGATGAAATGAAAGGGTGGAATGTTGCACAGCAAAATAAGACATTTTGCACTGCAAGTTGAGACTATACCAGTGAATTCATATCTTGATAGAACAGCAGACAGAGACAACCCCCCAGAAATACTGAGCAGTTTTAATGCCAGGAACAGTACTACTGCAGACTTTAAATGATGATATTGTACTTACAATTGTGGGTTGAGTAGTTGGAATATAGGTGGTGGTCTGCGGTACCTGGACCAGTTTTATAGGCTGGTTGCTTGTCACACCTGTTGCTATCTGCAGAGACAGCACAGGCAACCTCAGTAGAAGTCTCAGCTTTTACATAAATTCCACCTAGTTRTTATTATTATTATAATATGAAATTTATGTTGGATGTTCTGTTTGTGTTAAAAATTTGCATCTTAATGAATTCACGGGTTACTTCTTTGTTAATAAAACAAAATTCAAATTATGAACATGATCAATGTATACAGCATGATGTTTCAGGTAGAACATCTATGTGATAGCAATTCCAGATTTGTATAACTGGAATATTCCCTGGCAAAAGTTTTAGGTAATTGATTTTCTCCCATCCCCTGTTTCTGCAGTAATACAAAGGTTGTGCTGCCACAAACAATGCGTATGAACATCGACTGAGCCAGAGTTTAACTAACTTCACCAAAGCATTCAGGTGGAACAGCACATCCTTTTTCCYTCTTCAAATCTGTTTCCCAAGTTACTCCCTTAGATGACATGTCAAGCCCAGAGATCTAACACCAGACAGTAGCAAAAGTGTCAAGAAATGAACACAGCTCTCTAGTTTACTATGCTTCCCAATTCTATAGGACTATCTCAATGAGACATCATGCTGGAATCACAATACTACAAAATTAGTTTGCTTTTAATATTTTAAAATACAACAAGGCTCCTACTGATGTGGGGGATCACATGTAAGGGTTYGAAGGATCAGCCCCCCCATAAAATTTTTCATTTAATAAATCTTGCAAGGGCAGAAGAAAAACAATGCTGAAATTGCTAATAGTCAAGCCCTACCTATAAAGCAGAATCTTCTCTATAAACATTTTCTATATATGCAATGTTAAGTCCCTTTTATTAGAGCATTTGCTCATCCTTGCCTACTGAATACTATCAGAGTAGATGCTATGGAGGATTTCGTAACTGCACACTGCTCCGTTAACTGTAGATCCAGGTGAATTGTTGTATCAGTGCTATGGAACATTGTGGTACCCTAGTGGCAGTCTGTTGTGATAAAGTAAGTTGATTTGAATGCAGGTCTTGAGCTTGGCCTCTGAACCCCCAGGCAAGAAGGGCTTGGAAGTGCTGCAGTCAGTATTGCTTATCAGAAGGCAACTTGTATCGAAAGATCCAGACCAGAAGCTACACTGATGGGTCCTGGAGAGAGAGAGAGAAAGAGGTCCAGTCCCCTTTGGCTGGAAGGATGAGTCAAGCCAACACAAGGTTTTATTGGGAAGGAGTGAAGGGGAAAGGGTGTTCCCAGAGGACAGAAGGAGATTTTTTTGCCAAGATGAAGGAAAAAAACCACAACTCCCTATCTCACTCCCCAAATCACACTCTTTGAAATATGCAAATGGTCATAAATTCCTGGCTGATCCAGGGAAGCCTTTAGGGGTRGGTTTCAGAGAAATCTTACATATTATTTTTGTTTGAGGTGACCACAATGATACTCACTGTAACACTCTCTTTGCTTTTATCAGCTGAACCTTCCTTTTCCTTAGGGGTGCTGGCTGTTTCTGTGGGTGTAGGCTGCACGCTTGAACTGGGCTGGGATGATTTATTTAATGTTTCTGTGCTAATTTCAGTGTCTGTTTCTTGCTGTGTTGCAGTAGCTAAAATAAAGGAAAAAAGAGAAAGTAGCGACTACTCGTATCAGTCTACAGTCACTCTTCACAGGCACATCTGCACCCAAGCAAATGAAGAATATTGAGGCACTGTGCATTCCACCCCCCCTARCCCCTCAGCTGTGAAACAGGCAACCCAGAGCCAGATTACCTGACTGTGTGCAAGATTTCATATGCTCAGGCCAGTGAGCTTGTTGGCAGGGATAGTCACAGTAGCTAGTATTCCAACAGCAATAAAAAATGGCCTCTTTCTTGCAGTTAGCACACCACTGCTTCTTTTTAGTTTCATCCACTGCTTGTTGCTTTTCCAATTCCAGCTGCTTCTTCACCTCAGCAATCAAACGATCTCGTTCTTGTTCTAGACTCTGACGCATTTCAGCCATTGTCAGTTCTACTCAAAATGCAAAGGAAGATGAGTTTTGCATTTTCCATTTTCCGCCTCCCAACAGCAAGGTGCAAACCAGTAATTTTCATGAGTTTAAAGATAATGAAATTAAAACTAACAATCAAAATGTTCCCTGAGTTTGGGCATCTCTGTTTCATACCTAGTCAACAAATGGAAGTCTTCTATCATGTTTTCTTATTCTGGCACCATGATTTTTACCCTTAACCATTACCTTCCATTTAACACTTTAGTTCTAGATGTCCAGGATCTAGGACAGGATCCTAGATGTCTAGGATCAGAGTCCAGGTGTCCTAGATGCAGCATAAACACAAAAAGGATCTATGCAGCTGCTGCAAACATACTTTGTCTTTACAAGCCCAAACTTTTGTTCTGGTCCAATATTCAGAAAATACAGAGAGTTATATTTCTTCTCTTTTCTCATAAACAGCAGCGAAGCAATTGTTCATTGTATCTTGGTTTCTTTACAAAGAAAAATGTGAAAGTTCCAGGAGGGACATTGACAATATTGTAAAAACTCATCAGTACGTGAATAAAGCTGTAAATTTGAGCTTTACTTCAAGATTGCTCTGACAGCCACCCACTATTAATGCAGTTATGAATTGATACCTCAGTCACTATGAGTGACTATGAGTGAAAGAGAGCTTGACAGAATCTTCAAGAAAGTGGGCAAATACAAATAAAGCATTCCAATTCTAGCCACCTTGACTAAGGATGAATCTTTGAATCTTTTGAAAAACYCTGATACTATCAAAACACCATTAAAAGTGTTTATTTAAGTCAGTAGCTTAAGACTGGTGAAAAGGGTTTAAAGGATTTTTCTTTTATTTCTGGGCATACCTAGACATTCAGTTCTATGAGCTGCAGACAAGTTGTTGCCATACTCAAGTAATTCTAAAGATTGCTATAACTGGACTGCAGCAGTGGAAAAACTGGTCTACCCTGATTTGAAAGAGCAAAATGTTACTAACAAACCAAAGACATGAGTCTGAATACGGAGTTATTCAGCCCTTAATTCACTTCCATTCCAGATACGCTCTGCAAAAAGAGTCAAAAAGCAGACGAGGACACTGTATTACACGGTCCTAAGGGTGTTTGGACTGYATGTAGCTTAAAGGAGACTTGATCACTCAATTGCAACCTTTTTCCCCCACAGTCAGTGCATTATTTAAATAAAGATAATTTAAGAGGAATCACTTCTTAATCATAGTTTCATTTCCTGCCCGTATGGTTGAGTAAATGTAGAGATGAAAATCTCCCTCCTAGGAGGAATATTCTTTTATCTGTTTAAGGTAGTATTTTGAATTTATGTCACTGACAGTCTGGCATCAAGATTGAGTCAAGGTTGACTATTCACTTTAAATAAATAAATAAATAAGTGTATACACCAACAGCTGATCTGAACCAAAAATGTCAGCTACAATCTCCAAAGATACCAGAGGAAGCAGGTTCCCCCAGTGGCTATATTAACAGAAACTGGTTCATATGAGAATTAAAATGAAGTAATCAGCATAAAACACCTCATGAAGAGGGATTATCCAACAATGCATAAAATAGTTATTCTGTCCTATCAAAAGCTCTCTTTAGCCTAAATTTGTCTCAGAGAGCTGAACACCTGTTCCTTACTACGCACAGATAGAAGTAACTTTGTGTACATACTCAAAAGGTGTCCRCTAACATCAGCACAGCACATTATATAAGGTTTTACTTGGACAATTTGTAGTATCATATGATGAAGGTAATACATACTACAAGTATTTGCACTGATACACTATTTTGCACTGCCATTTTTTCATACCTAGGTTATGCTTCATTTCTGAGAGTTCCTGTTGATGTAACCATTGAAGTTTTTCTATTTCAATCCTCAAACGCCGAATCTAAGTATTAAATGCAATAGTTAGTAATAATAAACAGGGTGCAGTGTATAATACATAACTACTATACAGAAAAACATGCCCAAAGCGAAGAGCCTGATCACTTACATCAAGGCTCCTTCATATTAACATGAGGACAAGACCATAGTAAGCCCTAAACCAAAGTCTGAAGTATTCTAAATACTTGTTTGCTGGATTTTCCTATCATAAAAAGTACAGGATTGTTTGAAAACAAAAAGCATTTCTATTAAAATGCTCTGAAATCAGTCAAGTCGCAAATTTCTCTGACTGGAATCAAAAACCTATTCCTCAGTTTTGCTTGCATTTATTAGTATGACTTTTTTTTTTTTTTTTTTAAACTAGATGAGGCTTAGGAAAGCAATTTTTTCATGTGGATTGGGAATACAAATATCGTTGCTCAAAATTGTGACTTCCTTATTGTGATTAAAACAAGCAAACAAACCATCACACTTATTTGTTGAGCTTTATTCACATTTGTACTTAGTTTACACTGCTTGATCTGCTTTTTCCAAGTTTAAAGAAAACACTTAAAAGATACTAAGTACTACCTTTGGAGACAATTAAAAGCAATGTATAGCATTTCATTAAAAAATGCAAAAAGTATGAACAGTTTTTTTAAAAAGTATTAAAAACTATGAACATAAACACATAACTGGAATAAGCTACTGCACTACAAGTAAATTCAAATCTTCTTCCTCTGGTAGACAAATACATGCTTTAAAAAAAATTATATTTTCAAAAAAACTACTTCAATTCCAATTTTAAACAAGGTGACACAAAATTAAATCCTCAACAGAAGCTTTAGGGATCTGGGCTTGATGGCTTATTGTTCTTGCTGGTTATCTTATAGAGCCCATCTGATATTTTTTTTTAGTGTTTCTCTCTACCACTCTAATCAAAACAGGATAGAAATTAGGATCTCTAGACAGTCTCAATTTATAATACTTTGTAGGTAAAGTTATATGGTACTTTTATATATAAAATACTATTTTGCAACTTTCAAAGTTAAAATACAAGCAGTATTTTTTTTTTATTTTTACACTAACCTCAGCTATTGTACTTCCAGTAGTATTTTTTGAAAGATCATTATATATTTCAGTCATTGTTCCTTTGATGGCATCCATCATCTGAAAGACAAAATGAAAAAAAAATTCTTTGATATATATTTTTAATAGATACCCACTTTCACTTCCTTTCAACCACTCCAATGTGAACTTACATTACTATCAACAATGCCCCATACCTCTCTATATATTCATCTGGGTCTACTTTTAGAGGACTATTTACAAGGTAGAACACAACATTTTTGATCAGGACTCTGATTTTTAAGTGTCCTGAACTGGTGAACTGCTTGACCTTCTACTTTTCCAAGAAATTGCCACTGATATAATTTATGAACAAAAAAATATAACCATAAGTTTGGGGAAGAAACTCAATGCAAAAAAAAAAAAAANGACATTTACTGACATTGCTGACCACTGACAATTCCACCAAGACCATATGGTTGAGTGAGGACATTGAAAGTTGATAGTCAAGGTTAATTCTGGTGCTTTTAATGCCTGGCTACTCAACTTTATTTCCTTGATTTTTTAATTTAAAGATCTAAGAGAGTACATGAAAAGCTAATGTCCTATCCCTCACTGTCACTATTATGATACAAGTATTACACCACACCCTCTCTTTAACAACTTAGCTTCTATTTTAATATATGAATACACATTTATGACAAGTTACCATCTGATGAAGCTATATAGTGTTTTAAAACAAAACTACACTTTTGTATACATATTTGCGGACACAGATGAAGAAATATTAATGTTTACTGTAAATATGATGCTGAGGGGATATCTACACCTTTAGGAGAACACATAGAAAATGGTCCAAAACACAGTGCAACGTAAATAAGAAGCAGCAATRGGGGAACATGAGAAGGAAAGGGTCTAAAGTGTCTGAGCAGCTGAAGCCTATCATGGCTTGGAATGGCAGCATTCAGCCAGCTCTAAAAAGATGGTYCAGCACTTTCATCAAAATCTAGCTGTTCCTACCTAGTAGAATGAATTTGCAACATACGACAACCTGAAAATAAAGTTATTTCAGAATTTGAAATGTCAAAAATGTGAAAGTTCACTTCAAAATAAAATTTCAAGAAAACCTTGCTCAAGAACTTACTTTGCTRGTATATTTAGCAATATCTGCAGCCACATCAGCTGAAGCTGTTGCAATTGGCAAGTCTGTGTTAACKGAGGAAGAAAGTGTACTTGCAGATCCAGAACTGGTAACCATAGAAATAGGTTGAGTACTTGTAACCAGGGTTATAGTGGATGTGGAAGTGCTCTGGGTGATCTCTTTTTGCTGCACAGCTAAGAAAAGACAACATACGGTGGATCAATCACAGAAAATAAATACGCAAAGTTCTAACTTTAATGTCTAACTTAAATGTGTGCACCTAACCATTTCGAAGACTTACATTATTTATACAATGGTGGCATTTAATCCATTAATTATACAGTGCCCAGCCACTGAACTTGTACATAATTGTAAGGCTTAAAGGTGATGAAGCAAATACATCTTTGAAACTTATTATTTTAGACTGGCCAATGCAAAAGTCTCCCTCAGATCTGTATTCCTCCCATTTTGGGACTTTTMCATCCCACTTCCTAGGAATTCACTTCCTAACCTCCCAGTTTGGAGAACTCCCAACTAATACCGTACATATGACAGTAAGTTAGACTTTGACATTTACATTTGCCGTAATTTTGAAACATATTATTGATTTTATTTTCTTTTTGCTTTGAAACAAGGTTTGGTGAGCCATTGCTGAAGAAAGCCTACTTTAGTAATGCTTCCTGGTGTTATTCTCATTCTTTTGTTATTAATGCTACTGATTATTATTAGTGTTGCAACATGTTTAATATACATATATCCAGATCAACATTAGCCTTTGCTTGGCTGCAGAGCAAGGAATGCAACATTAGATTAACTCATTAAAGCAAAGAAGTTATTCATAGTGTTAACTCAAACAGGGTGAGAAAAGTCTTCTCATCTTTAGTCAATACTTCAAATAATCCTAAAGTAATTAAGAAATGAGAGTACAAATCAAAATGCAAAGACTCTCACCTTTTCATCCCTAATGACTTATCTGCCTCAAATATTTAAAAAATACATATTTTTTAGGAAAATACTTTTCAATCTATTTTTAATGATTCATATTATAAAAGATGTCTTCATTGCCAACATCCTCAAAACAGAAATTACTGAAATTAAGAAGTTATTCAGTTTATCATTATGTACTATATTTTTGTTTATGCCAATTCAGTATATAAGAAATCTATAGATGTTCTAGTTTTCATTTGATGTATTTCTAGAGTATAACATTTAAGATGGAACATTGCACTCAATAGTAAACACTGATAAAACAAACTCATAGMCTGAATATGTAAAGTTCAGCCCATATTATTAAGCTCTTATATTAAAGTATGATTTTATTAAAAATAAGACTTCACCAAGTTTCACATTTATTTTTCTCACTGAATATTTCTGTATCAAATTTGTGCAGTCTACAAGTAGAAAGATACTGCTTCTTCAACACTTCTTAAATGACAGTCACAAAAGCAGTTTGGGACCAGAGAAATGTGCCTCTGGTAAACGTTTGGATGTGACCCTTTACCTAAACCTCTCTTCTGTATGAAATTACTGGCTTGCCAGCAGTGTTAGCAGAATGGAAAATATCTATTCATCAGGCACACCAGTAAACAGTTCAGTTTATTAACTTGAAATTACAAATGAAGCTAGATTTACATAAAGTTCTGTGAAGTGAAGCAATAGAAGCATGGTCTTATATTATCGTGTGCCTACTACTAGTGAAACCTCCGGCAAAGGGGTGGTAAGAAAACAGTTGTGAAAACATTCTAAMGTGCCTTGGCTGTTTGCTTAGTAAACTAGCATCAAAGTCTTGTTAAGAGTTAAGCAACAGGGATTTCAAAGACAAAGGTAGCCTGGGTAATTTCATTGTTGTCAAATTATACTCTGTGAAAACCCGTACAGATTAGCTTCTTGTCAGATAAAATTAGATCCAGTTTGTAGATATTGAGGTGATAGTGGTAATCATGCAAGTGGAATAGTTAATGTTTTTATCATATAATGCAGAAAATAATTCMGTTCACTCTACCAAATCTGTGATGGCTGAGAATGGCAAAAATATTTATACAGATACACACACACACTTTTTGTCATTAAAGTAAGGAGACATGACTCTAAATACACACCAGAAAGAGCAGGTATGGTGAGTAAGTTGTTGTATTTTAAAGTCACTTATCAGAGTAGAACCACACTTTGAGATTTTGTTTATATGGAAGAACTCCTGGTTAGGCAGCCTTGGAGCACTGAGATCACTACTGGGGAATTATGGCACCACAGGCACATTGAGTTAGAAAGTGTATACCTTTAACTGCTTGTCTTGTCTGATATCTTGTCCCTTGAGAGGACTGAGGTTGCTGTGACTGAGACTGCTGGCTCTGCTGCTGTTGCTGCTGTCTCTGCACCTTCTGCATGTGCCATTTCTGAGAAGATGTCTGAAATTTATTTGAAGAATTCCACACTACACGCTGCACAGCAGGGGCAGTTTCCTTAGGCAGCAGAGGCCTCTGCTTTTTCACAGGGCTTCCAGTGGCTGCGGATGGAGCACTAACAGTAGAAGAAGCACTAGTAGTTGCTGTCACACCAGCTGGTGGAGTCTGGGCTGCAGAGCGGGTGAGTACTGGAGTTTCTGGTAAAGGCTGGGTGCTTGCACTGGAGGAAGGTGGAGTTTTACCTACAACTAAACAAACATAAAATGTAATGCCAGCTTTTCACCAAAACACATCTGATTCATAATTTTCCATCTAATGTTCAGAAGAGCCACATGCACCTTCCAGTCTACTCTGAATTATTTTCCTCAAAAGGCAATTGATACTCTACAAGTAAACTCATTTCAATACTCTACAGGTAAAATCAGTCTAGTTGAAGTTGGTGGCAATTCAGAAGCACTAGCCATTAAGCAAAACAAAATAAAAAGTACAAACCCCAGAAAAACAGCCTGACCTCTTTCAGAAGGTATGTGAGAGGTTAGCATTTGTTAGGATATTTCTGGGTTACCACTTACACCTCTCATCCCAATTTCTTTCAGGGGAAAAAAAACATTCAAAAGGAACAATGACTGAACAATAACTGAAGGAATAGCATACTAAAAACTTTCTAAACAAAGATGAACTGGCACTGACAACCAAATACACAGTGTATTGAAGATATCTATGTTTACTCAAAAATATTCCAGAGTTTATAGTTGACTGTTCCACGTATCAGATCAATTTAGGAACGGGATGATTCTTCCAAAGCTGTGGCTGGGAAAAACATATCTGAAAGAGAAGGCTGCTGCATTGACAGGTTTCTGGAAAGGGGGCAAAGACCTTCAGCTTTGCATGCATCAGATCTCTTTTCTGGACCACGGCCATAATATCTGAAAGCCCTAAGTAAAGGTAGGGGCCTTGGAATCACGGACAGGACACAAATTATGTCTAGAATATATTCATATAGGTCTATATATATATTAAGATTTAAATTCACTTTTAATTTCACTCAGAATATGTATTATTCTTTTGCCTCTATATCAAAGTAAAATTTTAGTATTACTTATTATTTCAACCATCACTGGTTTAGGCCACTACTAATACATAAATCAGTGGGTTTGAAATTCATAAAGCTGCCTTGCCCAATAAATTTTTAAATAAAACAAGAATCAGTCAATATAAACTCCCCAAAATTACAATTCTGTTTTTAGTTTATAAGCCTATTTTCTTGATTATCTCATAATAACATTTATGTATTAAATTCCACTTTAAGATTCAAAATTCAGAAGCATTAAGTTGTCTTCTAAAGTATGCTTAGGTAACTGATTGAAAACATGGTTTTAAATAAAATGATTGAGCCAACATGCTATAAAATATAGACAAGAAGAGAAAGTTATATGAAGAATAAAATATTTTTCAATCTAACCATTTAAATCTGCTTTTCTATTTTGTTTTGTGAAAAGGCTAACATGCAGAAGTTTAGCAAAAGTTAGCACTGTAGTCATTAATTGAGATTGCTTTCCTCTTTTAGCAACACAGAAACAAGGGACAATATCTCAGGGACAATACGTGTGATTTAGCTGTTATTTTGATTATTACTGGCAGCATTTACATTTGATTTCAATGGGATCTTATGCAATTTGTATGCTTGATAAGTTCCAACTTCTTCTATATCTGCAATTTTGGGAGGTCTATGGAAATGTAAAGATTCAACTGAAAGTCACAACAATTGCAAAATAAATTCTACATTTGTCACGGAACAAATATTACAGATATTCATAGTTCTACGCTGCTGAAAGGAAACTCAATGAAACATATTTTATTTAAAACCAGAAACTATAATGGGGACTGAAAACTTTTTTCATAGTCACAAAGAACGAAAAATCATTCCTAAAAATTGTTTTAGTACAGATATTTTTATCTTAATGCAAAAATAAAGGTAACAGCTCTGGCTTCAACATTAGCCCTACAGAACAGAAGAAAAAAAGGAAGGAAAGAATTTCATCCTACCATCTTGTTTAGGAGGGGGTTCTTTCGATTCTTTCTTGGTTTTCCTTCCTTCACGGCCACAATGATCATCTCCTAGATCGATGACAAGTTCACTCTCAGAATCAGAGTCCAGTCCTAGATGCACAGTTGGAGAGTCTGTTTCATCTTTACCTTTCAGTTTTTCTTTTGCAGGATGCTGTAAACTTTTTCCCTTTTCAGAAAATTCTTTCTCAGTGTCTGTAATTGCCTTTTCTTTGACCGGGTCATCTGTTTTCTCCACTTCTGGACTTGTGCTTTTAAGTTCCTCCTTGTCTTCATTCTGTGCTGGGGGCTTAGGTTTTTTTTTCAAGCTCAATGATTCTTTGTCACTTCTCGTACCTTCCTTGTCCTCTCCATCATCTTGATCATTCTTTGATTTCTGATCCTCATCACTATATTCACTGTCACTGGTGTCAGATTTTTCAGAATCTTCAGAGTCACTGTGTTCTACTGCAGTATAAACAGCTTCAGATATTTCATTTATTCCTAATCGTGGGGAGGAAAGTACATTCCATGCTGACATCAGACTGACTGACATTACCAGAAAAAATACTCTATATACCGGAACAAAGTGTATACATACCATTATCTTAACTGTCAGTCCTTAAGCTATAAACATTTCCCTTAGTGCCCTATCTCAACACCAGAATGTATAAGAATTACCTCCCACATACTCCAATTCACATTTTTATTTTTCCACTACCTGCAAGCTGTTTTGTTCAACTTAGGACCAATGCTGGCAAATACAAAGAGGAATTACTTTTATCCACAGGAAACCACCTTAAAATCAGTAACACTATTCACCTGATTAAAGTTACTTACATGCATGTTTGCAGAATCAACTGCGTAAGTTTTGCGAGGAGACTATCTAATTTTTATAGTGCCTAGAAACTGTTTAATTAAGTGCTAGACAACACTAATGTTTCTAATAGCATTCAGCTCCTGTGTGACTGTATATACTAAGTTGTGCAACTGACATAAGTCAAGTACAATTCTTGAATTTTTCAATTTACAAAGCAAATATTAAGACTGTAATTCTGTCA
This sequence comes from Oceanodroma leucorhoa, assembly GCA_030449065.1. Taxonomy (NCBI): domain Eukaryota; kingdom Metazoa; phylum Chordata; class Aves; order Procellariiformes; genus Oceanodroma; species Oceanodroma leucorhoa. Next base: position 861,687 of record JASVER010000155.1, on the reverse strand, counting down.
TACTATCTACATCAGAATGGTACAAAAACAGATTAAAAGATGAAAGCTTTTTGACAAAAATTTGAAACATCAGGTCTCACTGTATTTTAAATTAAACTAGTTCAGTGCATTCTACTTGCCTCAAAGAGTTCAAATATCCTCTACTCTTGTTTTAATGCATAAAATATTTAAGGTTTTACTATTTGAAAACTTCTTTTAAACGCCAATTCAAAACTTCCTCAAGTGTATCCTTCAGATGTCCGTTGTATTCTTGAGATATACTTACCAAGTTGCGCTTTACAACTCTCTATTGTCTTGTCAAGGTTAAGCTGGAACCTACTACGTATCTGTCGTTTTGGTGAAATGAGTTGCACAGGAGTGGTCTGCTGTTGGACTGACTCACTCAACTCTTTCAGATCCATCTCAGCTTTGCTACGATCTAGAAGAAGAAAAAGGAACTAAGAAAAATATTTTACAAAAAGAAAAGAGATCACTATCCAGATAAGACAAATTTTACTGAGTAACAATGCAGACAATCTGAAACATATTTAACTTCTTTTATAATTATGGGCTAAATAATAATTCTAAAATGACTTTACTACAAACAATGGATACTTCCTCTCTGATACTACATATTTCACATGCAAAACACATGCACCAATTATGTGGTTGTTTTCTCTGTCAATGTGAAATTATCAAGAAATCATCATTCAGGTCTGTAAGCTGTCTGACAGCACTTCTAGTAAGCTACTGCTGTTATTTACTACATAGTAGGAATGTTTTCACAGCGAAAATTAAATAGGAATAAAAATCCTTATAGTCACCATTTAAAATTCAAAAAATAAGTCATAAGAATAGAAATAAAAATGTGGATTGTTACACTAGATAAATAAATTTAAGATAAAATAATAAATTTTTCAACGTATGTCAACAAAATCTTCTCTTGAGTTCTCCTATACATGTAGAGATTTTTCACTCTGAAACATACACATCTGTCTGCAAAGAGCACAGACTACAGTGCTAAAGCTAAAACTGTGTCAGCAACTAAGTTTCATATTTTTGCTTCAATTTTTCAATTTCAGAGGTTATGTTTCTGTTCCATAGTCCTATCCTTTACTCTTTGCCAACAGTGCTGATAGTTGGCTGATAATGCTGATGCTCCATTAGTGCTCAGGGCACTAAACCACTCTGGAGTTAGTTGCTTGTTTGGGGGAGGAGGAAGGGGACGTGAAGAAGGGGGAAGGAATGGAGAGAAGAATTATGTTTGGCCAGGATAGCTCCTAGAACTGGCTCATGGCAGGATCAAAAGAGCCAATGCCATATGCTGGAAAAAGACAGAGGCTGTGGAGAAGACAAAAGGCAACACTGGCACAACGTGCATTTGTGCTTTGCTTAAAGTGTCATTCCACAGCAGTAAAAGATGCCACAGTATTACCTTATTTTACTTTAAAAAAACAAAAAAACACACACATATATTTACAAGACGTTTTTTGTTGATGCACAACTCAGAGAAAAGTGAAATAAATACAAAGGGCTGAGCCAATGATTCCTCTGACCAGACATTCTTTACAAGTTTCAACTTAATATCAAGGTAAATTTCGCATTTAAAATTTAAGAGCCATAATATATAATGATTCAACTTCAGCAGTACAGTTGTCTCAATGGGGCTTGGCCACTCTATCTCCTATAAGGTTGCAAATAGAATTTGTATTACAGATAGAGCAGGTACAGAAGGAACCATTCAAGTATTCATGCAGTTTTGCTTGCTGCTAAAATAGCAGTTCCTCATCTCTTCCTAGAGAGAGGCAGCAACTTGTGTGGTGCAATCCCACAAGCCAAATATACAGGCTATAATTTGGATCACCCTGGCTTGTAATATATATCCATTGTAGCATACACAAATTCAGTCTAAATAACACTCCATCATCCTTTCTAGTCCCAGTGAAATGGTCATAAAAGTAATACTGAATTTCATGCTCCTGATATCACATATTCATACTGGAAAAGACTAAATATAATACAAACTATCACTTTCAGTGCAGTGTAAACTTTGAAAATAAAAATGAAGGTTCTAAGTCGCTTAAGTACTTTTGAAAAATTTGCTCCTTGTATTGGAAATGTTTACTAAATTAGGTTTCTTCTTCCTGTGCTGTGTCACCCAATCCACACTAATTCCACAGCAGTAATGGTTATATCACCCTTAGCACAGAATTTGATTCAAGGCCTTCATAGCCTTAGTTAACTACATGGCAGGATACAAACAGAAGAAAAAATGGAGAATGGGTGAAGCTGAAGTCAAGACACTGTAACACCTCCCCAGGGAATCCTACATCTTAATATATGAAAGAAGTCTCGCAATCCAAATTTCTCTATCTAACCTACAAGTAGGTCTCATTGAGATCTGGATTTCCAATCTGTCTCATTAATGTCAAAGTATTAGTAAAAAGAAAACAGAGCCAAAGGGCAGACAAGCCAATTGTGGAGAAATATTCAAGTTCTCATCTCCAGTGTCTTTACTTTTTCTCATTACCAGTCTGAAAATTTTCACTCCTTACTTGGTTAAACTTGTTGTTCTCTCTTTTCTGCCTCTGTTATACAAGGACAGGTCCTATACTATCTAGAATACGCTTTTTTTCAAGCAATCTGTGTATAGCTTGGTCATTCCCACCCACCTCCATTTTTCAATTTAGCCAGTCTGCCAGTAACAACAGATGGCTCATTTCCATTATTTTTCTTTCCTTATTGCTGAATTGGAGGATGATCATAAAGTCCTTCTAGTACTCTGCTCAAGGTACGTAAGTGTCTTTGTTTTCTGGACTTTCACTTTTGTTTTTTCAGAGAGAAACCCTGTTCACATTATGTAGGGCAATGAGACATAATAAGTCGCATCTGAAAACCATCAGATTCACAGATGAATCTATGTCTGGGTCTGGCACAGCTGACGCTATTAAATGAAGAAGGGTTGCCATTTTCATTTCTAGCACCAAAGAGTATATTTAGCAAAGGAAACTCCCCTAAAGCTGAAAAAATAACTGATACTCTACTTGAAAGCACACTAGCTGTTCTTTTATGGTATTGCTCATGGACCATAACATCAGATTTTCCGATCCACACAATTTACTCAAAATATTCTATGCTCCAGCTTATGTCTCCCATCTGTGGCTCAAATTAGTGCAGCACCACATATTTCTTAATGTTTTTCCAAATGCATTGTCACCTCAGATAAGACAACAAACAGCTGCAGTGCAGCAGAAGAAATTAATTCTATGGTTATGTCCACACAGATAGATTAAGACACTGAAAAATATACTTCTGAGCTTGTATCCAGAATCAGAATATCCGTAACTTGCTGACAACATGAATCCAGCATTTGAGCTCAAGCCTTCCTGAAGTATTTGGCTAACACCAAGGGGCAGAATCCTGTTTCTCCATGTAGTATCACATGGAGGCAAAAAGTAGACAGAACTGAATCAGAATACTCACAGGAACAAAGCATGACTGAGGAAACTGATTTTACACCCCTTTGACTTTCAGAACTATTTTACCAACTTAGTACTTACCTACTCCATCTTTCAAAATTCCAGAATCGCAAAATTTACTTCTAGGGATTTTCAAGACATCTGCTAATTCCTTTCATCCATCTATCTCCCTAGAGAGGGATGGTCAGTGAGGAGGTGATGTGAAGGCAGCAAGAGAGAAGCCCTAGTAAATCCTAAATCCTAAAGACCACAAGAAAACCTTGCCAGCAATTCACTTGAGAGGCTGAGGGGTGAAGAGCAGCAACGTTCATGTAATTACAGCCTTTAGAAACTTACCTACTGTTTAGAAACATTCATTTGTACAGTTCAGCTAAAAAAAAAAAATCATCCTTTAACTTCTTACTTTCATCAACAAGAAGAAACAATAATAGGAACTTTCATTTATAAAACAAAAAAAGAACAGCATATTTGATGAAACAGTAATTACACAGGTGTGTCATTTAAAGCCACATACAAGCAAGTTTGTTCATATTATATTGCACTGACACCACTGTCATTTACTCAGCTATAACAGTATTCGATTTTCAAAGGTTAAGACTAACCAAGATTAAGATTCAGAATGCTTCCTGGAGTGGAAGTTCTTTCTTGCTTAGCAGAAATTGGCGTTGATGCTTGAGGAGAGAAAGGTTTGGGGCTGCCCGACAAGCTCCCTGCTTGACCCGTTCTTGTTGGTGCTGGAGAAGCTGAAAAAGTACAAAATTAATAAAGACAGATTTAAAAATAATCACAATAAAGCCACATTCACTGGGACAAAACAGCTTTTAAACCTACACAAGCAGGGAAAGGATTTTTCTTTCATAATTTCAACTCTGTGTTATACCTCCATTGTAATTTACAACTAACCCTTTAATTTTAGTTTAATAAAGAAAGAAATTGTAAGGAAAATAATTTTATTGCAGCCATAAGAAAACCCCACCTACCCCATTTTCTAGCTACATTAATAGAGAATTAAAAGTACGAATTGTAGTAAGTTTAATCAGTACAGCTGGAGATCAGTAACGAAATGTCTCCGATATTCTAATTTATAGAGAGTTTAAGCAAAATCCTATGCTCTAAGCCTTTAAAATCTCCATGAAATAATGTTTCAAAAACAAACTTCTGGAAACAGCCAAAGAGTCCAGAAAGGGAAGCACTGCAGGCCGTTACCTCAAAAAAAAAGGACTAATTTTTGTCAGCAGGAGACTAATTCCTGTCTGTTAAATCTCTGCCTAATGCTCTGAAAATGTCATCCTAAACTCACTACTGGACACTTTTTCTTCCCCAGTATATCCAGGATTGTCTATATATTTTCAGATTCCTAAACAGTAGCAATATCTGCTGTTTCAGTAACTGTTTCCAAGTTATTTTCTATGCATCATTCAAAATACGCAACACAGGCACCCAAATACAACCGTTCCTGTCTAAGGATAGTGCAGTCATACTACTTGAATTACTTTTTACAGCAAACAAGTAATTTAATTTATATTTCATTTGAAACACATAGATTCCATAATAGGACAGCTAAGTTTATACATAAAGTAAATATTACAAAAGTTAGCATTTGTAACAATATACAGGCAGAAATGCTAGGTGGGAAACTAAATATTCTAGTTTAACTGCTGTTAAGTACAATCCAGCATTTCTATGCACTAGGATAGAGGATAGTAAGGCCTGAGGAAAAGTTAGAAAAATTCCCCAGAACTGCTATAATAATCAAGAATCCAGAGTACTAGGATAACACCTGTCATCTTCTTTTATCTTTATCTGACAAAATAGCTTTAATGTGACTTTCCATTAATATCTCCACTACTATAAAGAAATAATAATGTGGTATAGAAAAAGCTCTATATTTTAAGACACAAAACAGTACCGGTTAGCTACACCTTATGTATAAGAGCTATACACACATAAATACATGGTAATTTATGTATAAAACAAATTATTCCTTTTGACATGTTACTCTACTGAAAAATCCAAGTATTTTCATATATTTAAATTCATACAGTTACTTCGTCGTTACTTTCCTAAGATGAACAGGATTATATTACAAGACACTTCTGTACCCAAGAGTAGTTTCACAGCCTAGCCTTTATTGGCTAGAAAGAATAAGTTTATAATAAACAAACAAACAAACAAACAAACAAACAGTATTTTATCTAAAAATTGTAACAGAATGTATTGATTTAGTTCTCTACACAAAGACATCCTTTCACCAAAACCAGTTTTAAAACACTCATATTAATTCCTATACTGCATCTTTTCTTTCAGATAGCGATGAACTTTCTTTTATGGATGAAAACAACTAAGATAAAATAGCTTGCCTGAGTGCCACAAAATCAGCTAGCATTTGGTCTTTGACTACATTATAAGTCTGAGAAGTCCAAATTCTGTATTCTACACTCCTCTTCCTCTTTATCCACTCTGCCTATGGAACTGTAGTTTTATCACACTTTAGCTACTCAGTTGGGAATAATATAAATTAAGCTCATTGCCTTGAAAAAGAGCTATCAAATTTTAAATAGAATACCTTTTAGTCATGACAATCCTAACTCTTTTTGTATTTACGTCCACTCTCCATTCATTTTGATAGTTACAACTATTTCCTGCTATTTAAACTGAAGGATTTTGGTCACTTTTCAAGATTATTTATTCCTTCTCAATGTGACAGAAAGGATTGTTATTTCTAATCTGTGATACTGAAAGTTAAACCCATCTTTTTTTCTAAAATTTCTTCATAAAATGAGTCATAACACAGTCTGTCTTTAAAAAGTACATGGAATAAAATAGTGCATTAAGCAAATGCAAAGTCCTGTACCTCCCCCCCCCCCCTTTTTTTTTTTTACCTGTATTTTTCTCAATAAAGTCCATGGATTCTTCACTGGCACTAAAATGACTGGAAGTTGCTTTTTTCTCCGCATCCTGTTCAACATCAGATCCAGTGTGAACTGATGAGTTTGTACTCATTGGTGACCGTGGCATATCTGTCAATGAAATCCTACGACCAGTACTACTGCTCAGCATAGACTTGCTCATTAAAATCTTGGGTGATGCTGTCATATCAAAGTTCAGTTTGATTTTCTCTTGTTTGTCTGTCTTTGCAGTTCCAGCAGTTGGGTTTGCAGGGTCTAATAACATTTGGTATTGATTGTTGGGAGTATATGGTGTCCGGAAAGGTGCGTAATTAAATACTCCAAATTTTCTACGAATGTTATCAACATAAACCTCCATTTCTTGCATTGCACTATTGAAGATGCTTTTAGTCTTTTTCACAGAAAAAGGAATTTCTTTAGACATGAGGTAGCAATTATTTATTGGAACCCAGGCCCTATATATAAAACAGAAAAATAAAAGATAATATAACTACATTTCACATTGTGGATTGACACAGTTGGCAACTTTTGTGCACATACTAATTTATTTTAGTCTAATCATAAAGATACATACACATCAGATCTTTTCAAAGGACCATCTCTACCTTCTTCTTTTAATAGTTCAGTGCTTAGTTTTGGTAAGTAAGTAAATTGCATGTCTTAGATTATCACTAGCTTATTTTAGTCTACCCAATAACACACAAAACATGAATAAACACTGGTCAAATACGACAAAATATTCCTAATTAGAATAGTCTATGTAACTGTAAGACGACCATAACTAAACAGTCTTTCCATCTGCCATAGTTAGCAGAAAAACATAAAAAGCAGGTCAGGAAAAAAAGACTTCACAAGCACATTCTTAAAAACATAATATTCTGTTTTACACCCCATGTCAGGGTGATCAAACTCCTCAATGCCAGGAAAAGTTCTATCAACAAGYATTGGACAGATTTTATTTATCATGAAATGAGGCAGGCTCTAAAACTGTGCCTTCCAAGATACTAAAATACCAGGAACTTTGACTTAATTATTTCATGGCCCTATACAGGTTTTTTTTTACAGTATGTTTTTATAACTGTAAAGATTTGTATTTTCTATTCATTACAAATCAACTCGTATTCACCATGGCTGGCTTTCATGCAGAGAGTTCACAAGTACAGAAAACTTAACTCCTTTCAGAGCAAAACTGGCATTTTAAACACAGATTATATTTTCTATATTTTTTAAATCTACAATTGTGTGTTTATTCCCATAGTGTTTAGACAACATAACTTCATTGGCTTCTTCCACCTTTAAGAWATACAGTTCTCTGCAGCACAAAACCAGACACAGGAATTAACTTGCATACTCACTGAGATTAGATATGTATTAATCTTACAAACATATGACTTGCATTCTACAGACATCATGTAAGAAACTAAGAATGCATACGCTACAGTATTATATATTTTATTAGGGTCAACRTTCAAAAGACAGGATCCAAAAACTCTAAGAGCACAAAATTACAACAAGAATTTTGTAAGTACAGCCAAAGACATCCTTTGGTTAAATTCCCACCTGTCGTGTTGGCCAAAGAAACGGGCATCAACTTGCCCGTCTTTATCCCTCAGTGCTTTAGCAGGCCAGAATGGAAAGCCTTTGAGTTTAGCCCAGACCAAAGGGTGGGGATTGCTCTAGAGGAAGAGGCAAAATACACGGTAAGAAAATACAAGCAGTATTACCTTCAAATTTGATAAACAACATGATTTTTTTTTTTAAATTGTATGTATTACTTAGGTTCAATAAAGATCCAATATGGAGAAGGCACTTGCCAAATGCAAGATTCCATTTGACTWTATACTTGATATATACATAATAAATCCTGAAAGGACAAAATAATAAATTAAAAAAAAAAAACCACACCAAAACCATAAAACCTTAAGTATCTCARTTAAACACATCGTAATTGCACTTTTTTATTTATTTATTTTCGATCAGTCCTCTCCAAATATGTAGCATAACAGAAGTTAGGCTAGGCCCAATCTTTCAAATTCTCTAATTTTCACTGAAGTCCAAGACAGAACTTGATGGATTATACATTTCTATTTAAGAATCTTATGGAGTTTTCCCAAGTTTGGTGCAGTATTAAACAAAACCAGACAACCTATTAATAGGTCATAAAAGAAAAATCAAGTCTAAATATTCAGATCCACACCTGCAYAAAGAGACATTCACATTTCAGAAATCCTACCCTGAGTGCAAGTACCACATGCAAGCACAGATGACCCAGGAGTAGATATCTTATATTTGACGATAGAGAAGTCGCAAACTGGTTGCTGACACCCTTTACAGTTATTTTTGACTGAATCAATCCTTTTGTGAAAGCATGCAATCTTACAGCTAAACATCTTGAGATAGTCTGACTCCACAAAGAGCATGATGCGCAAGCACAAGCTACTTGGTAAACTACAGCAGCTTTCCTTGACTCAGTAATGACCACAGGTTTAAAACAATGGGGAGATAACAAGCAACAGTCAAATGAGAACTGCCAGTTTAATGTATTAGCTAGATTACCATAATCCTTAACTTACACAAGGCTCACAAAACCAATTTTCTCGTTTTTGGCAAGCAGCTAAATAACATTCCGGACATACTTCAATTTCATTCATCTGAAAAGAAAAAGCAAACAGTTATCAAAGAGCTTAAACAGAGTCCAAAGTGCGATCAGTATTATTATGTTAGCCTGTCTAGTTTGTTAGCATCATTTYTCCACAAATTTGTGGTCATAAATCAACATTCACTTGCTGTGAAATCAACACTGTTTTGACAGACACCCATCTTCTTCTACTCCTGTAATGTATGCGTTCCAGTTAACAAATCAGCCACATTTTTACATCCCTCTTCAGACTGTATGCTACCGTCATTTACTCCAGTCCAAAAAAATACATCCTTTGTTTGATATTGTATTTCAGCGATAAAGAATTATTTATCATAATTTCTTTCAACGGCAAAAATATAACTTCAATTGGGCATTTAATGTCATAACTTATGCAGAACCAAAAATAAAATATTTTACTCCTTATGCTCATATTATATAAACTAGATAAGATATCATGCTCAGATTATACATGTATTTTGTTCTATTAATAATTTATAAATTCTCAGAATTTATGTGAATCATGGATATCTCTGTGTCAACCCGGGGATGATGAAGAAAGCACTTCTATAAATATAAAGGGTCAGATCATCAGATAATTTATATCAATCAAATACTGTTCAAATATACTACATTTAGAATAGCAGGTTTTTGTAATACTTAACGTTACAGATTGCCAGTGAAATAAAATTAGTGCAAATGATCAGCTAAGAACACATGCAGTCATTTTTGCATTTATTCAGAGGAATTTCATATTGTTACAGCAAAAGAACCACCAAAAAAACACATCCGTGAATCAGAAGATGTGGGTCTCTTTTTCCAACTCCAGATATTCGTTTAGAAGATAGGTGTCTTTGCRCAGAATCTGTATGTCCACTTTCTTCTCTTTCTTCCCCCCCACGTCTTAATTATAGATAGTGAATACCCTAATGGAGGACACATTAGCAATACCCTTGCCTACAAAAATTATAGTTATGCAATACACACATTAGAAAATTCATCTTATTTCACTCACTAATACATGAAATGGAACACTTTAAAAATACAGAACAATTAAGTTAACTGGGGCACACATACCTCATGCTCACAGATTTTGATGATGACTTTTGCTGTTTGTGTCAATTTGTGATTTCCTGAGRAAACAATAAAATGCTTTAACCAAGAAAATTGCTACGCTAGAATTATGATAAAATCAACAGKTTTTAGTTTTAAAAGTTAACGTTAAAGACAAAAGAGAACATCTGAAGAGACAATACAAAACACGTATGTATAAACTACATGCTTGCAAAAGCAGAAGGTAGGCACTTTTCTTCTCAACGTAACACTGAAACAATCTTTAAATGTTCATTTTTGAAGCCTATTGCAGCCTGCCCACCCCGATACACTCTTTCAGTGAGGGACATGCTGCATCATTTCCTCAATTAGGTCTCCTATAAAGTGCTGCACAATGCAAAACGCTAAAGCAACGTGGGGGTTGGAACCAGATGATGGGGGTTGGAACCAAATAATCTTTAAGGTCCCTTCTAAGCCAAACCATTCTAATTTATTTGAAATTTTTTTAAGGTGAAATGAGCAAGTGACAGCACAGGCTGTATTGGGTCCTACAGTTTTATGTATGCCAGTTGTTAAAAAAAAATAATTGTTGTGTTTAAGTGCTATGGTTGTTTAGGCCCTAATGTGTTAGGTCATTAACAGGAAGATACTTTCAGCATTTGCCAATTAGAAGTCTACAAATTGCTCTATGACTTTAACTATTTCAAAGTTTCATATCTGAGGACATAAGTACACRTTAACACTTACCCCCATTGTAAATAATGCAGTTGTGCAAAATCCATTTGGCATCAGCCAAAAATGCTTCAGTGCAACCGTACATTTTCTTTTTAACATTCTGTAATGAAAAAATTAAGAATGAATCGGRAAACAGAAATGAGTAAACTGACACTGTTTCCTATCAGTCCTACAATTAATAAAACTGACTACTTATTTACTGTAAGACTTATGATTCTAAATACTTAAGAATCTGTCAGATTCAGGGTGTCTTTTGACTGCCCTGAAAATGTATGAACTGTCTAAATTAACTCTAAATAATGAATTATTTAGATCAGCATCTTTAACATTTCCAAAAGAGTGTTCATTTCCTGAAACAGTGTTCCACCCCATGTCTCTTCAGAAAACTGAGTCCTTGATTTCTTCTACTGACATATTATCACTGCATTTTTATTTTTTAATTTTTACAAGACCCAGAAAAAATTATTGGTCATAGTACATAAGACAGTATGTTTGATATTTCAGTCTACCAACTGGGTAAAGTAACTTGATTCGATAAAATCATGGATTTGTTACACCTTCATACCGTAAAGACATCARTCTCCACTGTAAGGACATGCAGAATGAAAACTTGCTGTCTGTTCATCGGGTCCTAGCAGAACAAAACTCTGCAATGCTTCACTCTTTATTAAGCAGTGGAGAATGAAGAACTTCTTCATGATTTTAAACTTTTAAATTATTATTGAACTGAGAATGAAAGTCCCATTATGCACCTCTTGGCTGTTTCTTTTTTCTTCCCCACCTCAGGTGCAGTGGAGATTACAGTATTTGTTGAATGATCAGTAAAATGAGTCTGGAATGACCCCTGGATATACACTCAAATGGTCCCAAATTAATGGACCAGTGATCCGTTAATAGCTTACAAACACGATGATCAAATGCAAACTCTAGTTAACGAAGTCTCCCAACAGGATCATTCCTGGAATTAGATTAATTTATACAGGAGGAAGTCATCAGTGTAAGCTTGTCTTTTTCKTACTGTTTTTCTTGAGCATTTGTTACTGGTTCAGACAAGATAGTGGACTTGTTCGGTTGGCATATGATTGGTTTTAAGCTGTAACTGAACTGGCATTTATAATAACTAAAAAAAAAGCATCAAAATAATTTCAAGCAGCCTYTCTCCCCCTCCCATTAAACACTCCAGAAATCTTAATGATAGCAATCAAACTCAAAGAACCTTCCCCCCTTAGCTTCCTACAAACCTTCTCTAATGTACAAAGGTCCATTGGATGAAAGATATATTCTGCATAATCTGGGTGTTGATCCAGTGAAACTGGCTTTTGAAATGGCTCTGTCTGTTAGGGAAACAAAAAAATATCACATTGTTTATTAATACTGAACAGTTTCATCAATGACACAATRCTCATTTTTTTTCTAACACTACTTCCAACTGTGATATCATTACCTTTAAAGGTAATGATAAAATTTTGTGAAGTAGTAAAGTACCGGCAAAACAAGAGGAACTAAAAGTTTTCATTTAACTGATTTTTTTATATGCTGGAAGTAACGAATTGCAAAAGTTAGGGGTTTTGTAAAATGTACTGTTATTATTTACAGTAGGGTTTTTTTTTTGAGGAGTATCAGATGAAGCTCAACAGTTTTCAGCAGAATAAAGACRCTTAGTAAATTTCCAATTCACTAGACTCCCAAATACTTCTTTTTCAGACTCCCATTAGAATCATAMCTTTCAAAACAATGGTGGCTTGGTAATGCAAACACGTTCAAACTTTTATCAGTGGGACTCTACATTTTATCTGCTAATGTGGAGGGACTGCAATTCTTCAAACACAACCAATTAAAGTACTCAGGTACCAAAACAACAGGTTATTAGTAAAATGCCTAAAGGGCAAAATATCTCAATAGCATTCATTAAACATTAGCTTTCTAAACACATTTTCAAAACACTTTGCGAATTCAATATAAACAAACACTGACACTTTGTTTCTGAAAAGCAGCACTTAAATCTTCTAATGGCTCCATCTAATAGGATAGTATTTACCACTCCAGAGTAAAACGATTCCAAGAGACAAAATCTGTCAGTATTTAAGAGTAACCTTCCCAGAAATTGCCACTATTGTTCTGCTAAAATACTTATCATACAGAGATCAGAGTTACAGAGAGACCATGATTCTACACATTTGGTTTTCCCAACATATTTTACTATAATAATGCAGGCAGAGACACTCTACCTGCTCCTCTAACTTACAAACGGGAAAAAGAAAGCAAGAGGAGTTAAGACAACCCTTGGTAATTCATCACATCGTATTTTGATTTACCGTTTTCTTCACACACGTGAAAACTAGGCAATGCTTGCATGGTGAAGAACAACGGATCAGAATTGTTGAAACTTAGAAGCAAGAATGAGTGACTGGAACAGCTGAAACTTTGAGGCATGGTGATTTTGAGAAGTGAGTCTAAGACAGACACATGGAGATAGATACAAGTTGGAGGAAAACCAATTTCACCTCCGTGATAAAAATTCATAGAAGACCAGCCTCATATTGCATCAAAGTTAATGGCAYGTGTTTTCACCACACCGAGGAAAATTTCTTCAGCATTTCAGAAGTATATGATACAACTAACTTTTGCGGTTAGAACAATTTCTACTAACAGATAGAAGCTAGGTTTTCAACAGATATAATCAATAACATAACAGTGTCTGTGCCTAAGGTTCCTGCCCACATAATTGTATTGGTAAGAGATCATGTCTCCTCATTGCCCTTGCATCCCAGACACAGCATTGTCCACTTTTGGTGAGCGAGAAATCACCACATGCCACCGGAAAGCCACATTATATTTTCACTACACCTACTGAAACTACATCCAGAAGTTACATCAAGAAACTACATTTTAAATGTACTCCAAAACAGTATATACAGACTAAACTAATCTGTCTGTACTAGACAGGTGGCAGGCAGCACAGAAGCGGTCACATACAATCTGATAAAATAARCTAGGTTCATAATCCACAAAAGGAAGCAAAACCCAGGATTATGACAAATATATGATCCAAGCATTAAAAAAAAATATATATATATCTTCCTTACCCCTGGCTGTTTCATTTTCTGTAGTGCAAACTTCAGTAAATATGATAGCTGTTCAATGGTGAGCATTGTCATAGCTTTACTCTGTGTTTCTATGCATTCTGCAACTGTGATTTTCTAAAAGTTAAGATTAAAAAATATTTTGTCAGCAAACATTTCTAGGTAAATTCTTCTCCACTGAAACATTCTAGCATTCAAATGGAAGATAATAACTATCTTATAAGAAACAAAACATTTCTGATGATGCAGTATAAATACTTCAGATGCTTTCAGATGTTTTACTTGGTTTTTGTTCCGGATATGTTAATGAGAAAAGAAAAAATAAAAAAAAGGTAAAAGACCAGAAAATTATCCATCATCTTCAACAGCACGCAAAGTAAATGTGTAAATACATAAAATTCCCAAATACAACACAGGTTCACAGCAATGTGAACGAGTGAGAAGGTCACCTGGGCTCTAATACAATAAGTGATCAAAGAAAAACATGCAATAAATCAACTTGCTTTCATTAAAGATACTTTGATGCTAAGTATTCTCTCCCCAGGAGTCACTGGAGAGGAATGATTAAATTCTGYCTCAGCCCTGCAGAAAAAAATAGTAATAAAATACCCACTTGTTTATGTAGACCCTACAGTGGAATTTTTTTCTGCACTGCTGCAGAGTTGATCAGCCCACTAGAAGAAGCACAAGTTAAACTAGTCAAAACTGCAGAATGTTTTCAGAATTAGAGATGCCTGATGAAGAGACCACTCTTTGAAATGGTGCCTTCTCTAGAGATGGAAACACAAAGTTGAAGACTYGGGGTAAGAAGGCAAACACAATCCAGGTACGCATACAGAAAAAGTGGTGAAGCAGCAATGGATGCCTCCTCTTCTGTACAAATTTTTCTGGTACCTTTACCAAGAGGCAATAYAGGAATAAACCAGAAACATTTCAGAACGCAAAAAAAGCTGCTTATATCTCACAAAGAAGAAAGAAATCCACTCCTTATATCAAACTAACCTCACATTCTGGGCAAAACCAATCCCCCTCTGGTTCCGCTGTCAGTTTCAGACACTTAGCATGATAAACCCGAGGACAGAGTTCACAGCAGAGGACTTGGCCTTCCCGATGACAAACCCAGCAATAGAAATCATTCCGTCCATCCTGTGGTACAACATCAACAGGGTCTGTGGTGAGTGGCTGCTTCATATAGTAAAACGGACCATGTCTTAGTTCTGACTGAAATGTAGGCAAGAAAAACAGGTTTGGTTTCAAAACAAATTTGTATTTTTTCAAATAATAATGTTCATAATATATAAGCAAACAGCAGTTTACAGAGTTTGATTAACATTTATGCAAGCACAGTATCTTATTCATTGCACAAAATCTTTCATAAAGAGGTTTACTTCTTATTCAGATGTCAAATGCCATTACATTCAAGACTGAAAATAAAATTTTGTGGCAAGTGAGGACATCGAGTGCAAGACATGCAATCCAACATAAGTCAGTAAACACTTTTATCTTCAAGAAAGAASTATTGCTATAGAAGCTATTAGGTCCTCTAAACTCAGAATTCCATGGGGCTGTGCAAGCTAAATACCGCGATATTTAGTGTCGGCTAAACCTGGGACAACTGAAGAAGTTAGTCCTGAAACAAGAAGTTGAACACCATGCAAATCTGTCCTAAGTTGCAGCAGTTCACAACTTTGTACAATGAAGCAAGCCAGTGCTGATTTTGATTGRTAAGGCAAACTGT
This sequence comes from Oceanodroma leucorhoa, assembly GCA_030449065.1. NCBI lineage: Eukaryota > Metazoa > Chordata > Aves > Procellariiformes > Oceanodroma > Oceanodroma leucorhoa. The sequence goes on along the minus strand of JASVER010000155.1, from coordinate 846,073 downwards.
AGAGTAGGATGACAAAGGAGCAAATTCACATCCTGAACAGCCACCTCTGCTACAGGAGCAGGAACACTGGGAGAGATTTAATCCACCATTTAAATGCATRTCAGAATATAAGACTCACAATCTCCATTGGTTTGCCTGCACTAAAAACAGTGTTAACTTTGTAAACTGCATCAACTAGTCTTCCACTTGAGCCCCAGACAGCTCAAAGATGACACAGCTGATGCCAAAACACAAGAAGCAAAGAGCCTGGGATGGCTAAAATGGGTCCCCAGATACCTAAAGTTTGTTAGATCAGCTTTGAAGAGCTGCTAACATTTATTGGAAAACTACATTCTATTTATTAATGACAAGGGAATTTAAGTTTTCTGTTTGGTATTTATTATAGGGGTGGTTTGCTGAGGAGGGCATGGAGGGAAACAATCTTGAKTTTTAGGCAGTTTATTTACTGTGATTTTTTTTTGTTTGATGTAAAACCATTTGCTCATTACGTTACTTGTAACTACCCAAATGCTTGTAGTTTGCAGAATCATTTTGTTTCGTTCTCAGGTAATTTTGCATGCATCCTACACCATTTACACATCTGCAAGTTCTTCGACCCTTGAGCTGTAACTTGCCCGTGTGACTCATAGAACAGTGCAAGCATATGCATGTTCCATACCTTTGCAGCATCCTGTACAAAACTAGTCACACGGGGCATAAATTAATGTCACCAGAAACCACCAGCATGCCAGCTTGGACCGCGATATTTCTAGATTTCTAAAGTTACAAAGGACAAGGTCTAATTATTTGCAYGAATAGAGGATCTTCAAGGTCAAATTAGATGATGCAGAAGTGACAACCCAGCTGAAGATGTTATATCTCAAAAGATACACCAGAAGAGGTATCATCCGCAATTTTCTAACACTGTATAATATTTTAGGCAAAGAAAGGATGTTACCCACAAACATTCCCAAAGCATTCTGCTACCTACAACGTCACTCGAATTTCTACCAGTTTTGGTGTTTTTCATTTCCTATTCTACAGATGATACAGCTACTAAAAATATATTCTGTTCCCGCCACGGAAATGGGCAAAGTGTTATTTTCTGTRCTTTCTCTGTATATATATTTAATCATATAACATGACAAGACTTTCAGAAGGAAGGTTCTATGAGATCCTGTGGAATAAGAGGGACAGCATAAGGCTTTAACTACGTTTCAAATGTATTACTACTACAACCATTCAAACAGATACAAAGCCATATGGAAACCCAGAGTGAAGAAGGGAAAGTTGCAATTTACAGTGCAGAAACACGTTTTGCTTGCAGCTATGTGCACTACAGCTGTAAGACCAAAATCTCAATCGAGTATACGTGGAGATGCAGCTATGGGGCATTTCCTCAACTGCAGATAAAGGAAATTACCAGAAGAATTTAATACATATTCTGACTTTGAAGTGGGTATAAGCAGTATATCCACACTAACTTCCTAAGAATCAAAGATACTGCTTTAAGAAAACCTGTGAAACTATTCCACAGAAATGACCTCATAACATCCAAACTGAAGTCCATTTTTGCTAGAGCACGAGAGGAATTAATCTTCTCTTCAAGGATGCTTATGTCTTTTAGACGTCTATCACCTTATTTTGTCTAAGCTAAGTTTAAGAACATACAAAAAAAAAAAGTTTCTGAGACTCAAAAAAGATCCAAATAACAAAACTAAAAGACTGAAAATGAATGATTCAATTGCATCAAAAGGCCTTTTCACTTGTTCTAATCAGAGTAAAATGTTTAAATTTTAACAGTTATGAAAGAAAARCTTTGTTTTCTCAACTGTTTCACAACTAGTCAATTCAAGCTCAAATAGGTGGTAGCTTGTTTTAAAGTCTTTATTAAAGTTATTAAGAGCTGTAGAATGACATAGAAAACTGAAGAAAAAACAACAGTATTGTAGTGCTGTTTTGGGGAGAAAAAGATCGATATTTATATTCAGTTTCAATTAATATTGAARCTAGTAGTAAAACAAGCTGACAACTTCAATTACATTATAACTGACCAATTAAGTGTCAGAAGTTCCTGATTTTACCTGTCTTAGCTACCTTCTACAATTCCATAATACTTTGCTTGTATTTCAACACTTTAAATACCTGTTGGCACCATTCTGAAGATCTGTTACTGCATCCACAACATGTAATACAAAGTTTCATGCAACTATAACTTTAGAAATGGTATCTTGAAATACCCAAATATTACAAAACACTTTGTAATGTAGAATATTAAGTTGGAGGTTTCCAGTGATGTTGCCATGCCTCAAAATGGATTTATCAGCCAATCAGAACCGCAGCTGTCAGCTACATTATACTTGAAACTTTATCTGAGAGCAAAACAGGTAACTGTATGCTTAGCTCACATCTGTTCAGCAGTAGAAGAATCTTTAACAACTCCTGCTACCATACAGAGCAGAGTTTTGCACCTACTTTAGAAACAATCATCTTCAGGCATGCCCATTTCAAATTTGACATGCAAGACAATATTAAATTAAAAACAACTCGTAAAACCTAAACAAAACTAAACAGATATTTTCTTGCTAACTTGTAACAAATACAGCAAAATAAGCAAGTCTGATTGTTTTTCTTCATTAGATATACAACTTTATTCTATCCTGTAATATTTCAGGTCTGAGATACCTGGAAAACAGAAAACGATTTACCGAGGGGAATGTATCAAGTTCAACAACTGCAATTGTGTTTTCACATATATTTTTAAATGCATGAACAAAAAGTGGAAATTAATACCCTCAGACTCAATTCCAGCATTTGTAAAATTATCTCTACACTGCACAGTTAGAAGCTCAGATTTCAGTGGGGCAACATCTTCCCAGTAAACATCCAAGATGTAGAGGAATTTATACAGTCTGCAGTGAAGCTCAGTAAAAGCCAAACTGGCCACATTAAACTAGTTCAAGCAAGCCTACCCATGCTATTACTAGACCTCCCAATTATCCTTAAATAAAATGCACTTGACACTGTAAGACTGTTCTCTAGCAAGGCCTTATTTATTCACAGTCTTTGTTCCAGGACAGCTGCAGTGATTAGGAATTTCATTTTCTTTCTTAACCAGTGCAATTGTACCAGGATAATATTTAATGTGGATGCTGTTACACCAGGAAAAAGTGCTTTAAACACTCAGAACTTAATCCTGTGTTTATATGATCCTGGCAAAACACATTGACACACAAAAGCACTTTGAAAAATGCACAGGTATGTCATTATTAAATTAGATGAGAAATAATTTCAGTAAGGCTAAAGACTGCTTTCATATAATCTCCTCCAAGACGATGCAGGTGCTTTACAACATTTGCTATTCAATACACTTCATATAATTCTTCCACTTGCATCGTACAATGAATCAGAAATTGTCAAAGTCTTCTGGAGTCAAGTTCTTCTAAGAACTACAACAAATGCTATAAATTCAATATTCAGAAGACACTGAAAATAAGGTTTCAAGCATGAAGACTGAAAAGTACTGTCAGTGTGACCCTTTGATTTAACTAGTTCAGTAGGTGTGTACACTGCCCAGCAATTTAAAGCAAGGGGAAAGAATTTGCAGAGTACCAAGGAAGGAGCTGGACTTTTGTTAATAATTGGCAGTAGGACTGAAAGCAGGTGAAAGACTTCCACTGACATTATGAGATCTTTCTTAATCTAGAATATYACTGCCCTGAACATTTCCTTTTAATGGTTTTCATTAATAACAGCTAATATTGTTGTTGTTGCTATTGTTATTATATTCCTTCATAATCCTTTTGTTCAAAATTGCATTTATTGGTTATACACCTTATTAGCTTTATGAAATCATAACCCAGGACACAGGTGGTCTTTCTCATACAGATGTAAAACAAAAATAAAAGCACACCCAAATCCAACTTATAATGCCAACTCCTACACCCACTGCATTCAAAAATGAATATCCACTTCTTAGAGTACAAAAACGGAGCTTCCTAAAGAGGAGAGAGCTCCTGATCAGCTGTCTCTACATCCTTCATTGTTCCATATTCTAGCATAACAAGACCATGACTTCTCTTACCTGCTCTTTATTATTACTGTTCAATAGACCAGGTTTCTTTTTCTTTTTTATAGGACTTGTTGATGCATCTTGTGGTGAATGGCCATTAGAGGAATGTGGTGGGCTGGGAAACTTCCTTTTTTGTGCTGTGCGTTCGGCAGAGCCAGGATCTGTAACAAATACAAACAATATGGTTGAAGAGTGCGTATCGATGAAAAACATTTAAACAAGGTTATGGTTTGTAATTCATACTCCTTCACTGAACAGAACAAAAACTATSAATTGTCTTTCACCCAGTCACTGACAAAACTAGAAGCACAGCCTTGCTAAGCAATACCACTGTTAAGTGAATTCTCAGTAATTTAGATTAACATTAAATATTACTTGCCTTTTCCACAGCATTTTGGCCATTCATCTCATCTCAAATTTTATACTTTTGAAGTATAACAACAATTATATTCTGCAGTTTAGCAGAGTGCTATGCTAATTTATGTCATACACTTTAAAAGCAGAGAAACAACATTAACTTCTTGACAGCTTTGCTCATGTAATTTAGGAACATAAGCAACAGAAGTCAAAATACGGTAAGAGGAAAGTCAGTCCTCATAATTTATTTCTCATATTTAAATAAACTTACTGAAATACATCAATAGAAAAAATGAAATTGTCCTATAGCCCAAAAATAAATATGCTACCTCAAGTACTTAGTTATTTGTAGTACCTGCTAAATTGGATTGTAAAAAGTAAAATTAAGACAAGACTTCCAGTCCAGTAGTAATGTTTGACAGCAAGATAGAGCAACAAACAGAAAGTGGCGTAACTTTTCAGTGCCTCTCACAGTCAGAGCTCTCACATTCAAACAAGCAAATTACAAGAGCAGTTTAATAAGTCACAGCTTCCATCTATGCCTGAAGTTACTATCCAAAGTAACAAAGCTGGCAGAAGGGAGCATGCGCCTGTGTCTCAGTTGCTCTAAGTCATGGATTGTCATCTTAGTGTAAACTCATCACATCAGCAACTTAAGTAGCCATGGTGGCTCTGAATTACATTTTATGAAACGTGCAAAATTCTTTAAAAAATTAGAAGGAAATTAAGACATAGCTCTACCAAATGAATATCTGTTATGCTGATCTTCATGTCTGCTTCACTCCTCCAATTACGCTAAATTTGCATTCTTCAAAGATTTATAATTTATCTTTTTTTTACTTGGTCACTGTTTTGTTTTCATTAGAATATTCAGAAGGAATTATTTACAGCCTTAGAAGAGTTAATACACTTTAAAAGAAATCACTGACAAGCTCATCAGAAATATCCTAGGTAAAAATATGAGCATTTGCAACTTCATTTTCTCAGAACAATATTTAAATGATTCCTAATGAATATGGAGTGCTCAGCTCAATTACAAAGAACTTACTGACATTTTTCAAAAGAAACAAGTATGCAATCAGCTGTAATAGACAAACATAGAACAGCGAAACAATCTTGACAAAATACAGGTGAAAGTTGAAGAGAGTTGGTTTAACATGTTGAATTTTTCCTTAAGCTTTTAACGCATGCAACAAAACAAAATGATAGATAAAACCATAGGGGTCARAAGTCATCAATATCAGAAGGAAAAACAATTGAATCCTCCCCAAAGTCACCCCCATATTTTCAATCCCCTACTTACATGTGCTAGTGGAGATGTTTTGTAGCTGCACACTAAACAATTGAGGAATAAAACCTGTCTGAAAAATAACTTCTGAGTAATTTTTTCCTGTGACCCCATTCACTGCACAGCCACACAAATGCTTGTAAATGCATTAAGGGAAGCAGTTGTACTGGATGGGAACATGTAGCGAGAAGGAGAAATGCTGCTTTTGGTATTAATGCCACCTTAAAGTTTCTTCCTGTCAAACAATAGTTTTTGGCAGCTATTTGACAGAAGCCAGAGGCAATCAAACTGCTGGTTGCCATGGTCCTATATCCTTTCCCTCCTGGATCTGTATTCTTGCCTTTCAGGCCTCAACTGGGTGATGGGCTGAGCTGTCTCAGGTTGCCAAGTCACCMAAACCTCACTGAAACACTTCACCTGAAGCCTCCAATGAACATCAGAGGTACCAGAACAACAACCAGTAACTGGATCAACTTATCAGAGCACGTCTATTGTCAATAGATTTAAATTAAATATAAAAAAGTCCGCCAAAAAATACTGKAAGTTCCCTAAATAGAAAAATACTGAAAACCACAGCACTAAACCATTTCACATAGGCAGTGGACAAACACCTTTCTCCCACAAATGCCTCCCAATCTGACTTTTAACTGTTTATTGAATGAGACAATTTTGTTGAGCTACAACATTCCTCTCAGGGAATGATCTTAACACATTTAAGGAGTCTCACACACAATATGGCCACTGAGACTTTCTCATTAGACAGTTTTACAAGTGAGCTAGTAAAACACAGTTTAGCTTATAACTGTATTCAGAATAATGCCCCGTCAAATTGAAAAGTTACACTGAATCACATTCAAAAGTAAGGTAATTTGCCACATGGCACAAATCTTAGAGGGTCTATGGCACAATAAAGAACTGGATTAGATTTCTACGTGATTCCTGTATTTTGTGCAAATGTGGACTGGAAACAGTCAATAAGGAGAAATAAAAATTGGCTGCAATAATGATTTGCACAAATGGAGATAAGGTTAACAACCTATGCCCTTTTCTATAAATAGAAAAAAAGTATTTGGAACAATAGTTGAGCATGAACTGACTATGAACAGATGACTGTTGTGAAAAAGGGCAAACGATACTGATGTGAAAATAGGAGTGACACATATGATATAATCTTGATGTTAACCTTGGAAAGCTTGCATATATGCTTAAGTTTATTGAAAATAATATATTATTTAGTGGAAAGAGTGAAACGATGTCAAGAAGCCACACAATTATTAACACAGCAAAACATTTTGAAAACAATATGCTCGAAAAAACCATGATGCCACTAAAACTTACTCATGATGCAAGCTCAAGAAGTGATCTGAAAAGATATTTCTAGACTAAATTGCATTTCAAGAACATATGCTATTTACATGTATGGAAGAATATATAAAGAAAGATGGAAAAGGTGTAGTGGAAGAACTTCTCCTGTGCAARAAAAGTTGTACTGGTCTACATTAGTTTGTGAAAATACCAATCTTACCTACTATAATTAGCATCACACTCTTTTCAGACAGGTCCAGACACATGAAAGATGTAATTRTTACCTAACCAGCTGTGAACATTACCATTGTTTTCAGTTCCTGAAGCTTTTAATTTTTTTCCCCAGATATATAACTGCACAGAAAAAAACAGTGGTTTTGACTTCTTTCTACACAATTCTACAGAAAACTTGGTGCWATATAGTGACTTCTGATTGACCAAAATCTTGGTAACATGTCAAGATAATAATTAAGAATCAAGAAAACTATAAACAAATATGAAAAACATATGAAAAGATAGATGGAAGAAGATATAACTGAGGGAGGGAAATGTAGGAGCATTTGCTCATCCTGAGTTATATTCATCTAGAATAGCTGTACCAGGCTAACACCACATGTAATTTCCACAACTCTAGGAAAAGTGTCTGCCAGTAGAGTTATGTAGGCACAGCTATTTCAGCAGTGTTGCCTAGCAGAAACATAGTGTTGGCTTTCAGAGAAATCTTTCAGTTGACATAAGTTATGAAATTTTGGCAAAACATAGTTAAACTCGTTTAAACAAACAAACAAACACACACTTTTTGAGTTTTCTTTGACACTAAGAAATGTGATTTTTTTTTTTTTTTTCCTTTCCACTGCCCCCCCTTTTATCTGGTAGGCAGCATTTAAGACCAGTTATACTCTGACATGCCTAGGCTGAATTAAACCAATACAATGTGTCTGAGATCATTATTGTTACTTGACTTGTTTCAATTCAAGYAAATCTGCCTCCCACTCCATTTAGGCCAAAATTTAGATTGATTCAACCATACAAAGAATTGCCAGGTAAGGTATGTCATCTAAATGTGTGAAAAATATAATGTCTGCCTCCTCCCCTCTTTAAGCAATTACGACAATAAAAATCCTAATACAAGTACAACTGTGCTGACAGAAGACTAGGGATTTTTTTCAGTTTAGCTAATTATGCACAGAAGGTGGCAGAAGAACTCCTTTGGCTGGCATATGCTTCATATATCCCAAGAGAGCTGAGACAATACAGCTATCCTGGAAGAAACATTGCAGCATCAGCTAAACCAAAACCGACAACTTAACCAAAGCAATCAAACCCAAAACCAAAACAAGCTCTGAATTCTATTTTTTTCATTAAAGTAGAACGCAGCTTACTCAGCATGGGACCCGTTTGCATTCAGAGTGATCAGCAAGAACAGCATCATACCACATCTTTTCTCATCTTTCCGTCACCACATGGCTCAGAACAGAATGTACAACATCAGTCTTTGTTTCTTTATTATAATTTGCAGTTCTCAACAGGGACTTTCCATACATTCCTAAAGGCAGTCATAAGTAAACTACTCTTACTGTAAAGCGCTGACCATGCCTTAATCCTTGTTTTCCCAATACAGAGAGATCTGCAGAATTGTCTCTCTCTACAGCAAGCAACATCCTCAAAGCACTTGCAAGGATCTCTGAGCCTGAGTTTCTCTCCAGCAAATAAAGCCCTCACCATAACTCACTGAAGAGACTTACGGTTTTATTTCCAGACTGTACCTATGCAGGCACAGCTTAAACCAAGAAGGTAACAGGAGAGTATAGTTATTTGCTCTTTGGCTTCCATTTCTTACTCCCAGGCACAAAACTGACACCACTAGAGCACACCAGTTTCCTTTCAGCTCTTCAGCCTCAGATTGTGGGGGTTACAAAGAAGCTGACTGTGACACTGCACATTGTGCCTCGGCTCCAAGTATGAAAAAAGAAAATCAGGTGTAAATTTCCTCATCATTGGCCTGCCCCCATAATGTGATGCTTCTCACTTTTAAATGCTGKTTTTTCCTAAACTAACTGATTCAGGGTCAGGAAAAGGGTTAAAACTGCTATTAGCTAAACCAGAACTGAATTACAATTCAGTCACAGCCAAATCCAAACTACACTTCAACAGAAAAGGTACTGATTCAATACYGATTTAACCAAATGATCACACAGACATATATGCTCTGTTAAGTGATTTAAAAAACTACTTAACTAGTGCAAAACTAGGTTCARGCCTGAGCATACTAGGGATTTTCAAATAAACTAGTGGTGACTCATAGACAACATACAAAAACTGACTTGAAATACACCTTTTTCTTTGTTTTCAACTGGCAAGTTATTGAAATGCACATTTTCTTGAGGCAACGTAAGATGTAACTGGAAAAATTAAGGAATAGACAGGAAAACAGCAATGCACAGGCATTTTCTTCCAGATTTACTTGTGCTAGTGGAATAGGCTAATGTCTTTAACTATCACTATATGTTGCAAACTTATCAATATGTGAGGGACCTAATAATATGAACAATCTTTTAATTCACTTCAAGTAAAATAAGAATGGTAGCACCTACTTAAATTGTTTGAGTTACAGTTTTCAATTCTAGTCAAGATAAAATATGCTCAAGTTGCATTTTGTGTGAATTTCTTTCAACAGCAGTGCCCTGTTTAGTGCACACTGCCTCTTCCTCCTCCCTGGCTCTTCCAGCTGTGTTAGCAGAGTTTGCATAGCTGTGCTGTGAACCAGATCAAGAAATTTATCCCTGTTAAAATAACCTGTCAGGAGGAAAGTTGATTTTTAACCTGGATCACTTCCCCAATGTAGTTTAACTTAATATTTATTACTTGTACAAACTGAACCAAATCCAAGAGGAAAGAACAAAAAAGACCAAATTTAAACTATGCAATAACTTGGTRACTAGGACAGTTACTTAGGAGGTGTATTCAAGTTTCTGCTCCAAAAAGGAACAGCGAGAATTTGTATGATCTCTTCTCTGTCAAGTATTTTTTAAAAGGTGCTTAATGAGCAAGAATGGTCTCATTTTTGAGAGTGTCTCACTGTGCCAGTTTGTCRCCAGTTAGCACATATCCCTGCAGTCTCCCTGCTTCTTCTACAAAACTCCTATCATCTACYGAGCAAGTCAACCTGAACCAAACTTTTCAGATAGGCATCAAGTTGTGCACCCACCTTCTCTAACTGAAAAGGCTGAGATCACTTGCAGTTACTCAGCACTCAGAAGGTTAACAAGAAATGAAATGCTCTGTGTACTAAATGAAGGGCATTACAGTAAAATAATAAATGAACATTTTATTGATAAACCAATTGTACTAATGAATTAATTTGCCAAGCAACCTTATTCCACTTATTTCTTGATTTTTGAGTGTGTGGTTTTGCTTTCTTAGCATTATTTCAAAATCRTGTTTCCAGTGCAAATGAAAAAAGACACCTGAAATAACTTTTTAAATTCTCATTAAAAGCTACCTGTTTTTACATCACTAGGTTATTATTAATGGCTCTGTAATTGCCAAGGTTGACATAAGCACCTATGAGTGCTCTCGCAAACCATCCATTGGTGAACAACAAGCTAACCTGAGCTTCACCTAAAGTTTAATATTTCAGTATGYCATCTTGTAACTAAAGGATTAGTAACTACTGCTCCCAGGAGACAGACTAAAACATACTTAAACCCTAAAGCAACTTAATTTCACACTTTATGACTATTTTAGAAGTCCAATTTTATGTGATGGTAGYGCAGTTTTAAGCAGATAAACTATGATAGTGACTTAATACAATTTAGCTTAGAAAAAACTATAAAAACAAGAAAAGTGTTATTATTGTACATCAGGGATCTTATCTTGCTGCAGCATATGGAGCATAGACCACAACCATATTTTCTATGCTATATACATTGCCAAGTGCTGTACTGTAAGCATTCAATAGYGTCGATCCCTGACAATTAATTGAGGTCTTGTTTTTCTCAATGRAAGTAGGTGCCAACTCAGAAAATGTGTAAAAGTAAAATGTTGTTTTCCTTGCTTTTCTCGTGATACCCAAATGTAATTCTTCCTGAAAACAAGTAACATCAACATGCYTCACTGTAAGAACACAGCATAAACTGCTCAGTACCAAAGACTTACCAACAGCGACAACTTACACCTCCTTATGCCCTCCTTTCCACATACCTTTTTTTTTTTAATTTAAAAACTTGCTTAAGCTAAATGCAATCAAAGTAATTCCAGATTAAAACCAAAACGAAATGGTATCTACATATGTATTTCTAAGAATCTATTACACTYGCATTAGTTTCTCTACCAATAAGGCCTTAAAGGGAGCTGAAATCTACAGCGACTTACAAAGATCTAAGTTAAGGTTTCACAGTACCCTTCCACAGACACACTTTCTTCCCTTTTCCTTTCTCCAGCACTGTTATTTGTTCACCCAGGAAGCAAGATGGTTTAGATAACTGATATGGCCAAAACCAACAAAAACCTCAAAAATTAATTTCAGCTGAATCGGCATACCAACAAGTCATAAAGTTGACAGTGCCAGTATAAAGGAAAAGGATGGAAATGTGGCTGACATGAAAGAGCATGCGAGCATGGCAGGTCTGACTTAGATCAGCAAATATTGCCTCAGTGTTGCATCCGCAACGTAACGGATAGCAAGCCAATTAAGAAAAGCCTGAGTAAATCAGTCTTACTATACATCATGATTTTCAAACTCAACCTCACAAAAAGATTAGGCAAACAAAACAAAAACCTTCCCAAAGTGTGGAAATTGTAGGATAAAAKCTTTTTACTGTCAGCAAAGAATTACCCTTTTTTTGAGCTGGTGTGGAGGGAAGAAAAGTTTTACTTTTCAAAATGTAAACAAAACAGACAGTCAAAAAATTTATCTTAACTACATCAAGTTTACTAAACTTTCATGAGAAGTATTAGTTCTGTACCTAATTTTCTTATATTTTAAATAGACATTCTATGAAAAATGAGCTGTTATAAAGTGGTAATATTTACTGCTTGTAGAACAAAACTTTTCTGGAAATTTTCAGAAAGTGAGAAAAGGGAAACTCAGAAATGTGTTTGTTTGAACAGTAAAAAAAAAAAAAAAAAATCAAAAAAGCTTTTCAACATGAGTTGTGATAAAGATGGTAAAATCAGCAGTCATTTTGGTTTTCCAGGAGCCAGAAACAGCAATGTATTTTTTCAGTGAAAGCATTATTTTAGCCTTCCAGGAACAGTATTAAATATCAATAAATTGAGACTTAGTTACACTAATAAAAGTTTTCTGTGACGTAAGTAGGTTCTTGATATCTCAATGCAAGTGGGTCAAATACGCAAAATTCTGAATAATGTTTCCAATTAGAAACCTAGTCAATTGTTCTATGTAAGTTAGACGCTCGGCAGAAGTGTTACTTAAACAGAGCCAGCCCAAGGCTACTTCTTTTAACATTAACTCCCAATCCCATGCTATCCCTTTTATAATGACACAAATAGTTCTGCCAACATTTGGTGAACCAGACCAAGGAATTAAATTAGATTAAATGTAACAGAACAAAAGAACAAAAATTTCATTAAAGCWGTTTCATGAAGAATTCATTTGACGGCTGTAAGAAACAGCTAGGCTAGCTTAAAAAAGAAGGCAGCATGAGATAAGGTACAAGAATACAAAGGTGACTGAAGACCACTTAAGCTGTCATTAACCCACAGAAATGTGTAACTATGCCTTTAGAAGGAACAAGAACAAAACCAGAAAACTGACTTCCACCTAGACTGTCACTTCTCTCTTCTTGCCTCCTCAAAAGCTCTGAATGCATGTACTTTAAATGGTTTTGAAGGAAATCAGTGAAGAATTCTGAGAGAAAAAGGAGCAACACTAACTCCATTATCAGCATCATTACAGTCCGATTTGATAGAACAGGCTTCAATTAATAATTTATATGGATTCCAGAACTGTGAAGTCTCCCAGTTWTATTTATTATCCTGAATGGTCGCTAATCGATTTATGATTTTTCAAATCCATTACCTATAATACTATAGCAAGCTTAATTATCTTCAAAACAGCTAACAAAATAATGGATAAATCTGTTAGAATTTATACTCAACTCTGAGGCATTTTAATCTTATGCCAGAATTTTGAAATATGATGCAGTTGYAACCAACCACTAAAGCCCTGTTTACATTCCAGAAACTTCAGCTGATGCAATTAACCCAATCCAGTTACTTAATGTAATAAATAACAGAGGCTAGCCATGGTTGTGTAAATCCTGATGAACTCCTACTACATTACAATTTTACACAAGTACAGAAAGACACTGTTACTTGTTTCTTCATTGTAGGACTTTGGAAGAAAWGAAAAAGAAACACTTCCCAACAACTTGCAGTATAAGAGATGTAGGCTGTTTATAAGCTAGAGCCTGGCTGTAGGGGGACTTGCTGCCCCAAGGCACTCCTGAAGACCCCCTGTTGATTAGTAAGTAACAAGGGCTCTACTAGAGATAAAACCCTCAGGCTGCMCTACTATTCACTGGAGGATTCTCAAATTACATTTCACATTGGAGTGAGAATCTCACCTTTATGTGATTAAATACTTGGTATCACTGCACAGAAAGTTGATACACAATGTACTACTATGAAACTGTTACAAAATATATAATGTATTCTGGAAATTCCATTTTACTAGTAATTTTGCAGTTATATTCAAAATATCTGAACTTTTTACCACTGAGAGAAGCCCCTAAGACCAAAGCCTTCAACATAAACCTGCAGCAATGCAAAAGCTGCAGAAGTCATAATTCTCACCATTAAGCAGTAGTGTCTCAGTATATGATTTTATGACAAGCTAAGACCATCTAATGCCTGGCTGTCACTGATGGGGGCAAGTCTGCTCCTAGCAATGACATCTGTCCAACTCCCTAGTAATCTGGCTCAGGGGGATAAGCAGGTAGAAAACTACTTCTATACCCAAGTCCTTAACTGACTCAGAGAGGGCTGGCTAAGAGCCAGCATGGATGCAAAGGAAATATAAGGGATGTATGACTAATGATGGGAAGAGGAGAGTTAAAGAGCTCCTTTTGACTAGTCACTAGACAGACAGTACYAGATGAAACATATGAAACCTACATGGAAGTCTATCTGCCACCATAGCTAACAACAGGTATGTGAGATAAACTAGCAGAAAACTAACCCAAGAATTAAAAAAAATAATAATTCCTCCGGGTTAATAGGATGAAAAAGCCCAGTGGAGAGTTCACTGCTGTCCAAAGCGAACAAGTGCAAGTGAAGACAGAACTGCACCAAACAATTAAGTTGGTTATGCTRCTCTGGAACCACAACCTGGAAATACTCAGAAAATTCTCCAGAAAGCCTTGCAAGCCTCATCTTGAAATATTTAATAAACAAGGTTAAAAAGTAGGCCATAGGGCTGGAACAGAAATATAACAAGATGTTTCTGTCAGACATGTTAATGTGTCATATGCAGAGAACAAAATATTATAATAATCTAATCCATGGCCTTTTTGCTAAACAGCAATCCTCTGCTGACTCCATTTTGTGTTTTTGGACTCCTTTTATTCTYTTCAAGCTGTCATTTCCCATTTCCAGTTCTCAGATGCCTTATGCCTTCTTGTTCTGATCAAGAGAGTAGTGTATTTTAAAACGTCATCTTTAGTAAAGCTGCACATGCACAGCTTATAAGCTGATCTAAATTATAACTGCTACAGTAACTCTCCTCCTCTTCCCTTCCCCACCTCACCAGATGTCTGTCCCCACAATTTTTTGCAGACAGGCACTCATATGTAATAGTAGGGTTAATCAGTTCATGATACAGGCAAAAACTAATATTACAAAAAACAATCAATTTTCAGCTAGATCAGCTGCTTCATATAGCTTACTGTGCAACAGCATAAGCATCAGTGCCAGCCTGAGGAGAAGGGTAGAAAAATGCAGCTGAAGATGAGCATGGAGGGCTGCATAGCTCGGATCACAGCTATAGACTCACTCTTTCACATTATAAAGTGTAAGTAAGAAGTATCAGCTATGGCTTTAAGCTCTAGTTTCATTACAGCCTAACCCTATCTAAATACTGGCTAACAAAGCTCCATACTTCTGCACCCAACTGGTATATTCCTGCCCTCTCTCTTACACCAGTTCTGGCAGTCTACCAAGCCATTTCAGCACACTAAGCTAGTAGAAAACTATTCACATTTTATGGTTCAGTTAGTTTCCTGCCAGCTTAGGTATGTAAGGAAGTGGATAAAACTGCTGCATTGAGCAGTTCGACCAGCTTAGGCTGCTTTGAAACCACCACCTTACTTAAACCAATTCAAGGGCTATGTTAACACCCTTGTTACAGATTAAACAATGCATGTTTCAGCTTAGTTTATACTGAACTGGAATTGATTTATAMCAAAACAAGAATGTTCATGAAGAGGTTTGTATCAGGCTAATTGGTTTTAAAGCAATTTAATTTATTTTCCTACAACTTTCTTTAGACATGGCCTGACATGAGCTGTACAAACAAACTGTAGCAGAATAAGTTAGGTTACAAACTTGCAACACATCAGCTTCTCCAGGACAAGCGCGAAGGTATACAATACCACTGATTGATCTCCTGCGCAGGCTTCTCAGACCATCAAAAAACCCAAACAAACCAAGAAGAGTTGTATGCTTCCTTTAAGGGTTTGTCTATATAGGGTCAATTTCCTCATCTACATCCTATCTAAAACACACAAAGAAAAATTCTGAACAAGATTAATGTTACAAGAGGAGACATTGTTACCACTATCCCACCAGTTTAGAACCCTGCTGCACTTTTTCTACCTTACTCAGAGTCTAACAACAGTTTTAAAATTCTGGTTTGTGACTTTTCTRTTGCAGAAACACTGCACTGAACTAACAGACAAACTTGTTTAATCCAACTAACAGAAGTACAGAAAGATTAATTTTAGCAGGCCTATAATATGGCCAGCTCTTGTACTAAGCAGATGACATTTATGATCCTTTCGCTTTCTATGCAAAACTACATATTCAACTAGTATAAAGTTCAAYCACTAGTTCATAGATTAGGTTGGGAATACAACAAAGCAAGATGGCTTATGGGCAAATCTCAAGATTTCCTTACAGCCCACACCACTTCTTCACTGAAAAAAAGTATATWCCTGTAAGGGCTTGGCATGGGTGGTTGTTATTCTTGCCCTTAGAATGGTGCGGGCATGGGTTTTATCAACATGTGTGTCAAATTTAACAAACTCATTAAAGCAAATGAAAAGGCAGACCTCTTCATGAACCTTCTTGTTTTGGTATAAATCAATTCCAGTTCAGTATAAGCTATGCTGAAACATGCATTGTTTAATCAATACCTAGTTAAATAAATATAAATTCCATTATTATTATTCAATTATTTCAACCCCTGTTAAGTTTTATCTTTACTATGGCCGCTCAGATCACTCTCACTGGTGTTTAAAACACTAAGAGTCCTACCGTGCACAGACACAATGACAGCTTGGGCCAATCTAAACTAGCACTGTGTTGATCCTGCCTTTGTCTTCCAAACCACTCTCCTTTCAATCACTACAATAGCTTGCCTATGAGSTGGTTCAGGGAGTTGTATCAACAGTAAACTCAGTATAAAAACATGAGTCTTTTTCTGCCAGGTTATAGCTCCCTCTGAATTGACCAATTTGAACTGATCAGAGCCCACAAAGCAGGAGGAGCTGCAAGATCACATGCCTGAGAAGATTGGGAGATGAAAGACTGACCCTTTCAATAACTGTTCTGGGAAACTTCATCTCAACCCTACCAAAAAAAAGTAGAAAGTTTCCTGTGGACTTAATTCGTTGAAACAGTACACCTTGAGGTCAGACCAGCACTAAAACTAATGTAAGGGAATTGCAACTTTTTGTATGGACCATACACCTGTTTGTGGGCTGAGTAAAGCAACAGCACTAAAATGCAGACATCTACATAAACAGGTATCAGACTCATAAATGACTTTTAGACATTGATTATGTCAGAGTGACRTAAGTAATATGTCACTCGATGCATGTGAAATTCTTATTAGTACTAATATGTGGGCCAAAGTCTTTCTAAGAAGAAACGAAGGTGACACTGCATGGGCAGCCAAATGCATTTAATAACCCCCTTTGTCTCTTACATCGAGTTCTCATACTCACCAAATTCTTTCACAAACAACATAGTCACTACAACAGCAGAAAAATGTTTCAGTTTTTAAGTTGGCTAGAAAGCTTAGATAGCTGGGATTTGACAAGCACCACAAAGGAAGTAACTGGTAGGAATACAAAGCTTACCCAATTCAGCATCAATCATTAAAGCAACAAAAAATAGTTTACTTTCTGCTGGCTTCGAAAACTGAAATACAGAGATAAGTAAACATCAAAAGCAGTCCAGTGATTGAGACTGACATGCAAGACCAGAAGCAGAGAAGGGAGAAAAGGACAGGGARTAGGAGCAAAAGGAGCAAGTGAATCTCTTCTGAGCTGTCTGATCGTATGTACTACCTCATCTAACCACACCATGAGAACTGAAACAAGAAATGTACTGTCCGTTAGCACAAATAATCKTTATCTACCCAAGTTACCTCATTAAAAAACTACCCAAGTTATCTACCCAAGTTACCTCATTAAAAAACAAAGGAATGCAGATGATCTCTGCCACGCTTTCAAGACAATTACAACTGCACATTCAGAGTTAACTAGACTTATGACCCCTGTAGTAGAAATGTGAAGAATAAGTGGGTATGTGCCAGAATTTAAAAAGGATAGTAGTAACCATTGCTGCCATTTTGCAGAAATGGCTTTCAAGTAAACTGAGCTGCAAAGTCAGCTGCAGGTACAAAAGGAGATGGACAGGCAGCTGGCAGTCAATTACAATGAACTGGAGCAAACAATTATGTGCAAGTATTCTGAYTGAAGGGCATTTCTGTCCCCACGCTCCAAATGACAGTGGGAATATTTACACTKATATAGATGGTTACATATTTGGCTTTCTTTATACTGAGAGATAACATCATTTGCCTGTAGTAACTCATTCATACGGAAAACTCCAGAAACCAGAAGGACAGAAATTCTCAGTCACCTGCAATTCCACCACCAGGTTTAATTTATGTCAGGGTAATAGGATGGATACGTAAATGTCCATGAAATACATACTGCTCAGGGGATCAATTTTTGTGGAAACAGAATTTTTGTAGGAAATACAACATCATTATTATTATTATTATTATTATTATTATTATTACTACTACTACTACTACTACTTTCTCCTACATTGCAAATCTAAAAGTACTTTAAAGGATGCCATGATAAGTGAGATTATACAAGAGGCTGATTTTTTTTCATCATTTAACCTAAGTTAGTTATTCATAAACCAGAAATAACAATGGAGTGTATGGCAGGGGGTGGGGGGGAGGTTTGACATATAATGAAAACCAAGCAAAAATTAAAACACTTTCTAACATACAATAGTAATTGTAAAAAATACAATGAGTCTTGAGTCTTCACTCAAGAGCAGCTTCATGGTAGATTACACAGTTTCACTATTCTGGTTTACAAATATTTGCATGTTGTAGTACATACATGAAATACTCCTTCTTACTCACCTTTGGATCGAGTGGAGATATCCATCCCCTCCACCACCTCCTGCTCTGCCTTTATTTCCTCTTCAGCCAAGCTGCAGGATTCAAAAAGATGAATTAGAACAGTTATAGATTGTATTATTCCCATGTCTAACTTCATWTATAGAAGTTCAACATAACACTGTCAAATAAAACTATACTATAATTTCTGATGAAATGAAAGGTTTGCTGTTTGCCAGAGTATACATTGACCAAAACATGTAGAGAAACAATCCAGGTACACATGTACGCTGCATGTTACCAATTACAAAGGTAACATTTTCATACTAATGACGGTCTTGTAACATGTACTGAAGATTATGTCACTGTATGTATAAATTGTATGTGACAGACAAACAGGAATTCTGTTCCTTGTAGCTCCTAATCTAAGGTCTCTATAAACTGTGTGGAGAGATGCCTGCTAACATTTAAACACTCACCAGCATCAGTGAACAGATTAGCTGAAGTAACAGATTTAGCAACACAAACCAGCTTGAAAATTAGAAGGTAACATGCWATTTTTAAAACTATTAAATAAATAATTTCAAGGATTTTGAAACTAGACTATATAACAGAAAACTGAATATTTATAATGTATTGGCAATACAATTCCACCAACTACTAACTATAAGAAAGAGTAAACGGAATAGAGCTGTTACTATCATTCAACCATTCAAACTTACATAGACAGTTCTAATTCACTCCAGGCAGGATTAAATGATTAAGTAGATGACAAACTATATCCGACTTGCTGATATTCTACTTTTCTATAGTGATGCCATTCAAGAAAATAACTCAATGAATTTGGCTAGTTAAGTCAGTTTGGTGAAGGAAGGTGGAAGGGAGAGGAAAGAAGAACTAGAATGAATATTGAGTTACACACCATTTTTGGAGATCTGACTATCATAGATGAAAGATAAAAGAAAACATATGATATTGAAGCAAGTCCAAATTCAAAATGATAGATAAATGATGTTATGGTGYCTGAAGCAGGTATCAGAGTTGTCCATTAATATCACCAGAGCACAACAGCCAAGCKGATGTAGATCTTTTCCTCTGTAGTGACAACTTACTGTCTAGTCTGTTAATGTAAGTTGTTCCTGATACCAGTTTACATTGATATGGTAGACAGTGAACTACTGCTCCTAGAGAGTGGACTGAAATTCCATTCAGCCATCCCAGCTCGAGGAGCAGCTAGTTCTACCACAGAGGCCAAGAGGACAGCTAGAAACCTTTGCTTTAGCCACTGTGGTTAAATCTGCCTGAGACAGCTAATCAAGAGCTCGGAAACAACACTGAGGACTTGGTTACATTTATAGCAGAGAAACTCTTCAGCCTGACAGTTTATATTAGCAGGAGTTTTGTTATTGGTATAAGTTAAAACAGCTTCCTAAACAAAGTAAAACTTAGCAGCAGAAGGACTTTTTAGTCTGGTATTTGTCAAAACTACTTTTAATCAACTATCAGCTACTGGGGGGGTTGGGTTGCAATTCCTTTCACACTTCTAAACAGGACAGTTATGTCAGCACAAATTTTAAACACAAATTAACCAAGCTCAATGTATGGAAGACCCAAAGCTGAGATCCCTGAACTCCAGAAATCATTATTCTTTACTTGTCATTTGTATACAGCAATAATTTACAAATTAAGCTCTTCAAAGTCATAAAACACTGAAGAGAAGTTCTATTCTACCAGCTTCCAATCTCCCAGCTCATGGACTATGCTGTTAATTTCAGTAGCAAGGAAAAGCACCCATGTGACCAGAATTATGGTAAATGTGTAGCACAGTTGAACGTAGCACAATGCTTCTCAGATTTATTTTGCATGGGCAGATTAAATGCATAACATAGTTGACCGTACTACAATGCTCACCGATTACTATGCATGGGCAGATCAATTATACTGCACATTTGTTACACCCTTTCCCAGAGGGCCTCCAGCAAAGAGGAGCTGGCAGTGTGTTGCAGACACCAAAACATTTCATGCACCACTTGCCTCTGCCCATTCTCTTTCCTAAGCAATGGGAAGGGATGGGCTCACAGAAAGGGTTCATTACTCTCTTCCCATGTTGCATTAGTTTTTTCTYCCCCTCCCCCCTTATAAAATCTTATTTCAATATCACCAAACTGTAACAAAACCCATATTTTTAAAACACCATACATATGATTAATAATGCACACAGGTAAATATGTAATAATACACACTAATTCTGTCAAGAGTGAAGTAATTTGGCAGTACACATTACCTGGTCTTAAAATATAGATCCAGTTTCAGCCACAGACTAGGACATACAAGTCTTTATGAGACTCAGGTTGAAGTCTTAAGATCATTTTACACAGGTTGCTACTAAAAGGAATGGTTTCCCCAATCTCTAACCTCATGTTCCAGAAATCATGTTCATTTTACCCGAATCAGTTCTGTTGTCTAGCTCGCTGGATGTGCAGAAAAGAGGAAACGGGAGTGTACCACATGTGGGGAAGGGGGGAAAAGAGTAATGTCCTTTTAGCAGCAGCTCACATTTAAGTTACATTAAAGCAATCACAACATTCCAGACTCATCCAAATCTATCAGGTGCCATTTTGTTCAAATCACAACCTCAGGGGAACATGATACAACAAGAAAGATACAGTAGTTGCTCCAAGTCAGTATTAAAAGACACAGAGTTGAGAAATGRGTGTGACAGATCGATACAGCAACACAGTAGCAGGAACTGTTCCTACATCCCTGACCAAAGTAGCAGGGGCAGTTACTGAGCTGACCGAAGATGCTCTGCACCTCTGGGCCCAAACCTAGCACTGCAGGGGTGTTACAGGTCAGGACTCCTATGTATTAGTTACAGCATATGAGGTTTCTTCAGCTCTAAATCAGTCTCTCCCCATCTAATGAGTTTAATTTAGGAAATTCAGCCAGTTTCCTCCATCACCTTTTTGAGTGTTCTTTCAATAAATCTATAGAGACAAGAAAAACATTCTTCATAAGCAGTTCCAAGACGAACAAAGTATCTTGACTTGACACATCTCTGATACATCACATAAAAGATGCCTGAAGACAGCTTTCCCAAAAAATTGCAGTAGAAAGGAACAGCCAAAAATGCATTCATCACTTGACACAAAGGTTTTTCATTTTTCTTAGCAATGGAGGTACATATATCCTATACACTGATGCATACTGTGCATCACCCACAACTAAAACAAAATTCAGCAATTATCTACTATACTATGAAAACTGAGCCTTAGAGGAACAGATTGCATCTCCATATTCTCTACTATAATTAACCTCACTCAATCTTTAAGGGCACGAACATTTAAGTATGTAAGAAAATCACTGAGATTGTTCTGGAAAAAAAATCAAAATGTTGGGGAGGAACAGTTAAATAAGCATATTAGACATAGCTATAAAAGACACTTAAAATTCACAGCTCTTCAGAAGCATCTCCCATTGTTTTATTTGCTGTAATGTATTATGACTTGCACAACATGACATTGTTTGAAGGGTGGCAGTGATGATTGTAGTGGTAATCTTTAAGACTCAAGTTTGTAAATACATGCTAGCAATTCACAGCAAGATTACAGTAACTTTTCTAAAGCTGACAGATCTTTTCACCTTTGCACCTTCCATCAATATAAGCAATATTCTGAAAATGCTTTATAAAGCACAAACTTCCAAAYGCAGAAATTTCATTAGCAAAAAAATTTCAAATTAAATAATTCAAGAAAAACAGGTCCTTAATGACAGGTAACTTACTATTACTCACAACAAAATTAAAAGAAAATTAAAACCAGCAGCAAAATAATTATAAACAAGCATCTAGTTCTATGGAAACAATAACTGCGTGATCAYGTAGACTATTCTAGAGAGTTTTATTTTGAGAATCCATTTTTGCAGGGCTTAGAGCTGTTATTTCAGATAGCATGCATTACTATCATGCATGTGTACTATGAATGTGATGCTCTGAGGCTGCAGATCAGAAATGATACTGGTATATACTCAATTAAGTACCTAGATGAATACAATAAATACCTTATGTCATTCTGAAAGCTAGTCTTATTTCCTCATTAAGATGAATGAACACAGAGGAACGTATTTTAAAAACACAATTGAAATTTAAGCTTTGCCAGTTTCACTGTCAATTGACTAGAACACCAATTAATCATGTAAAACTTCCCTACTCATATTGACAAAACTTGCAAAAAAAAGGAACAAATTGTTTTCTAAAATGTTAAACTAATTTGTTTCATACAAATTATTTTAACACGTCTGAATGAGGGGAGAAAGGGTGGAGGTTATTCCTTTGGGGATAGTTGGGGACAGAAAGAAAAAGAAAAAAAGGATTGCAAACATACAAGATTTATTGATACTTAGGTAAAAATGCAAAAAGAATTTAGCTGCCTAATTTTTAAATATGTTCTCTATTAAACTGAAGAGAGGGTGGGGGTTTTATAAGAAATTCAGTTTTTCAAATTTCAGACCAGTAAATACAACACTGACTTTTCTGTTCAGGAAAATTATTCCTGTACTAGTAGTAGTACTTACCTGAAAAAATGTACATATACAAAAAAATATTTAAAGTTGCTCTAACCTATATTAGCTACAAAGAGCAATTAAAAGTTGCAGATGAACTACTGCACCTTGACATTTAACCAAGAAAAACTGACAGATATGGAAAACCACTCCAAACAGCTAATGCCCACRTACACAATCTAGATCTACATTAGGGAATAAACACATTAATTTAAAATCAGAACTATATATTTATGGAATTCATTTTTCCTTTTAATTAATAGAAAACAAAACAAAAAAAACTGATTTAAGACTATAAGCACTAAAACTGAATTTCATCCTTAAGATAATTCCTGCCTCTCTTATATCACATTTGTGAGTAGCAATTCTAAATAATGATTTCAAAAAACTGCATTCAATAAAAATTTGAAAAAATATTTGCATGCCATTGCTGAATAAATAGCAGCTTTGTATAAGCACTCACCTATAACAGTCTCTTACTCATCGGTAGCTATGCTATTTATGCAGGATTCTTAAAATGGCGTCTGACAGCACTGCACTGCCTCATTCCTGTACTGTAGCTAAAATGGTAGCAGTTTATTCAATAACAGTATCTCTAGTTTAAACAGCAGTTCTATATTCAAAGCAAGCATCTAAATATCAGAAATGGTAAAGTATGACAAAAGGACACCTGACATCCAAATGTTTAACTAAAAAGGCACAAGATAGGGAGTTTTGTGAAGTCACAGGTTACTAAGGAAATCACTCAATTTTAGATTCACTGTCCAGTTTGAGCACCTCATATTTCACATTTCCTTTTGCAGAATTCCCTGCAAAATGCTCAATCTGCATTAAGCAATTAACATACACAAATGCTTGTTCAGATATCTACATACAGCAATGTTTAAGCTAGTTACCTTTGATAACACGCAAAGTAAATATAGACATATWTTTAAAGAACCTTTAGGTTCTTTTTAAAACCTTATTCATATTCAGTGTGCATTCAAAACAGCTCCACAAAAGAGAAAATCAGGGGAGGGAGGGAGATCCTTGGTGTCATACTGTCTCCTTTAAGACTATAAACTATAGAGCTGAGGCCCAAGCAAGGCRACCAGAATAGCTATAGATTTCAGATGCTAAAAACATAATTTGAGAACAATCATGTTTGAAAGTAAAGGTTTATATTGGCTAAATTAAGGATGTTAACATCCTGCTACAGCATGGCTTTAATCTCACAGATGCTATGAAAATTGGCAATAAAGGGTTAACATAAGAATGACAGACAACTATGAAATAAATAAAACTCAGTTCCTATGTAGCTATTTCTAAATTAGACTTTAACCCATGAATACAAGACATGTTTATTAATAAATATATTTAAAATACTTTCTAAATACAATTTAAAGGGCCACGCTTGATGGCCTACTACAACAGTTATCAGTCTCTGGTTTGCAGACCCTTCTCAAAGCCAGTGTACTACTCTAAGGGGTTTGCAGACAATAACTAAGTAAATCAAACCTAGTCTAAAAGGCTTAAATTCACTATAATGGGATTAATGTGCCCATGGGAAAAATATTAGGGATCCACAAATACCAAAATTTGAAAAGTGCTGTCTGCTACCTTCTACATGGGCAAAGGTTATGTTCAACTTCCAAGATATTTAGGAGATTCAAATTAATACCCTGAATGTCAGACAGAGAAGAGGAGAGCTTTTACTGAGATTTATCACCCTTTAACCAATTATGCTGGAGTGGCACCATTACTATGGAAAACTGACGATGACCTATCACTTTTCAGTTACTGGATCCACATGGCCAATACACTTGAAAACAAAGCAAAAAGGAGAAAAAAAACCAACAGCACACCAACAACAACAACCAAAAAAAACCCAAAAAAAAACCAAACCCAAACACAAAACAGGCARAAGTGGTATCACAAAATGGAAGACAGCTCAGGAAGACAAGCCAATAGAATTTTGTGGACACTGATATAAAGKGCTAAATTTGTAATGTAATCTACTTATTTATGATTTTTGAACATGAAGTTCCTTTTATTACATGTTTCCTTAGTAGCAATGTAGGCTTTCCCCTACATTTCAATACTCCTGCCTGATGTGGGGGGGGGGAAATGTCACATTTGGAGCTGTTTATACTCTGCATTTTTTTCATTCTCAGTAAGTTGTGTCATTTGTTTAAAGAAATCACTCAGTTTTTCCCCAGCACTACTTAGCTTCCAACTAAAACAGTTTGCCTGCAAAGAATGAGAGAGGCATGTAGCTTTTAAAAAGCTACTGTTTTCATCATAATTTATAATCCAGATCACTCCTTTGTTTTTCCCCCACTGCATTCTTTGTCCAGCTAATTACAAAAGTAACTGGATGTTGGCACTAAATAATAATGGCTAATCATATTCGTCCTGGGCAATTCAAATTACTCTTTAGTAGCCAGAAAACTTAAAGTGCAATTATACGATTAACTGCTAGTTACATTAGAATAATGGCCATTTGCTACAAGCTGAATAAACCTCAGCTACATTGCTTCATACATGTCATGTCTAATTGTGATATTAACAAGATCCAGTCCTATAAAATCTTGGGTAGAAAGAATACGTGCTTTTTCCCTGTGTCTATCACTTAAACAAAACCCCACATTCCATCTGYCCTGAACAGTAGAAAAAACAGCACAGAGTGCTTCTTATTATGCAATCTATGAAAGTGAGTGATAACATCATACCTTGACAAAGGACCAAAAATATATGAAATTCTTCAGCTTGGCTGAATTTGCTTTACTTAGATGGAACAAAGATGGTAGAAATT
Organism: Oceanodroma leucorhoa; assembly: GCA_030449065.1. Taxonomy (NCBI): domain Eukaryota; kingdom Metazoa; phylum Chordata; class Aves; order Procellariiformes; genus Oceanodroma; species Oceanodroma leucorhoa. The sequence continues at coordinate 820,107 of JASVER010000155.1, read as the reverse complement.
TCCAGAAGGCCTTTCTCAGTCTTGCCACTGTAATTGTCAATCTTTAACCTACCCTCTGCTTCTATTGGCTCAAGCACTCCATGGAGCAGCGTGATTGGGCTGATCTGTAAAACAACACTGCTGTCTCTACCTTGCCTCAGACATCTTGCTGCAATGCAGACATTTATTTTTTGTGAACTATAAAAGAATTATATTTGAGTGATTAAAAATAGTGAACTTTAACAGACTCACGATGCTATGTTTCATTACATGCACAAGGGCAGCTTATACAAATATGCTTCACTGTCAGCAGTGTGTCTGGAGGTGCAGATTTGAAACAGATCCTACTTTAACAAAACCTGTGGGAGCCATTTTAATACAAGCTTTCTGATTGCAGATCACTTACTCCTGCTTCCTCACATTAAACAAATATTATGTTGTGGACTATTTAAGACTGAAAGTAAACTGCTAATGTGTATAAACTACTGCTAGGAAAATTATGTCCAAATGTAATTTCTGTTTTTAGCAACTGAAKAACAAAAACCAGAGTAACTTCTTAGCTGTGTTAGCACTTTTATGTATGCTGAAAAATGCATTAAAATTGCATACAAAAATGCTATCACATGAAACTCAGTGGTACAACCCAGCAGTGTTTCAGGTTGCAAACTGAACTAGACATTCTTATAATCTAATCCTGGGGGGGGGAGGGAAGCTGTTAAGCAAAGTGAGATATTCAAAGTAAGATACTGGCAAACAAGTAACCAGAGGTAAATTGCTACGTTACAGAATGTTATCAAATACATGGCAACCTTCTATAAAAGTTAGCATGTAACTGTGCCTCGGTGCTGTCATTTGCAAAGCTAGCTTAGCTCTAAATTCTTTCCTAAAATCATGAATGTGTCTGGACTGTTAAAACAAGTGCAAAAATTATATTAAAAGCACAGAAGAGCATCCTTCCTCTGCTTTGGTAACAATACTGGTGATCACTGAAAAACAGCTTGTTAAAACAAGCATGCAAGTGCTACAATTAAAATCTTAATAAAGGGCACAAAATGTTCTAAATTAGTTATAAATCAAGCAAGTTTGTCTGAGATTATACTTTGTATAGTATCAGAAACATATGCTCATTAAGCATTATTTACTTTACTTCATAAGGTCACTTCATTGCTGAGTACTAGCACTTTCATCACACCTCAAATGCCTAAGGAACAACGAAAATGCACATTATCCTACAAACGTGGTAATTCATGATCTATGAACAAACAGCAAGTACAATATTTTTTACTGGCCTGAGGTAAACAGGAAGTATAAGCTTCAAACTTTAGAGGCAAATTATCAAAAAAATAGTGCATTCAAACTGGAACAGTTTACATGTACAAGTCCCTTAAAATGGACGCTAAGCAAATCTGATTTTTTATATGACTAACCACTAACATTACTACATCTACTGGACTAATTGACCCAGTAAAAACAAAATGTTTGGAAAACTATTAAAAATGTTCAGAGAGTAGCATGCTGCTTACTTACCAACTGTTCAAGCACCCATCTCATTTTTCCAGTTAAGAAGATACAACAGGCTGGCAGATTTGGGAATTGATCAAAAAGGAATTTCTTGAAATAATTACGTAGCATTAAACCAAAAGTTTAAAAAAAAAAGGAAAAAAACCAAGAACGAACAACATGTACTACTGTCATGAACCACACATGATTTTATATCCTCTGGACTCCACAACACAGAACTGTGGCTGATACAGTGAAAAGCAAAAAGGCACAGATAAAAGGTACATTAGTTTATTTGAACTATGTAAAACAAGAAAGCTAACAGTTCAAAAACATTTTCCATAAAGAATCAGATTTGTAAACAGATGTACTGCTGCATTTTATTAAGCAGCAACCCATTTCCAAAATCTGCAGCATAAAAACTCCCTTTTAAAGGAACAAAATATTAACCATACATTGTCCCTCAGAAAGAGAAACACGTTATATTAATTACTCCTGCAAGAAAAAAGGTTCCATAATCATTTTAAGTTAAGATAAGCTGCATAAAAAAACATGATGCAACAGCACACCACCACCTAGGCCCAATATCTACAATCTGCCATTAGCACTTTTTGCTGATGCCTAGGTTTTTAAAAATCCCATATTTTCTCAGAGATAACTTATCTTAGCTATTCCATTCACTGTTTAGAAAGGTAAACTTGCCTGTTCTTCTGTCTGCCATTATCCCTGCTTGACTCCCTGTAGGGCAGTTAAATGCATCTGCTCCCTAGCTTCCATTTTCTCTTCAGCAGGCATGTGACACAACAGACAATAGTGCTGGCAAACTGCTCAGAGAGAGAAAGCTTCTTTGGAATACCAGGATCTTGATAAACTCTAAAAACACCATCCTCCTGTGAAGAAGTAGGTATGCCAAGGTTTTGCCAGTCTGCAAAATAAAGCTGTGGCTAATGGCTACTAACCATGTGACCCAAGAAAGCAAATTTAAACAGTTCCAACTTAATAAAGTGCTGTGGTGTGAGTTTTGCACAACAAATCACAGAGAATCACGCTCTCAACCCACAACTCATAGGTCTTAGAGAAAAAAAAATGTAAAAAGTAAGGCTTACCTCTGTGGATGCATTGTTAACACAGTGTTATGTCAATACTTATAAAACATGGAGGACAGGCTCTCAGTACTCAGGCAGAAAGGGCTTGGCACTTCAGCTTGATGATCTGTCTTCCTAATAAAAGCTAATCCCGGATTGGCTACTTTGGTAAATCTGAATGTAAAGCTTCAGGGGATTGGCTGAAACACTTCCTGAGCGATTATCTTTGTGCAGCTCTGGCAAGCAGGAGCCATCCTGTGCAGAGAGAAGACAGGCTAAGCTAGGCCCGTTTCAGCAAAAGAAACTTGAAAAGAAACCCCAAATGTGCACTCCCCGTGTGGAATACACAGATTTTCAAGCAGAGGGAAGTGATCGCAAACTGCCTGCCTGAGCAAATGTGTCTCAACGTGCCCTTACTGAAGACATTTGGATTTTTTAAACCTGAAGGAGAAAGAGTTCACCCAGGTCACAAAAGCTATTCTTTATAAACAAAAACCTAAATTCACTTTGCTGGTGTTCTGCAATGTGTTGCACGGAGAAAGCAAGGCCACGGAAAGAGAGCAAAACATACCGAAAGTGAACATGCACAGGAGGGACTGAAATTGATAACTGAAAACTCTGAGAGAATTCTCCTATTCCAGAATTTAAATATATTAACATCTACCGTAGCAASCATATAATGACAGTGGGATTTCTTTAGATACTATGATAAGCCGAGCCTTAAATAGGAAAAGCTTCATGTCTCATTTCCACAAAAACTATTAGACAATGCAATTGCATTATCACAGAGGGTTCCTGCCATTCAGTGCATGCCCTCCTTGTTTATAAAAATGCTGCAGAGCATAACCAAAAATATCAGTATCACACCAGCCACTGTACTCTCAAATCCCCCCCCTCGGCCCCCACCCTTCGCCTGCTCAGGCTGTTACACAAAAATCTGACTTCCGTATTAGYCGGCTGCAGCTGCAGTTTCCTGTCTATTAACCCTGTAGGACTTGGTTCTTTTTAAGATACAATACAGGCCCTAAAAAGACGTCGATTTCTCTACGTGGCAAGTTATCTGTCTGCTTTCACAAAAACATTAATATAGCTTTTCAGATGTTTTTGCTTTACCTTTTATCTTTTGCTAAAATTCTGCAAATGAAACAAAATGAGAAAACGGCATGTGAGCAACCAGTTTGATCCTGGGCCAATTCCCAAGCATTTGATTAAAAAATGTGATTCAGTTCTCTTTCTTAATGCAGTGAAAGTGGGAGGATTTATCGCTATGCCAGGAAAGAAGAAAGTCTTAACTCCGGATGAAGATTTTAAAGGTCAAATCTTTAGAAAAGCCCCAACAAGCCTTTACATTTTTGTTCAAAATTTTGCATCTGTATTAGGTAGCTTGGCATTATCATTCTATAGCTGTCAACAAATCACAGTGGAAACCGTAGATGAAAAGGTGATTCTGAAGCACATTGCATATTATCAAAGGATTAATTAAAAAAAAAAAAAAAAAGAAAAAGAAAAAAATGGAGTTGAATGGAGTTGTAGAGGGAGAGGTTTAATATCAAAACAATAATTATTAAATAATGAGCTAAAATAATCAAAGCAAAATAAATATTCTTCCAATACAGCATGCAAGGTCTAAGATTGTGCAAAACCGATTATAGAAAACCYTCTCCCATAAATCAAGGTCAGTTGCAAACAGAATATGCAGTTCACTCTACCTCTACTCGAGTGCTAATGATCCCAGAAACAATCACCACAAATAAAACTAATGCCCTCCCTTAGCTCCAACCAGCACCTTTCATGATACAACTACTTTACCACACAAGCCTCTTTGCTTGAGAGCCGACATGACTCATAACTCAGTAAAATTAATAATCCTACTCTGCATTGTCCTATACTGCACTCAGATTATTTCTTGATATATCATTGTCACAGGAAAACTGCCAAACCATCCTATCACTGTGCTTACATTTTTTGTGTTCTTGCTTTTTAGGCTGCAACAGTGGATTAGCAGCCCAGAGTATAAATTCTCGTCTCATAAGTAATTCTGGAGTCCCTGCTGGAAGCATTTTCCCTTTTTAGCTTTGGCAACGTTTTTCAGGGCAGGGAGCAGGAAGGCTCATGGATTACACTGGCAGTTTGTTCTGTTTTAGGAATGTAGCAGAAACTAGAGAGAGTGCTGCTATAAAGGGAATCATACAGCCCACTACAGCAGCAAGAACACACTGGAAACGCATGACATTCAAGTGCATACTTGCATCAGTTTTAACAGTTCAAACCATTCAAGATAGGTTTCTTTTTAATTGCATACCTAAAAGTCTATGCCACTCAGAGATATCACCCCCCACCACACAAACACCCAGATTTTGATTCCTCCATGCAGTAAATGTGAGGATTGTCAATTATTAACATTTATGCTCATGTTTGACTGCTCTACTGTAATATTATTCTATTAAAAAAAAAATCCTAATCCCTATGAAGTATAGCAAGGGAGCAAAACTAAATACACTGAATTTGTCACTGCTTTGTGCTAACCAAGGTCCGACTCTGGGAATGCAGTAATGCTGATGGTGACTGGGAACATTGCCAAACTGACACACTTGGACCTATCAGACAGAATCAGCATGCAGCAGATAGATAGAAGCAGAAGCAGCCTTAGAGAAGGCCTAAGGTCCAGTCCTCTTAATTCAAGGAAATGGTGGCCCAAATGCAAAAGAAAAATTTACAAACCTTCAGTCATTAGCAAGAACAAAAACCTAGAAAGTGTATCAGGCAGAATATAACATTTGTATTCAGCCACTAGGCTACTCTGCTAAAATAGACAAAAGAATTCTGTCAGGAATCAGAAAGGGAACACTTGAAATATCTTTGTCTTTATTTTCTTGTCCATACACATATTTTGCAACAGGAAGTACAAGTCTGGTATAACGACACACAGGTACATATGGAAAATTCAGAAGATTTTGTCCGTTAAGTCACAATGATTGCATGTCCTACTGCAGCTTGGCCAATTCTTTTAAATAGAAGTGGTGAATTTTTTGAAGGGGGAAGGGAAAGAAAGGTAAAGAAAACAAAGAAGAGAGACAGGGGAAGTTAAACGCTTTGTTAAAGCAGAAGAGAGGGCGGAGAGATTAGATTAGCTAGTATTTGTCCTTTTCAATGCGTTGGAGATGTTAAGGGAAAACAGGGCTGTGAGGCAGGAAAAAAAAAAGGCTAAAGAGAGAAACCAAAGGAAAGATGGAAAGCACGAATTCAGTCAAAAGGAAATTAAAAGGCAACAGTGTTAGAAGTGCAACCTACTATATTTAGAATTCTTTGCAAAGAACTGTGCCCGCTGTGCAGAATCTCCAGAAAACACACACATCAAGCACCACAGTGTTGTGAGGGACTATACTACTTAATAGATACTGAAACCCTCAAAATTAAACAAATACCAGTAAGGAAGAGATTTCTCTGTATGACAGAAACAGGAGTTTTGATATGTACCCCTATAGGGAGTGAATCATCACTGACAGAGTAGGAACAGTAGGTGATGGAAAAAAGATGGAGCTTTAAAAATAAAATTTTGAACAGATACACAAAAGGAAAGGGGAAATGTCATATTTTCCAAGGTTGATGATGACAATAATAATAATAATAATAATAATAATAATAAAAATAATAATAATAAACAACAAACACCAAAAACCAGGGGAAAGAAGTTGCATTAAGGGCTTGTAGCTTGGTCCTGGATTTCCAAGTCATTGACTGACAACCCTAATTTCTAGAATAAGAACATGAAACATTGTAATTCAGTGTCTTTCCTTTTAAGAGTTTTTTCTACCTTTTCCCCTTTACCCTGAATCTGCTGAAGTATCAGTAACTGCTTAAAGACAAGAAGATAAGACTTGCCATCTGATACAGAATCCAACAATAATGTTTATAAAGACAGTTCCCAAACTTTTGAAAGTACGCTGGATGCTGAAATTAGTGACCTGCCTAAGAAGGCTGGTAATTTTGTAAATTATCAGAAACTGCTGGAGAATATGTTTATGCCAAGTAGATAGCTGATTTGCCCATAAGGTTAAAAGGCTTTGTGGMCAGATGCGTGCAGGCATTTGTCCTCCTGAGCAATGTCTTTTGGTTTACATTACTTATTCTGGATCACAGTGGTCATTCATTGTCTGCAGATTAAAAAGCTGATTTTGTTTGTAATATACACTGAATATCCGGTGCACTATGAAAGTTTCTCTTGACAGCCATTTTTAGTATGCTGTGCAACTGCCTTGTACATTTCCTTCTAAAAGAAATTTCTATTCATGTTCAATCATCTGCCAAAAATACCTGAAAAAAAAAAAGTGCAGCCTTGAGCCCTTTCCTTTAGCAGCTGTACCTTTTTAAAAGAGGTGCCACAGCCTATGTTATGTTAAGGCATAAGCCCATATATTTCATCCCTTTCACCCCCAGTTTGAACCAGTCTCTCCAAGATTTAACAGCTGGGAACTGGGCTATTGGATATCCTGTATAAAACAGAATTTTCATTATTATATATTTAAATTATATGTTCTATATTAAAAGCCTAACAGATATAATTTATTTCATATTTCATATGTAGCCAAATACTTTTTCTGTTACTTGGAAAGCAGCTGTGAGACACATGCAGATATACTGCACGTCAGACCTAAAGCATATCCACCATGCAGTTGAACTGCACCTGTGTAGCAGTGGATTTATCATGCCTACTCTGTGATAACACGGTAATGAGTCCAACTCACTGCACATGCAAGGTCTGTGGCTACGGGAATGTAGATACCCTGCGTGAGAACTAGCTACAAAATCCTGAAAGAAGTCAGTGTTTCACCAAGGGACTCTAATACCCAAGTGTGACACATCTTGCATATAGCACTTACTCTGACATCAAGATCCTTCCCAGGAAAATAGAAGAAAGTCACTACTGTTAGAGAAGAATTATTTAGGACCAGGTCTGGATAATGCTAAAGTCTAGTCCTATTACTATGGTTTCTTTTTCTCTTCTGATTTTTTCCACATTCAAGAATCACTTGGTTAACTGTAATAAGATACATGACTTTTTTTGTAGTGTTTTTTTGGTTTTGTGTTTTGTTTTTTTTTTTTTTTAATAAAAGCTGATTATCTCACGGAAGACTCCACCAGCTAAAGCTCATACCAAATATGTAAAGTGATGGAATTACAAACATACTGTTACTACAGTGATTTTTCCTCTCTCCTAGGTTTATATCTTATCACAACCCACTGCAGACTATATCACTCTCACCTTTAACCTCTTTCCTGCCCCTCCACACACAAATTTGCAGTTTGGCTTCAGCTTTAAGGCTCTTCATATTCACACCTTTCTCCTCCCTATCTGCTATTCCAATTGCTATATTCATCTCATTTTTGTGGTTTGCCTCTCACCAGCAAAACGTCCTTCTTTCTTTTTCCACCACAAATGTGCAGTAAAATCACTTTCACAAAGGCTTAACCCATACTTTCACCAACTGGTTTTTTTTTTTTTAGCGTTTTTTTTTTATCAGATCTAATAGCTTAAGCATCTTACCATTCCTTCCAGCCACAGCACTCAGCTCAGTCACACTTCTAGCAGAACTGTCTGCATAGTTACACAGAGAACAGAATCAGTGAATCAAATATTTACTGTGTTAAGTTTAACCTAAGAAAGGCACCAATTCACAATAGCTCACAACACTGCTGCCATAACAATTGTAGTGGCATGATTGAGAGAGCAGGAGTGAGTAGCTCGAGATAATTTAAACAATAACTACCACTAAAAGAAATTTTTGTGAAACTACGTGATCAAGCACTGCATCCATATTACCACTGGATTTATGTTATTAACTATGCTTTCTTCATGCCCAAATGACACTGTAGATCTGTCCTCGTCTCTTCAACCTTATGAAAGGGCAGGAAGAAAGCAAGCCTTTGAAATATAATAATGTCTCTGAAAAGCAACACCTTTTCCAGCTGTGGCTTTGTCTTCTGAAACCAGGTGAAAGACACACCCATAACTAGCACACATTTCACTCACATTAACTAACATCTACATAAACAGTTGAATTCATTTTAGCAGCTTTACAGATTATTATTTTTCATGCACTGTTGGACTTACAGATGATGTTTACTAAGCCCTCCTTATCAGGTGACAGAAATGAGGACACTCCTGAGTTAATGCCACTGGGAAGTTGTTTCCAAAAGGGAGGTTTACTGTAGAGAAATCTATACCCACATCAAAAAACATACTTCTGAAAGGGCAGAAGTCATGCTGTATTTATTCTACTTGCCAATAACATAATAAAATCCAAGTGTGTGTTAATTAGGTACACAAATAAGTCTTAACTATGTGACTAGTCTGCAAGCTTTTTTATTAAATGAACTTCAATACTTTTTTTTAAAGCCACAATATCCTCATATGACATTAGAGTGGGCAGATGTCAGAGTTTAGGGGATTCAAAAGTGAAGTGCATATGCCACATTTCAATCACACAAGGAGCAACAGAACAAACGTATAGGGGAAATAAATACATTTCTGTGTTGAAGCTACTATAGGTCCAAAAAGAACTCAAGCACAAATGTCAATTTACCCTTTTATAGAGCATTATTCTGACTTCTTGTATAGTAGTCTTGCTTAATCCTAACTTTTAAAGGTAAGTTAGAATATAACATTCCAGGCATTACAATGCATACTGAAGACAAGTTGTGACGTTACTATGCATTTCAGAGTCTCATTAGTAATTCAGGAAATACCAAGGTATTTCATAGAGGAGGAAAAAGAATTCTGCAAATATTTCTCAAGCAACTCTATGCAACATCCATTCACAGGCGGAGGATAAAATTAGTACTTGTTTTACTGTCTTTCTCTCGATCTCTCAGCTGTATTTCTCTTTAAAATCACTCAGATTCCAGTCCTGCAATTTGCACATTTTTAATCTCTTCTGTACGTTCAGATAACTGCTTGTTCTTTCAAGGGATGTGAGAATGTTTTGGGAAAACAACCAATCCTGGACATTAGCACTGTGCAAACATTTCAACACAGCAGAAAAACATGGTTCAGGGGAAAAAAAAAAGATTTGCTAGTTGTTATAATTCTGATTTACAGCACATTTTTCTTCATCTTCATACGATGGCAGAACAATACTTAAAATACAAAAGGAAAAACTATATGAACAATTCTAACTTTAGGATGCAAATCAAAATAATTTTCATGACCTAAATAAAGCCTGACAAAAGAGATGTTTGCAATTTACCCCACCAAAATAATTTAAAGTGKATGCAGATTATCAATTCCTTGACCACTATTGTAGTCACACGCTTGTAACCTGACGTAGAGATAAACACTAATTCACAAAGATGAAGAATATACTTTCTAAATGGCAAATTTATCAAACCAGAGACAGTATCTGCACATACATTTCGGGTCCAGCTCCCCAATAAGGACTTAGAATTTGATTAAGCAAGATGGTTAAGTTTTACATAAGACTTTATTGCCACTGAAAGGGGTACCATTATTACCAATCCCATTCCCAGCCACATATTCCCACTCCTTCCATTGCACGGGATATATTATTTGTAGAACCCTGCAGTGAGCCAGTTCAGTTTGCTCAATCAGCAGAAAACTAGATGCAATGGTGGGGTTAGACTCTGCAGCCACAAATAGGGGAGGGAGGGAGGAAAGGAGGGAGATTACCCCTTTCAACAGCTAGGGGCAGTTAAATCAGCTCAAATTGTCTGTATGTCCCACTTTTCCCCAATGCCACTGCTACAAAAGGAAAATTACATGCAAATATTGGCCAGTTCTCTGGACTGTCTGTGTTTTGACTTCTCAATGCTTCTCACTCATCTACAGTGTTTTGGGTAAGATTAGTTCTTTGCATTCCTGTGAGCAAAATGAACTTTTTAGCACTTGGCCTGTTCTTTTTTCTCAGGGAGAGTCTATATTAAAACCAAAACAAAACGATAAAACACAAAACCCACAGTATATTTGCAGCAAACACTTGGGTCTATTTACATGTGTATGCATTTGTTTAGGAAAACTTAGATCTTGATGGACAGATAGCATAGAATACCACCAGCATTTCAGGTTGCACCCAAAAATTGATATTGACACTTTTTCTGAGAGCCCAGAAAAGAACAAAGGGACTCTATGACGAACAAATACTACGCTCTTTTTTAAGAACTGAGCAGCATGGCTGTATAAGGCAGGGCTATCAGCGGAAAACTTGAAATGCAGCTGTCTGTATAATTTAAAAGATAAAAAACTGGTCCTATGTAACTCATGTATAATAATTAAAAATTCTCTTTAACATTGCTTCTATTTGCAAAGATTTGTAAAGCAAATGCTGTAACAGGCAATTTCTAAATAGCAATTTCTTTGAAAGGTAAGGCTGTCATTCCTGCTTGTTCTCAGGATTTTTTTTTTATTAAAAAAGTAATCTACATACATTTTTACATGATTTTGTTCTTCATGTTAAAATATGATGAAAGTTTACATAATTGTCCAACATTTAAATATTTCTATTTTGTATGGTTTTTACAAGCACTTGAAAACAATGTAAATTATTTACAGGAAAAACAAGTTCTAGCGCAGAACAACCAGGCTTGTCCTATAACAAATTTCAAACCTGAAAGCTGTTCCGTATTTGTTGTCAAAGGAGAGTTTCTAAGATTGGAGCCCTAGAGTAAACAATTCTGTAGCTTTGTATATAGTGTATCTGAACTATTCTTCACCTACTTTCACATGTAATCTATTGAAATGGGATCCCGATCTTGATTTGGATGTTTTTATAGGATAGATATTTAAAAATAAATTTATACATACATAATAAGGACATTTTCCCCAGATGTTTAGTAAAGAATTGAAAAATTATCTACTTCTACTCACTCGGATACGTTCCAATAAAATACCCGTATTACATCAAATGACCAAGAGCTGTTTTCCTTACTTTTTGTGTGGAAAGGAATGGTAATAATTTCACAGATTTGGAGKTTTTTTCCTTACATAGTTTGCTAATTTTGGTAGAAGTGTAGCATCCCCTAGCGTTCATTTGCACGTTATTACACTGGAAAAAAAATGTGGGCAAGTAAYCACTCATATCTAGAAAATGCTATTCAGAACAGTCTTTACCATAGGATTCAATATTCATTTTAATGTCGAGCTTTTAGTAGAGAGACTTCACTGATCTGCCTGATAACCATAAAAAAATCTGAGGGTGAAGTTTTCCTCAAGGGACACAGATATCTCTCTGCTGTAACAGCATGAGGAAAAGCAATCAAAGAGAGTGTTCAAACCCATATATTGGTTAGTGTCAATACCAATATGGAAGGCCATGCTATACGGACCTGCATGGCTCTTATATCAGCTCTTATATCAGCTCTTATATCAGCAGTCACCATTCTGGGCCTCCAGAAGAACCCTAGCCAGCAGTGTTCAATGTTTTCTTAGTGAGGTAACTATGGAACAATCTGTCCTGCTCTTTGATGGAAAAGAAGAGCTTGCATACCTCTCATTATGCTAGGGCATAGTCTTTCTCTAGCCACATCAAACGCCTCGTGTAAATTCAATTCTAGGAAGACAAACAAGCATATGCAAAGCATTTGGAGTCATTGCTAAGTCTCASTCCAGACGTGGTTTTGCCATATAAGTTACAGTTAAATATCTAGTACTATGTAAACAAATCAGTAAACATGGATAAAAAGACAAAGGCTAGAAGGAAACCGGTTCTTGTACGGTGCAGCAGCAGACAGAAAACGCTGAGGCAATTGGGACTCCTCTACTAGAATGCATAAGGCAACCACCACCAGGGGACACTCACATAACCCCAAGAAATATACATTCAAAAGAGCTCAACATACCCGTGACAACACTTTCTGGAGAAAAGGCAGGCATATGGACCCTCAAAACACACCTCTAATTTCATCACAAATTATGACTAAATTTCTTCAAAGTTCTGTCAACACTGGATGACATTCAGAATTAGTAGTCTTGCACAAAGCACATGTCATTTTTTAAGCTTTGATATGTCAGATTTAAATTCAGTTTTGCTATAAAGCTAAATAAAAATCAGGCAGATGTGTCTGAGCTTTTGGATCTCCATTTTTATTTACATTAAAAGTGAGCAGTTACAGCCAGAATGTCATTCATTCTGAACTGATATATCTTAGAAAACTGAAAAAAATTATTTCTTTCAAGTGGTATGACAATCACACTACTATAGTTTTACAAGTTAATCAAGAAAGGACACAATGGCTTACTTCAGAATATCTGTGTTCTCTGCAGTAACCCAATAGACTTAGAGATCTAATTTACCTAAAAATGCCATGCACAATGTGTCTTGAGTTTAGAGATGGGATAACTTCCAGTCACAAACACTTTTTTTTTACCTCTGGCTGGTTTTCTTGACATCTTTTTAAGATATTTTTTTCCTGATGGTGGGAGGAAGCCACCTCACCTTGATAACATAGAGCATATAAACAAAATATAAAATTTGTCCTCCTCTGGATGGCATGATGACACTGTTTTGCCAGCTAAACTGATAGAAAAGAGCTGTACTACAAACAGTTTTAATCAATCTTTCTAAGAAGAAGGATGTAGTGCTTTAGAAATAAACCTCTCCACCTGTCAGCAGCATGAGAGCTGCTCAGTTTTGAAATTAAACAGCCAAAGGCCTTTATTTAGTCCTATTCCCCCCAAAATCTTCCTATGTCAACATAATAATTCAGACAACTAGAGAGACATCTAGCAATATTGTAGATGTCCTAGAATATCCCATGTGGCCTCTAGCTTCTACTCCCCAAGGCCAGGAGTCTCTCATAAGTCCCATGTCACATGTGTCAGCCCCATGAAGACACCTCAGCTCCCAGAAAGCACTTAAAATTACACTAGATGCCTCTATTTATGAAGCTAAATCCCACCCTTTGAAAAATTCTCAGGCAATGTGACATAGTTGGTGTGCTGGTTAATAGCTACCTGGAACATCAAGGAATCAAGTCTTCCACTCACTCTAGAGAGATGCTATGCTTTTATCACACAGGCTATACAGAGCAGTCAGAATTAATATATCCARGCAGACAGACAAAAATTTACAGAACTCATTACTATCTCACCTGGCTTAAACTACTACAGCTGGTTTGTGAAGTTGTATACAATGCTACTTCTTACAGACAGACRTCTTTATTGATGCCTCATTAATCTCATTAGTAAAATAGTTTTATGTGGTTACCACATAACAGGAAAGAACAATATTTTTCAAACCAGACTAATCTTATGAACATAAGTAAAGGAAAAAAGAAAGATAAAGCAGATGCGGAACATTTCTCCATGACTAAAACCCTTATAAAATTCCTTACAAAATTCTAACATATATACAGTGGAAGCCATGATGAACACATCTTGTACCATACTCCATTAATTAATACTTTTAAAATATACACATCACTAAATCACAGAAGCATAAAATGAAGTCACCTAGCAATACATACAATAATTTCTCCTCTTATGATCTCAAGCATGCACCTTACATTATTCCAGCCACTAAAATACRATAGGCTACACCTTTCACTGTTTTGTACATGCACACGATCAGGAAASATTTCTTCACAACATTAATACTTCACTGGCTGTTTGACAGAGTAAGCGGTTAAGCTGGGAGAAGCTAATTTGATAATAGATTTTGTGGGAAAGAAGAAAGAAACAGAACAGAAATAAGGTTAAGTTTACATTGTTCAGTCTTGCTCTCTGATGATGTTACAGTGCCAAGAGATCTGGTTTTGGACAGAAAAGTGAAGAACATAGATTCTTCAGTATTTTTTCCAAATTTGCTTTTGTGGGTTTAGGTTATACAAGTTATATTTATAAGAACACTAATTCTCTATAGTTTCTACTTACTAATTCTCAATTCTTCTTTAATGCTTCATTGGTGTAACCATTGCACAGAAGAGAGATAATGTTATTATTTATGGAGAATAAGAACAGATGCTTATACAGAATATATTATTGGTCAACAGCGGTGACGGAATATTCCTTGTTATAGGATAAAAGCTAACAAAGGGGAAAAAAAAAAGAATAAAAAAAGTTCCTGAAAGAAGGATATCAGGGTTTCTGTGCATCTGGCACTTAGCTATTATTATCTGTGCTGCCCAGGCTGGACTGGCAAATTGCGCATGTGTGATCTCAGCCTCATAGTTTGCAATAGCCTCACATAAACTTTCAATTTGTAATATGAATAGCAGTAAATCATGCCAATAAGTCCAGGATAAAAAAAATTTTTCCTCTCAATTCCATTCTAAAGTTTGTGTTTTATTGCACTTTTAGGAGTGATAAAGGTCAACAATGGAGTAAATATCTTTTTTATTGTTTTATCCCATTTTAGGAGACTTCCTGCTAGGTGATTCCACATCTAAGCAATACCAGTGTAATATGTTGACACACTACTATAGAGACACTAGCTAAGCAAATTTCCAAGAAAGCATAATATATGTTTATAAATATTGACTTAGGTAGAACAATCCTTAGAATGCTAAAAAAATTAAGGAACTTTATCCACCCCGGTAAAAGATAAAGAAACATCAGATTAAAAAAAAAAAGCTTTATTTTCAGTTTCAATTATTTCTAGTCATTAGTTTTTCCTTGACAGACTAGTTAACGTATTAATGCAGGAATGAAATATTAGTCTTTGCATTGCAGGGTAATCTATTTTAATGTCACTTTAATAGCTTATTACATAAAATCCTAGGGTGAAATCCAGGCCCTATTATCTCCAGTGAGTCCAGAGTTTCACCCAGRACATTCATCTGTTTTTTCAATGCATGGAAATTATAGTCTTTCAAGGACAAGAAAATCTTTTCTAGGCAAATTAAAAATTATTAATGTATCTAAGCCCTTCTTGTGCCTATTGAGTAAGTTGTGAACAGTAACAGTAGAAATGTTAAGTTGACAGAAATATTGAAGGGAACTGGAAGAGTTTTTCCAACTACAGTCTCATATTTTATTTTTCATTAGTGTGATTTCGTGTATTACTGTTACTACTTTGCAACTATCAATACTTTGTTTTTTATGCAAAACACTTTATAAAAGCATTACGCTGCCCATTTAATAAATGGCAAAAATATGGCAGGAAGAATAAATTACTTTCCCCCCTCTCTTCCTTTTGAGTGTAAACATCTGAAAGCCTCTTGAAATTGTCCAGTATTTCTTCAGCTGATTTCTGTTTTCAAGATTCTTTGGTGAATCATAAAATGCAGGAAAAAGGCCTTAAAAACCAAGCCTTTTCAATCCTTAGTTAAACTATATGCTACCTTCAAGCCAAAATAAAAAAGTTAGACAATATCAGTTATTAGAAGTTAATGGGCTTGAGAAGGATGTGAACTAGGACTTCAGTTTCAAGGTCCATTCTGCATAGTGCTATTAGCACTGGAGCATACAGGCATGCACTCTGTAGGCATGAAAATAATATTGCACCAAAATGGGACAAGGGCTTCTTTGGAAATAAGACCAATAGTAGGGAGTTCAGCAGTCATTCTAGAACATTCTAACAGCTTGGCTGTGATTTGTAACAATATAGCTTCACAAACCAGGTTGGATGGTGCTTATTTGTGATACACACAGATTTTGCTGCCAAAGTTTCAATTTAGGTCTTAATACAAAGTAACACATGGGTTTTTGTTCTGTTAAAAGCCCTGCAGGCTTTCATAGCCTTCAGTCTGGCAAAGGTAAACAGAGATGAMTACTAATAAATGGTCACGGCTTCATTGTTCTTGTTATAGTAGATTTACAACGGCCTGGCTGAACATCACTGCTGTCTTACCTTCTTTTATTGTGTAGATTGGATTGCATTGAAGTTTTTCAAAGACCAGACTGGATAAAGTCATGAGCAACCTGTTCTAACCTCATAACTTGATCATGTTTTGAGTAGGAGGTTGGCCTAGAGACTTCCGAGGCCCTTTTCAGCCTGAATGTTTCTATGATTTGCAAAATAGTATATATTTTTGTTTCTCTACTAATGCAGTCCAAAATTTTTTTAAAGTTCAGGTAAAGTAAGCCTGGAACATTGGTGGTTTTTTCTAGCTATGAAGTGAAAGAATAGTTCTAACCTATGTTTTCATTCCTATTTACATTTTGGTGGCTCTTTTTAGTTATTCAGAAAGAACATGATACAATAAAGAATTCACTTTATCTGGGCAGGGAAACATATAGAGGAAAAACGTTATTCACAAACTAATACCAATTATTGGATCATTGTGCAATCTCCATATATCATATTGGTAATTATTCCAGACTCTCAACCTGCCTCTAGTACAGATGTAGATACTGCATTTGAAGATATTACGCTTATGCTTCCTTTATTAGCCCGTCATTTAAAAATTGGGAAAATAAGTATAAAGTGCAACTTTTTGTTTGTGTTACTGCTATTTTATTAACCCATCAGGGAGGAAAAGGAAATGGTTATTATGAGGATAGACTCATACCAATGATAATAAATACATTTACAAAATAAAATGCAAATGTGAAGTGTTTTCTGGAAACATTTTAAGAGTTTTTTAGCTTAAATTTTCTCTAAAATAGTTTTGTTTGAAATTAAATCTGCCCCAGACATGACCAAAATTGTAAGAGCCTGAAAACCTAAGTCACCAATTTATTACATTATCCAAGCCGTAGAAAAAGTACATATTACTCAGACAATATAACATTAAATAGATGTGTTTACATTTTCTAGTTTCTAGAATGTAATTTCTGAGATAACACTTTTTAATATAATAGTTTTAATCAGTTGGTGATCTTGAAAACTGTTCTTTGAAGAACTGCATATCCAGAGATACAAACTCTGGATTGTATATATCAGTTGATTACATTGTATATTATATATCTCAGTTGTATATTGTATATATCAGTTGATTAAATGATTACCATTTAAACAAGGTAAATATAAATGTTGTAAAATAATACAGTTTTAGTGCCAAGCAGATATATATGAAATACAATAAACATGAAAACAGGGTTTTACAACCAATACAAACCAACATACAGGTTTGGGGGTTTTTTATATTTTTTTTAATGTATATTAAAGTAGATTCTATTCAGTCAAGAATTTGACAGTATCTGGAGAACCTACTTACTACATTAAATAGCAAAATCCTTTCAATCTCTCAATTTTTGTTGGACTATGTGGACCTCTGAAATAGCTTTGAAAGAGGAGCCCACCTAATACCACCAAATAACAGAGGCTTTCAGCGTAAGTATATAAAATGTAAGCATTTAGACATCAAAAACATCTTAATGACATGCTACAATAGTAAAATAACATTTTACAGGATTTATAAATAGCAATATTTAACTCAAAGCTTTTACTGAAACACCAATAAGAATGGCATTTTTCTTGTGATCTGAAAGCTCATTCAAACACTTAAGTCTTTTCAACTGTACAGTCAATACAGTACTAGAAAATCAACCAGAAAATAATTTTATATTAAAGCCATAATCTGGCTCTTCTAAATAACCATTCCCCAAACCAGTCATTCCACTTCTAATTCACTACCCCTCCTTCCCTTCTAGAAAACATTTCACACCATGACAAAAAAACTAACTACATTTGATTTTCTAMATACAGTCTTACAAACTCATTTGTAATCACTTCATCACCTAATAGACACCCTTCAAAACAAAGACGTGATGCTAGACTGCAACCAGATTTTCAGCCTGAAAGGAGGAACCAGTCTCGTAATGAAACAAAAGGTTTCATAGAACCATAGAGATGCAGGAGCTTGTATTCAACGTATGATCTCTTAAGAATGCACTACTCCTTTAATGTATGCAGCAGTTGTTCCACCTGCTCTGCGAGTAGAATATTTATTTGCTTAATAGATTTTAAATAAAAACTCCAATCAGTCACCACAGAAATTGCACATCATTACATAACAGCCAGTAATTGATTACCAGATGCAGACAYTGAAATAGATTTCTACTTTTGTTTTTCACAAAGCAGCAAGATAGCTTTTCACTCTTACATGCTACCTAAAATCTAGTACCTGTTCCTTTCCTGTCCTTCTTAAGCCTCTACAATTATCATTCAAGTATGTATTATAGCAAAATGACTTCTACTGCTGTTTAATTGTAAAAGGTTTTTTGATGTATGGTTTCCAYTGAGAATTTTAATTACAGGGCAGAGGCACAAATCCATACTTGCTTCGCTTCCCCTGTCCCAATTATGACCTACCCTGTACATTCTTAACACAGTTTTCTTTTGTTCAGAGATAGTAGAGTGTCAAGAAATAGGCAGATTGTTCTCAAAGTGTAGCAYAGAATCTTAAGAATTCACTATTGTACATTTGATGCTACAAATGTTCTCCTCTTTTTGCACAGTTCCATTTTTGTAAAACTGTAAAACACTTTTACGCAAAGACTAAATCCTGAGTTTTAATTCTTACAAAAGAGAAGCCTGCTTTGTAGTGGTTTATGAAGAGGAAAGAGAAGCAAGAAATACCATGCAGAAACATATCAATCATTCATCTAGAGTCCTGTCTGCAAAAATGACTGAACCATATACTTTAAAGGAAAGCCTAAAACTATTTCTTGGTATGAAAAATCACAGTGTGACAGAAAAATTCCCTTCTTAGCTCATCTGATAATTCCTTTATTCCTAMACACACAATGATTAATAGGCTCTTGTAATTTTAATCTCAGTTACTATTGTTTAACAAAACATTGTTGGGGGGGTGATGTTTTGGGCAGTTTTTYTAATATATATTTTGTTGCTACTGGATCTTATTTTGCTTGTTATTAAATGCCACTTGTTTAATCTGTTGAGCTTAATTTTTGCTTTTAGGTAAAGAAACATCTGATACACGTATCTTGCACTTTGGTTTACTCCATATCTGTTATTATCCTTCTCACATTAAGGTAGAACCCTTTATGCCCCACAAACTGGAATTCCATTAGCTTTAGGAAGATTCTGCACAGGCAAAATGCTTAGCATAAAGAGAATATTTTACAAACATATACACTGGAAAWCCTGATCTTTTTGTACTTCCCTTCTAAAATCTGTATCTTATGAACAGACAGAGAGCAAAACAGGCTCAAACACCTCAATCCCTCACCCTCAAGTATTCCTGGGCMCAGAACAAATCAAAGATCATCATCCTTACTTTGGTCACACCCAGATGATACTTCCCTTACTGTTGCCATATGACTGTAGCTGAAGACTGCAGAGAGAAATCCCCTATAGATTCTAACCTGTAAGTCAAGCAGAACRCAAAGCAAGAACCTCTGGCAGTTCAAAATTTGCCTACAAGTTTGCCTGACACTACGTCATTCCAATGGCTGTTTGCCCCAGTCTGACTTTTATAATGCTTTACTGTACACATGTCCCTCTTCTTTTTCCCAGCTTATCCTTTCCTAAGTAATCCTTCCTCTCCCATGCCAAAGTCCCAAAAGAACAAAATGAATGTGTTTTGATGCCATTGCACTGCTTATGGGGTATTGTTCTYCCCCACAGTGAATCTGTCTTGTCTACTTTATCCTGAATTCTGTTAGATAGAGTCTCTACGCTATTCCGTATTTATACAATGACCAATAAAATAATAAATAAATGTATAAATAAATCCCAATCTTGGGTAGTCTTTTAACACACAAAAGGAAATCATACAGCCAATTTGAATGTATTTGCCTTGTGATTTTTAAACTGGATTTACTTACCCCATGACAATGACTGGACCTTTTTTCTTCTATGAATTTACCCAAATTCTCAATTAGCTCATCTTGTTTAACTGAAGTMCAAAATAAAGGAGTCAATCTTAGCTACTTCCATGTGGTCAAGCAGATCTCTGGTTGATTTCTACAACTCTGCAAAAGACATTAATTTCATTTTGCTTTCTAGGTAGKAGAACAACAAATCAACAAAACTTAATAGCATGCTAGGTATTAAATCCTATGCAGTTGTTTTCAACCTAGGTGGCTGGTGGGACATAACTTTCTAATTTTCTGTTTAATCCCTTGACTAAATACTTAAAATGATAAACCGACAGAAAAGTGGAAATCTTYTCTTAACCTGAGGCTATGTTTTTTTGTTTCATTTACTTTTTTACCAGAAAAAGCAACTATGAAAATAAGAATAGCTATGTTTGCTAAGCTTGTTTGTTTAAAGGATAGGATAATGGAAATGACACAGTGGGCTGTATGCGAAATGGGCCTACATATATTAACACAGAAACTGTTGAATCAAAGACATAAAAAAATCTTGGGTCTTTAAACCTGGGACTTAGAGCTTAAATAACATAGACAAGCTTAAATAACACAGACACAGAATTATAAACCAGGCAGGAAAGTAGGTGGCCAGAAAAATAAATGGGTTGTCCTTATGTAGGTCCATCCAGTTATCTCAGTTTCCAAACATTAGATAATCTAAATTCTGAAGAGATACATGAGAAAACTAAGTATAAGTAATARAAGTATGGGGTTTCACTGGTCTCTTTTTATACACATGAACACTGCTTTAAGAAGTAGTACTTACTTTCCGAAGACAGAGTTCAGCACACTAGAGATTCGTTAAAAAATTATATGGTACACACAGTAAGTAAAAGGGGACACTTCACTACCTTAACATGATGCTGTCATCAGCTGCCAGAGGAAGAAAACCAGRACCTGACCACAGGGTTCTAAAGAGTAAAATTGTGGTCTGCAACATCACACCCTTTTTTTTCCCTTGCCTCCTACACACAACGTTTTACTGCAAAAATAAGTTCAAGCCTTTTGTCAATTGAAATAATCAGTTTAGACAACTGTGATCTCCTCTTGAGCATACAGCATATGTCTATACTAAAAATTTAAGCAGGTGTATATAGAAGAGCAGAAGTCACTGGATATCTCTTGAAGCATGTACTTGAACACTAGTTTAATATTACTATAAATTATCATATTTGATTTTCTCGTATCTCGTGGTCTAAATCTTCAAGTCTTATAGCTAGCAAATCTGCCTCAAGAGTAATTTTGCTAAGATAGTGTAATTACTAGATTAATTATGAATCTTAAATTTGAGTAATGTATTAAATCTTACCTTGTCCTAAAGAAAGCATGCATCTATGTAAGCAAGTAACAAATCATATAAGTTATCTGCTCCTAAATTGCTTTAGTTTTGTTTCAAAATAAAAACTCAACGTTACTTGTTTGGAACTTAAGCAAGTATAAGAGCTGAAATTTATGCTGAAAGTAAAATCATCTACAAAGCTACAAATGTAGAAGCTATACAAATACAGAACAATTCTTAAAGCCCTACACTACAGATCTTCTGAAAACCATATTCCCAGCCAATAAAAATCTCAAACTAGCATGCTCATTCTGATACRGTACAAAAAGAATGGTATAAATTGTATCAGATTAGTATATTCTGGGTTACAAAATGACATCCAAGTTCCTTTTTCTTGGTTTCCATTCCTATTTGGCATTACTTGCCCCTTTCTTCAATGCATTCCAGGAAGAAACAAAACTGTTTTGAATCAGTTAATTCTCAGTCAGGATTATTTTTGTAGCTTTAAAAGAAAAGAAAAGAAAAAAAGGACAAACAGCAATTATGCTAAACAATTATGAAAGTCTTTCAGTTTTATTGTTTCTTTTTCATGAAAAAAAAATCAGCCATGATTTGTGAACAACTTACTACAAGTATTTTATTTTTAATTCCTCTTTTCAGATGAGAAAAAGAACATGCATGGCAGTTGGTTCCAAAATGAATGTCCCAAATAGCACCTGTGCTCTGTAGCAATTCTTAATTTCAAACATAAAACACAGTTTCTGAATATATTAGCCTGAAACTCAAAATAAGAGTGGGAAAAGGAGTACAAGCATAGCCAAACTCAACAGCAAAGCAGAATGTTTAACAGAAAGCAAATTCAGGCATACTAAAAAATAGTTTTAGTGAGCATTAAATATTTGATGATCAACTACTTCACAGCTAAACTGAAATTTAGGTCCTATTTGGCAACYGGATCCAGGCAGATCCTCTCTTCACTGCAGTCAGCTGAGGCCACCCTCAGTACAGCAGGGGAGACAGCCGGTCGCCAGATGGAACCTAATTTTTATTTTCTCTTCCAACCCCATTCTCTGGGATGCCATGCCACCCTCCGGCCTTCACCCCTTCCTTTATTGACATTTTTTTTGACAAATTGGTATGGTTTTCCCCCTGAATTCTAGCTAGAGCCAGCAGATAGCCAAACGTCCACATTTTTAGGATTTCAAAGCACTCTGAATCCCCTTTCTCTCCATTTTAATGGGAAAAAAAAGAAAAAGGGAGTTTCTCAATGGCTTTTCCGCTTTTGCCCAGCCGCAGGTGAGGGAGTACGGCTCAACTCTAGAGGGGGATGACGAGGAGCCACTCTCTACCACTCAGGCGGGCCGCAGCCCTGGGACTCGTGAGGAGAGCGGACCGACCAACGTGCCTCGTAGCGCTTTAAGGGAACAGAGCTACCTGGCCGCCACTGGAGCGCAGCCTCCACAGAGGCCAGACCGGATCGAACCGAACCAAAGGCGCTCGCTGCGCGGAGCCTCTGCCGGCGGGAACCTCCACAGCKCACAGCCCGCCTCCGACACTAACCAAAGCCTACCCACTAAGGTCCGCGGCGGCCTTCTGAGTAATGCCCCCCACCACCCGCACATGGGATTGGCAGCGCTCTGTGTCACTCATGCCGGACCCCGTCTCCCGCCGCGAGTGCTCAACTGCCTCCAAACCACCGCCTCCTTAAAAACCGCTCTTCCAGACAGCCTAACGATTAGTTGCTAGGACTGCCAATTATAACCGCTCTTAAGTTTGACTGGCCGAAATGCGGAAGGGGGTGGGCCTTGTGGGCCGGCGGTGTTTACCGTGCGTGAGGTGAAGGCTGTTAAGGAGCAGCCCCACTCCCCTCGGTGGGGCTGCCCAGGCCTGGGGGCTGTCACCGCCATGGGGCTCCGCAGGAAAAACAAGAGCCCGGCGGTGCTGAGCCACGAGTTCGTCATTCAGAACCATGCGGATACCGCATCCCGCCTGGTGATGTGCGTCCTGCTGGGGCTCATGTTTGAGGTACTGGGCGGGGTGAGGGGGCGAGGGGGCCGGTGGCAGCCGAGCCGAGCAGCACCTGGTCCTGCTGTGGGGCAGCCGCAAGCGCCCTTGGCTTCCCGCTCTAGAGCTTCCCCGGTACATCTCTCCCGGTCGCTTCAGCCTCGCTGCCAAGCCGCTCTGCCCCACCCCCTCCGGCCCCGGCTGCCTTTTCCCTTCTCTGCAGGGTTATGCTCCTGTTTCTTCTCTACCCCGAGGCCTAATTCCGTGACACCCTGCTCGGGCACCCTCCTCTCCACGTCTCTCTCGGCTGTCTTCCGAGTGCAGCAAGTTTCGGTTCTCTCTGTCCTGCCTCAGCTCACGTACTCCCCAGTGCCTTCTCTGCTGAGCTGTCTTTGCCAGCTCCCACTCTCACTGTGCAGCCCCCTCTCTTATCCTCTTCTGTCAGAATGCTGCTCTTTTCTTTTTCTCGTCCGGTTTTCCTTCATCTCTGCATATGTTTCATTCCTAGCTCCCTTTTACTCAGTTCCAGTCTCCCGAGTTATAAAGCTCCTCAAGCCCCCTTGCCTAAAGCAGAGTCGTTTTATGTCTCTTTGTTGTGTCTGTTTACTTTTTTCTTCCCCTCCCCCCCCGTTCAAAAGTCCACGTGGTAAGGCAGTTATGAACACTGTTATAAAGAGGGTTTCTGTTGTTTTGAGCATGCTTAACCAGATGGTAGTTAAAAACCACTAGTCACCCTTTTGCACTGCTGCTCAGCTTGTTGCTGTCGTTGGCTCAGCTCCCTAGAGGTGGATAATCTGAAGAAAAATGTGGGATTAGACAGTCTCAGCCTGACTTCTGAATTCCTCTTTGCCTTTGTATTACTGAAATATTATTGTTATTACAACTTAAATACTTTACTGAAATACTTCAACATTTCCCATCAGTTGGATAAGATTAAAAATCAGATAATTTTAAATTAAAAGTACAGTTAAACTCTGATATAAAATACTTAAATGTAGGTGTTCTTTCTTTTTTTTAATATATATATATATCTTGACCCACTTCTGAAATCATTAAGGATACTGGACAGTAAAGTAGAGAAAGCAGTTATGATGGTCAGATAATTTTCTTCTAAATGGTGGACAAATGCAGTGTTGAGGTATAATAACTTGTGTCATCTATGGAGGAGTATGTCATAAAAATCAGTATATAAATGCAGAACTCAATCTTGGGATGAAAAAAAATAGCTAGGGGCTTGACAACTCAGGTGATAAAGGCTTTAAGAAAGAAAGTAAATGTCTGCACCTGGGATAAAGTAAATCCAGTTTGGGATCCCAAATGGAACTTTTTATGTATCTTTATATATGGTACTTTCTAAAAGATATTGCTCTGTGTCTTTTTACTGTTAAAAACAAGTTCTGGAGTTCCATCTCTGAATTCCATTTGTCTTAACTCAGGCTCTGTATACACCGTGGAAAAGTTGTATTTCTGTAACTCTACAGGTATTGGAAGGGACTGTGCAGCTCCCCCAGGGTGAGTGTTATTATTTTGATGAAGGTGATTTCTTTTAGAAGAAAAAGAGTGAGTTAATATTAGTTACGCCCAAGGATAATTAGCAAATTATCTCATTTCTAGTCAGCATAACTTTAAAAGTTCCAATGCAGACTAGACTCTAGTGTAGCTTGTGATATGTTTTTATTGTGCTTGTTTGACTATTTACTATTATACTTCTTATTGTATAATTTAAACATCTGCATCCCCTTTTTGATGCCAAAATTACTTTTTTGATTGAGACACCTTTCATTTATTATGCAGAGGAACAGTTGTGCTGTGTAACAGGTTAGACCTCTGTATTACACCTCTGCCTCATTCACTGCAGAAAAGCATACTGGAGTTTTCTGAATGAAATCTATATTTCTGTTGTTCACTGTCTAGGTCTTATACCATCTTTACAATGGTTAATCCAGTCTGTCAAACAAACAAAACTACTGATGTTTTTCCAGTAAATTTTGGTGACATTTATCATGATTCTATATTAAGTGCTTCATAAGTGTTACCGAACTTGCCTACACAGCTGTTATGTCTATTTTCTTTTGATCTTGATTTCCTCTCCATATTAAAGTGAAATTATTTCTAGGTTTTAAGTTTGAAGCACTGAAGGGCAGCTTTTTTGTTGTTTTAAAATCAGTGTTTTTCACAGCATTTTATGCTTACTCTGATTTCAGATGCATCTGTCAATGACAGATTTCCAAATCTAGCCCATGGTACCATAGATCATACACTAATAAGCTAAAGAATGTGTAAATGAAACTTTTCACAGTTGACTTACCTATTGAATGATTTCCGTGGGCTTACATAGTACTATAGTAAATACAGGATTTTCTTTTCTGGGTGGCATTCAATTGCCCATACCCATGAGACCCTCCAAAAAACAATAAGTATGTTAAAATTAGAAATGAGCATTAGAATGTCATAAATTCAATTATAAGAATTTCTTTAAGGGCAATTCTTACACGTAAGGTTGTTTATCCACCTTAATTGTACTTTCCCATACCTTAACTCTGCTGATTATTATGAGGTCTATAGATGTGTGTAGGGAAATTCAGTATATTATAATCAGAGTGAAAAGTCGCAGTTAAATTTTAGCACGTTATCTGTTATTTTCTTTCTTCTTCCTTCTCCAAGAATATTTATAGTCTTTTATGTGTCGGATTCTATTCCTTTTCTTGACAACGGAGTGGGCTTTGTCTTCTAAAGAAACCTTTCTTTTAGTATTTATGGTCCTTTTTAACCTTCTAGTATCATCTCAGAGTGTTTCATACAATTTCTTTCCTCCTAGCACAATTTACATCATCCTTGTATCTGTGGTTATCTTACCACAGAATATCACTTAATGGGGCTCCCATACTTTCAGCAGAGTGAAACGCTTGTAGTATTGTGTTGTGTGCTTCATGGACAAACAGAAAAGCTAACTTGCTGGGCTCTAGCAAAGATTCTTACCACCTCCTTCTCCCAAAGAGCATAAAAAAAAGCTTATTCTCAGGAAAGCTCCTTAATGAAGGGGTCTGCTTGAAGTTACACGGTGCTGTCTGAATGTCCTTCTACAAGGGAGACTGTTGCATCTGAAGTGATGACTGAGTGATGACTTTCTGAAAGCAAGCATGTTTGTTTTAGTTAGGTGCTGATGACATTGATACCTATGTAACTATCTATATTTTCCCTGTGTTTCCAGGAGCAGTTAGCAATGAATTTTTCACACTCTTATTCCATGGACATTTTAAGTTGGTATTGATGCTCCGGCTGCTTATTCTCCCCATCAAGCACACAAAAGAAATTCTGTAGCTGAGCCGTGCAGCATATTAGGAAATTACTCTCTGTTAATAGGGTTTTCTCCTCCCTCCTGTTTTGCTGGGTAGGTTTTAACTTGTATAATTTTCCTGTCCAATTCACCACACCACTACTTTTGATGGCACAAGTGTGGGGCAGAGACAAGAAGCAACTGGCCATAAAGAGAAAGGCAGGATTGCTCATTTTGATGGTAGTGCTGGCTTACAAAAGGTTAAATTGTTCATAGAACTACAGTGTCTGAAAGTCAGTTTTGTATGCCAGAAAAATTGGTACTTTCGTTTTCCTTAATGAGAATTCCTCTTAAAAGCACTCTTCAGTATTATGATTCCTCTACTGCTTAATTTCACAGGTGCACTCACAGTGTACTGAAGCAATTTGCCTTCTCCTCCCTTTTCTTGCCACAGAGGATCTTCTTTTGCGTTGTTGTGCCTCCTGCTTACTTTGTAACTGGATAAATTAATGCTTGTTTTATATACTCCTGAATGTTCTTAGTTACACTTTCAGAAATTAGATGGTGTACCATCTGAGGAAAATAGCTTTCTTTTTTCAGTTTATATTCCTTTGTTTTAAGTCATATCTATGAAGAACAGTTGAAGAGAAAGCGTAAAAGATAATGTTTTTTTTTAACATCCGTTTTCAGATTATGCCTGTTGTGCTTTTCTGATTTATGAACTAGATAACTGAGTGCTTGCAAATGTAATAAATGTATTTGCTATTGGCAGTGTAGGATGTAATTCCATATTGCATTTTTTTTGCAGCAAAGGAACCAGTTTGTTTTCTTTTTTTCCCCTTCAACTTATATCCCTGTGTTATAGCTTACCATTCTTTCAGTTACATCAGCACTACTGTTTGTTTTTGAAGTTGTGCAAACCAGATAATAAAATGTTTTCAACTAAACTAAGCAAATATATTTACCTCTTACCAGTTGATTGTAGGGTCATACAGTAATCCATATTCTAAACAGTTCCATTGTTACAGTTAAGGGCTAAATATACAGCAGCATAGGAATGGGAAGACATTTTGAAGAGGTAGGGATGGCTGAAAGTGTTGGGGGTTTTTTGGTTTTGTTTTTTTTTTTTAACTGATTTTGCCACTGGAGAAAAAATAACATAAAAGTATATCATTGGTTACTTTGATTATACTGTAATTTTTAGAAAATGCCTGATTTATCATACAAGAAATTGATGAATCTTAGAATTCTACTATGATGTTTTGACTACTCTATTTATACGGTCACTTAGGCAGAACATTGCGTTTTTTGAATATCTTGCAAAGTAAGGTGAAACTTCCCATCTGATTTAGAGAGTCTTTTAACTTTTGAAATAAATGAAAGCCATTTACACTTCTAAACACTTTAAAATGTTATTTAGTAGAACAGTGAGTAATTTGATCCTTAGCTAAAAGGACATAATTCAAGTCCTGACCCTATGTGCAAATGTTAAAGGATTTGCGACAAGGTGAGCCTCTGCATTTGTGGGAGATGAATAACATGTTTGGGACCTCTATGATTTAAATCATGTGTGGGAGGACATTTGTTGATGCCATAATCTTCTAGTTTTGGGTGTTTATAGTCTAGCTTGCTTGAAAAATGTGATACTTTTTCCTTGTTTCTTTTTGAATTTCAGGCCCCAGCCAAGTACGCCATCATCTTTATTGCTGTGCAGTACAATGTCACCTATACCACTGGTGAGATTAAATCAAATCTATTTTTTTTTCTTGCAATGCAAGAGCTCAACTATTAAAAATTACTCTCTTTTCCCCTCAAGACTTCAATTCACTTCACTTTTATAATATAGTAGAACTCCCGTATTTGTCTGTCTGCTTTTGGATTTACTAATACTGTATTCACTGAAACATTCTAGTGTTTTCTCTGTTGTTTGTGAATAATGCTGGGTTATTTTTCCCATAGGTAACACTGCTACTAACTTGCATTTTAATGTGAAAAGCATACATTCTTTCCAGTTTTTGATACAATCAACAGGAGTTATCAAGTAACAGACTATTTTGGTAGTCTTCTATATATCTGTTGCTTATTCATGATTTCTTATGCCATTAGTAATGGATTTGTGGTTTATATTTCAAAAATATCACATTATTATTCTGAAGTAACTGATGTTGCTGATTCAGTCATACTTTTAAATAACAAAGGGAGAAAGTACTAATTCTTTTTTTCCCCCACAAATATTTCCTTTTTTTAATCTTTTGTACTATGTACAAGAGTGGTAAGCAGCTAGTGGAATTTCCTTATTTGATAACTTAATTTTTCTTAATAGTATTGATAACTTTCAATTCTTTCCAGGAATTAATCTGCACAATGTCTTGGAAATAACAGGTACTGTGGTAGACTTATTCCAGGTCGGGAACTAAGGTCCAGAGAAATTAGCAAAATTTATGACTTTTATTCTAATCTTGACTTCCAAACTTGTGACCTCTGTACTGCTACCGTTCCAAATAATATAGCACTCTGACTGCATTTAATATGTTCAAAATAATGCATTGGTCAACTTTGCTTGCAGTAATGAATATATATCATTTTTTGCAAATGTTTCCTGGGATGTTTGATGTTGAACACTTGAGGTGTACACAGTCAGTGGACTTCTGTTTTACTGATATTTGAGCAACATCAAGTAGAAATCTCCTATAGCGGAGACAAAAGTAAAATCCATGTGTCAGTTACCAAGATGCTTGTGATGTGATTTCTTCATAGTGTTGGTGCGTGTGTGTATATGTATGTGTGTATATATACATACATACAATGGAATGAACAAGGTATATCTTCCTTTAGTTTTAATAGGAGGTGTGGATGAGTTCTGCACAAGCTATTTGAGGTCTCAACTCTGGCCCTCTGAAAACAATGAATATGTTACTAGTGAAGGTCCATTTTGAAAAACAGTGCTTGGGACCAGGCAGAAATAGCATTTGCTATGCAACTACTTGATCACTGATTACATCAAAAGCTGCTTTCAAACATAGGAATAGGACATCTGACGCTTAGAGTTATATGGATGTCCTGTGCATTAGGACCTTGATGTACCATTCATGTTACAGGAAGCAGTAACTGCTTCCTTGACACATTCTAGCCTAGTTTCCTTTAGGAAAAAAAAGTTGTTTATCTGTATTTCTGCTGTCTTGCGTCTGGACAACACAGAGTTTGATAACAGATGGAAGTCTTAGAGATAACAAAATTCTTTGATGTTTATGAAAAGTGGTGACTGTATAGATAAGAGACATCCAAATTAATGCCCTCTCTTAAATGAAGGCAGAAGAATGTAAATGTTAGACATGCTAGCCTGTAAATCAGGATGAGCATGGCTCTTGGTTAATTGTAGTACAAGTTCTTTCTTTTCCATTGCAGTGTCTCAGGTGCATAAAGAAAAGTGAGGTGGTTGTAATGGGTGTTTGTGGATCGAAGGAGAGACATCCCTTCAAAATAAGGCTTCCTTAGGTCTACTCCTGATACATGCTTTTTTAATTGAATTTCATTTGTAAGTTCTCCCACACTTAAACACAGTAAATACAAACATTTGAAATATTTTTGTAACAGTGTGAATGTTCTTTTTTTTTTTTGGCAATTTTTTTTTTGATTTATAGGAACATATTACTAATTCTGGGGAAGTTATTACTTACCAATGTGTTGAACTACTAGGGATACTATCCTCACTATATATTCTTTTTTCCTACATATAGTCATGCTTCCTAAGGTGGAATCTCATTGGGTCTCTACTAAAGAATAGAAGATAGGGTGTTGGTTTGTTGGTTGTTTTCCCTCTTTCTTTTTTTCTATCTTTCCTTTTCTTTTTTCTTTTTTGATGGCCTAGATGAAAGAAATGAATTGAAGCTACAGCTCAGTGTATCCTGCTCTCAATAGTTCATTCTAGGCTTATAACTATATCATTATATTGAATGAAAAGAAGATCCAAGTTATTTAAACGGGCATAAAAAGTAATTTTCAAAAACGTAAAACTTACAATTTATCAATTTAACATAACTTCCAAGAACAATGGTCACTGTTGCCCTTTCTCAGTTGCACAGAGTACTCCTTCATAAGAATGTAAAAATACACTTTTTTTTTTTTTTTTAGATGACAACAGTGTGCAGTTTCATTTTTATGACTATGGTCCAAAAGACATTGCCACAATCATCTTCTACATGCTCGTAGCTATTAATCTGCATGCTGTAATCCAGGAGTACATATTAGATGTAAGTTTATTACTGGGATATAATTTACTTCTATAAACATGTTATTTTTAGCCATTTCAGTTGCTAACAGTTTTTCTTCAAGGGAAGTGTAAGCCATGTACAAGGAATGGTTTAGCATTTAGAAGCCCTGTTACGATCCATCCTTTTGTTCTTTAACAAAAATGCAAATAGACCCTGGTTTAGTGGTGGACTTGGTAGTGTTAGGTTAACGGTTGGACTCGGTGATCTTAAGGGTCTTTTCCAACCTAAATGATTCTATGATATTTTTATAGTGATATTTCCTCCATTTATTAATGGTATAAACCACTGAATCTTTCCTTCAATCAATATAACTTATATTTTTCTGTAAAAACACATGTTAGAAGTTCATGCCCTACTCAGAATATCTGTGAATGAGGTCTGCTGTATTAGATTCATAAGATATATTCAGAAGATCAGAAATGAAAATTACTGCAGTGGTGGATTTCTGTTTGTCAGCTGAGCTTCACCTCAAAGAGGGAGCTCAAACGTCATTGCGTGCTCTTTTACACCAACTCAGTTGCAAAGTAAAATGAATTTGTTAAAGCCATTGTGAAGACCATCTATTATTGAATGGCATTAGAATGTCTTCACCAATAGGTCATCTGAGCCACAGAAGCTCAAATGGTTTTTAAGTGAGCGAAGAGATTTGAAAAATTAGCAGTATGACTCTGATTATGGGGGGAAAAAAAATGTCTGAATACATTATCTGAATATATTCAATGTGAACTTTACCATAGTGGCAAGTTTTATTGAAGCTAATTGTCATACAAAATGCTGATCGAGGTCTTAAATGGTGGGAGCTATGTATTTTGGTTGAGGAATGGGAGATTTGGGAAGAAAAAAAAATAGAAAAAAAAATTCAGGAGTGAACACTAACTCCCGAATAGCTTTCTTGTTTTAGAAATTACATTTATTGATCTGCTTTTTCTTTCTAGAAAATTAATAGACGCCTGCATTTGTCAAAAACAAAGCACAGCAAATTCAATGAATCAGGACAGCTAGCGTTTTTCTACTTGTTTTCATTTATATGGGGAGCAAGTATTTTGAATGCAGTAAGTAAGTGACTCTATTTGCTGTTTTTATTTAAAAAAATAGACCTGAAGTATTAAGAAGGTCCTTAAATCAATGGCCTTTTTCTTTAGGAAGAATTCATGATGGACCCAACCTCACTCTGGAAAGATTATCCCCATTCTCGTATGCTGTGAGTGTTCTATTTTCAATTTGAAAAAATCTGGTATTTTTAATCACTGAGTATTTACCCACCCCAGATTTTAGAGAACCACTAGTAAGTGGTTCGTATAACTACTAATAAGGT
Organism: Oceanodroma leucorhoa; assembly: GCA_030449065.1. Classification (NCBI taxonomy): domain Eukaryota; kingdom Metazoa; phylum Chordata; class Aves; order Procellariiformes; genus Oceanodroma; species Oceanodroma leucorhoa. Next base: position 787,663 of record JASVER010000155.1, on the reverse strand, counting down.
AGTGACATTGGTACCTGATAAGAATGACAATTAGATGAAAATACTTTCTTCTGTTTGAAAACTGCCAGCTGTTTTATCCAAAGGTAGTTTTTGATGAACATCTATCCAAGAGATAGTTACATGTGTTCTTAACTTTCTTTAACCATGGTAGTTGTGTTAAAGTGAAAGTGTTTGCAAGATGGGGTATGTAATAGGACTGCTGAACTGTTTCACACTAAAGAAACATGTTTGTCGGAGACTGAGTTTTCAAATTAGAGGGAATTTATAGCTTGATTTTTTTTTTTTAATTTTATTTTTAATTAAGATGACTTACAAAATTCTGTTGTTTGGCTGCCCCCCCCCCCCCCCCAGTTTTTCTCCAGCGAGTGTGATAGAGGGAAGGGGGATAATACACATATTTTTTTTTAGGAAGGGAGTTCCACTGCTCACAGGATAAACAGTTTCTGTGTTAGGTTTTTTGGTGTTTTTTCTTTCCTACTGTCTCAAAAGGTGATTCAGAACTTGCTCTCAAGAAGATTATGGATGCTAATTCAAAAAACTGTCACCACAGAGTTGTTCTGTATTTGTGGTTCCTGTGATTTAGGAATCATAAACTATAATGAGTCAGAATGAATTAATTTAAGATAAAGAAATAAAATCTTGTGTCTCATGTTGAAAGCTTGAAAACTTATCATCTTGTGTTTTCTTAACCTGAATTATTGTTTAGTTTTCAGGTAAAATTCTTCTATATTTGCCAGATAGCCTATTGGCTTCACGCATTGCCGGAGCTATACTTCCAAAAGATCCGAAAGGTATGGAGAGAAGTTGTCAGTACAGTTAATTAAATATGTATTCTTTCCAATGATTCATACTAATATTTTTGTTTATATTAACTATATAAATATCTACATATTCATATTCAGTTATTTATATATTATTTATGTATTTTAATTGCTTGCATTTCCTATCTAATTTAGTCTAGGTGGTCTGTAGTTTTTGATTCAGATAGTCTTTCCAGAAATTTATACAGTAGTGTGAAAAATAATCAAACTTAATGAATGATATGATTTTTCTTTGGACAACATTGTTAAACTGTAACAGCATTTATTATAATTTCTCTAATTTTAGGAAGATATTCCAAGGCAACTATGTTATATTTGCCTTTACATTGCTCATATCTCTGGTGCCTATATATTAAAGTAAGTATTTGCATGTCCATTTTGAATAGATAGATGTATTTTCTTCATAGTTTCATTAAAATTTCTAACTTTTCTGTTTCATAGTTTGCAGCAATTGGGGCTAATTCTGATGACACCTCACTATTTAGTGGAACTCATTTTTCATGCCTCACGTCTTTTCTACTTCAGTGACGAAAACAAGCAAAAAGGGTAAATCTTGCATGTATTAATTACAATTCAGAACTTTGCTTACTAATTGCATATAAATGGATTCACATATACGTAAAAGTACTCGGGTAGCAAATATCACTTGTTCAATGTCCACTATTACTGACTTTGAATTCACAAGCAAGTCATTGTCATTACATAGAGTCAAGGAGGCAAATACACCACTTCGTGATCATCATTATAAGGTTTTGCTGAAACTTTTGCGAAAGTCCCATCTCCGATATCTATGTATTGGCTTCTGATTCTGTAGCTTACCTGTCTGCTTAAATGTTCATAAATGTTTGTATGTAGGCACACTTGTTTTCAAAAACAGTTAATCGAAGAAGTAATAAAAGCAGCATTCCCTCTAAGTTCTTGCAGGTCTCTCTCCTTTTGGTAAGGTGAGAAAGGGAAGTAACTATACAACAGAGAAGGTAATGTCTCAAAACGTGTAGTTGATAAGATGTCTTCAATTATACATCTCTTGAGTAAGATTCTCAACTATTCTGAGAATTAATGGGTATGAAAGTAATGCATTTGAGAATGGAAGGAGATGAGGAACTGAGATACTTAGCCATGAGGCATGCTAGGAAGGATTGGATACATTTCATCATTTGAATGCGAAGACTTTTGGAGGTTCCAGGTTGAATAAAGCAGCCTTGTCCCATTTATGTGTTCTTGTCTCTTATTCTTTCTTCCTTTTCCGAGTGACTGCCCAGCTGGAAGAGATTATCATGAACGCCTTGCTTTCTTTCATGCAATCCCTTATACATGGGCAGTGTAATCCCAGTGTAATGCTGCTGCTTTTTCTGGTCTTTTCACTAGATTCATTTGTGTTGCTCCTTAAAGCTAACATTTTAAATAGGTATGCTGAATGTTCTTTGCAAAAAATCAATGTTTACTGATGCAAATAGGGAAATTGGGAGAAAGTTAGCTTATCATTCACTTGTACATCATACTTAACTGCGAGGTTTTTGGAGCTATGAGTTTATCTGCTTTTCATTATATGCCATCCAAAAGCATGAAGGCTAAATATACTGATTCAGAGAACGTATTTTCCTGAGTCTAATGGTTAGATAAGCAACTATGTCTTTCTTTGGCTGGAAATCAGTTATCCATGTGCAATATTACCACAGTTTAAATAACTGGAAATGGAAATTGGTTTTCATAGCTGATGAATTGCAGAAGTATTTGGGGCATTTTATTTCTATTACATGTAGAACTTACAATGTAAACTGTAGAAACAACACAATGGAAAAATACCTAGAATTTGACTAGCTCAGAATTTATTGTTTCTTCTTACAGTTCTACATCCAGACATTGTAGCTTTTCTCAAAATCTTTTTTTGGAAGAGGGAGTGAAGAGAGTTGCTTTTTAAGCAGTCTTTCTTATACTGTGAGAGATTTGAAGTATGTTTTCTTTAAGTTTGAAATGAGTTGAACGAGCTGATTTTTCTTTTTTTTTTTTTTTTTAATGGAAATTTTGGAAAGATACTTTTTTCACATTGGTAGTGTCTTTTTTTAATTCATTCATCAGCCACATTATATGAAGTCTTTTTCATATAGAAATCTTTATGTAATGGCAGTAATAATACCAATTTTCTAAATTAATTATTGTCAGTTTTATTAAACTGTTCTTCAGGGTTTTTTTGCCACATCCTRTAGCAAAAACTTCTAGATGCTGAAAATCTGCAGGATGGCATCTTTCTCTGTTAACTATAAAGTGAAATAATTGTCATTTGTTACTTATTAGCTATCTGATTACCTTCTCTTCTTGTCCTATAAATGTCTGGCTGTTAAAAACTACATATATTGTCTTGATCTTCCAACTGTTTATTATAATATATCTTTAGTGTCAGCTTTCTGGCTTTATAGCATCACCATTACTTATAAATGGCTTACAGCATGAATGCCAACTTGAGATGCATCTTTTTACTTCATTGTGCTTTCTAGTCAAAAGATTGTATAAAGAGGCAGGACTGAATGTTTGCAGATGACCAAGTTTTTCTGTAATTATTGGTCCCCTCCGTGGATATTTTCCTATTGTTGCTGAGAGAATCTTAATAAAAAGTTCTTTGTACATTTGACTTTTTGAAAAGAAATGGACTAAAAGGAGAAAGCACATTAATTTCATTATTTCGTTTTCAGATTTACCATTTGGGCTTTACTTTTCGTAATGGTGCGTCTTTTGACCCTAACTTTATCTGTCCTCACATTTGGATTTGGTCTGGCAAGAGTAGAGAATCCAGGTTTTTCCATAGCAGACGGAAACTTCAATGTACTCCCTGTGAGGTATAACAAGGCTAGTAGACATTCATGCTTGTATAATGTGGCGTTTCAAAATATCTTTTAATAAAACAATCCAGGATGATAATATGTTTTGAAGATTTTCCCCGGGTGATGTTTTTGTCTTGAGTATTTAAAGGAAGGGAAACTTTGCTCTCTTTTCTATCTTCTTTTCACAAAAGTAGTACAACAGAATTTATGGGAAATAGGAGGGGAAAAAAAAAGAAAGAAAAAAGAAACTTTTTTTTTGTTAATTAATTGTTGATAATTATCCAAAAAGCCTGGCATAATCATCTCTTCATTTTTTTTTTTTCCTCCCTATGTCTGTACTGGTCACAGTATCATCTGGTGAAGTTAATAGTCATAATTTTTTAACTAATGATTTGTTTGATGCCTTCCTAAAATATTTTTTGTATATATTCTATTCTTGCTTGTTAATTTTAAAATTTTATTACTTTTTCAGCATTAGCTCATCACTTTAACATTCACCTTTATAACTTAATGCCTGTAATCAAGGGATTTTGAATCTACATGATTTCTCACTCATAGATTGCTTGGCAGAAGGGGCCTCAATGACAGAATTTCCTATCAGCCATTGAAAGCTATGGTCATAACTCCTTGATAAACAAGATTGCTTCTAGCAATATACTTACATACGATTTCCATTCACCACTTCTGTGACACACCTTGTCTTGGGTAAAGCCTTCTGATACATCTGTTTTCCCATGGTATGAGGATTTTAATTGTTTTGATAGTAGACTTTTGGAGAAAAAATAAAATAGGTACAGATTTGCAGTCAATTAATGGTTAACTGAAACTTTTATTTAACTGTCTCCAAAATCTCAAATCTTATTAGGATTGGCTGCCTGGGTGCTGTTTGTCTAACACAGGCCTGGATGATGTGGAAATTTATAAATTTTCAGCTGAAAAAATGGAGAGAGCATGCTAAGAACCAGATTCCAAAGAAAAAAATAACTAACACGAAGAACAAACGAACAAAAAAGGAACCAAACAGAGGTCAGTGGTGTAATATTTTTTTTAAGTTGTTTCTAGGCCAAATGTTTTTATACCAGATGTATCATCTTATATCTTTCCTTTCTGTAAAAGAGCAGAACCATCTGTCTTCTGACATGCAGAGAATATAGATAATACTATAGCTTCTTCAAATGTCAGGGCATGTTCTTCTCTAATTCCATATTGGTAACAGGGCAGCACACAGAGTGCTAACTGTATTAAGTGTTAGCCCTGGGTAATCTTCAGGATTATTCACTGAGCTCAATGTTAATCTAAATGCAAGGAATATTTCATGAAACTGGGCTTAATGATGCCAGGGTTTTCTTTCCATTTTAAATAAATCTTTTACAATGCTGCTAAATTTTTTTTTTTAACAACAGAAAATTAAGCATCATTGGAAATCCCTACTCTATTTCATAAATTCTGGTTCTATATGCTTCAGACCATTAAAATAAAGTTTGTTTGTTCTTTTATATAAAGACACATCATGTAAAGAACATCAAACTCACTGAAAAAGAACTCTAAAGGAACATCATAGTAGCTGGCAAAGGACAAATAACGGAGAAAGGCTTTTAATTAAATGGCATTGTATAATTTCCAAATTTCAATATTATACCAATTAAAGGAGTTAAATGGGAGTTATGAAGATTTGGTAGAGTGAATTTTTTTATTCCTATTAGCATATATAAAACACTGGATAGAATTATGTATGAAAGATTGGGAATCACTTCTGAGATTTGGGTAGAGCTTTGAAAAATGCAGTTTCTTGGGAATTTTACCACAGGCTGGCTCTCTTTCTGAAGTTGATTTTTATGTATTAGTTTCTACCAAGAGGGGTTGAAGCTCTTCACATTCAGTGATTACTATCTGAGTCAGCATTAGCTGAAACCAAGTGGAAGATTCTAGACCATAATGGTGCTCATTACATTGTTTTTCTTTATCATTTCAGAGCAGCCTTTCTGCTCTGAATGTAGCTGCAGATGCTTTTTTCTTTTTTCTTTCTCCAGTCTTGCAGATCCTTCTCTCCAGATGAATAACTTCATTGCTTTTCTGTGTTGCTTTATGAAATTAGTGCAATTTTTAAGTTCCCAAGATGATTACAGTTTGGAATAGCAGAAGTGATACTGTAGTTTGACTTCATGTTTGCTTCAATTGAGCAAAACAAAGAATAGCACAGGCATTATAGCGCTCTGACTGCATATGTGGAAAGATGTTGTACATGGTTTATCGGTTTATCTCATTTCTAACTGCAAAAGTATTCACACTTGTAGAAATATTCTGAAAGAGAGCTTGGGTTCCACTAGAGCTGTTAGTTTAGTTGGAGAAGATAGCTCTAAGTAATTTCTTTAGTCTACTTCAGGGTAAATAGACTCTTTTCCCCAGGCTCTTAAGGTGAGAATTCGGACTTGTTTGCAGTTAATGTGTCTGTACGGTGGTTAGGCATGATTTGCATAGGATCCCAACAGTATAGGAAAATAATATATATTTGAGGTTGTTAGATGTGGAGAGTTATATAGCCAAAATAATCAAGTTCAGATTTAATTGGCAAAAGAAGGACTAGAAGTTAAGTGTGCCATAAATCCTTCATATACTTGCTTTGTTCCATCTGTCCTGCTGCAGCTTCTCTTCATGCTGTGGCCTGGTCGTCTTAAGCTAATGACAGACAAAGCTAGTAGGTGTGAAGTGTCAGACTGTCTAGTATAGCCCATGCCTTACTGGTGTAATACTAAGAATGCTGTGTAATAGGAAAAAAAATCCTAAGGAATCAGTAAAAATGAAGGAAGAAGTAATGGAGAACAACTAAACTAAGATCCTAGTTAAACTAAGATCTCTCAGAAGAAGGGATGTTGATTAATACTTAGTTAATTAGTAATTATTCAAAATATAAGAATGGTCAACTGGCACTCTGAAGAGAGCTTACCAACGGAGACCAGCAGGTTTCTGTGCTGACATATTCATAAATAAACTGTTGAGGTAACAAAGTCTAAAAATAAAACAAAATTATTCTGAATTTCTTACAGCAGAGAGTTGCAGAAAGATCTTGCAAACATGGAATAAGTAAAAAATGGCAAATTCCTAATTTGCAATGTAATTTCTAAATTTCTAAGCTACTCAAAGTAACACATATTATGGAGAGAGGGAAAAGGAAACATAGTTTATACATATGCAACACTGGACTTCAAACTAGCATTTGTCTCATGAAAGATGGATTTTTTTCTTCCTACACAGGAAACATCAGATCAATTCCTTGTTGCAGTCAAAAAAAAAAAAAAAAAAAACCAAAAAAAACAAACAAAAAAACCACCCACACAACAGCAAACCAAAAAAAACCAGCAACAAAAACCCCTCAGCTAGACTGTACCATCCATTGTATAAATCCATGTGTGTATCTACATCCCAAAAATTGTATGCCATGTTGATAACCCCATCTGAAAAGACTTAGACTATGGACAGAAAGATACAGAAAAAGATGACAGTAAGGGGAGAGACTAATTACCACCTAGCTCAAAAAATGTCTGATAGGAGACACCATAGACTTCCAAACCTGAAGTGATTTTGAGCAAGTAAATAGCAAATTACTGCTTGCTATTTCTTATAACATAAGAAAACACAATTTTCATGTAGTAGCATGTTTAAAACGAGCACAAGAAGGATATAAAATAAAGAGAATTTATAGATGTAATTTCTGCAAAAGTATGGATTGAGATTTAATTCCTGGCAGTTCAGTCTGTCAGTGGCTAATAAAACAATAGTCTAAATGCAAGTTAGACCTCAGGAAGTCACTAAGGTTCCTGTGGAACCTGAAAGAAATTACGTTGGTAAGACCACTCTGTATTTGCCCTATTTTTAATACTCCTCGTGAAGCATCTGTTGCTCCTGGAGATGGAACACTAGACTTAGAAGCAACTTTTGTCTGATTCCTGTTCGTATCAACTTTGTGCAGTCAAAGTTCTTAAATATTTTATATACCTGACTCCAAGTTAATTTTATTTTTATTAATTTTTCCTGGTCTAATTTCTGTATTTTTTTCACATGAAGCAAAATTGTGTTTGTTTACTGTACTTTAATTTAAAATTACAGGTAACTTTGTCAATGGAGCAGCAAAATTAGAAGGTGGAGCATCGCCAACAATAAGAAAATCAAAACCAGTATGAGATACAAGCTAGTATCAGAAGACAACATTTGACAGAATACTGTGACTTAAAAAATTGACACTGCAGAGATATTATTTGGATGTCTTATTATTTCAAAGGACATTATCAGGTTATATTTTTAAAATATTTTTGTTAATAACCCTACATTTATGACAAGATCATCTTTGATCGACCTTAACCCAGTAGTCATCCTCCAAATTTCACTTAGCTTTAACAATGAAAACGGATGAATTGGTTTGAACTTCTGGGTCTGTGATCAGAAGTTATCACATTTCTGTAATATTTCCATTACAGACACTTCAGAAGGCTGTCTAAATCTAAGTTCTCTGTCTATTCATCTGTTTTTACAAAATCAAAATTCTGTACCAAAAAGATCTTACCATGTCTGTTTGTTCCCTCCTGCCTTCCCTCCCCAAAAGTTTTTTCTTTATTCGTCTGACATGGAATAAGGTAGCCTGGTAAAAAAGCAAAAATGTTCTATAACTGATTTCTCTTTAAAAATTACAGATTTGGAGAGAGAGCAAATTCTGACAGGACATCACTAGTCTTCTTTCAGTATAGAAGTGAGACTAATGTTCAGTAAAGATGCAAATTGTGTGCCTTGGGGAAAAATGTTAGACTGACGGTTGGATTTTGCAGTGGATTGTACTGTCTTATATGGGGCAGGGGCAGGAGGAAGAAAAGTAGCCAGTTAATCTGTAGTATAATCTTAGCCCTCTTGAAATAAAAGACAAAACTTCTTCCAAATATTTCTAAAGAGCCAGTATTTCATGCTTGCAATCACATGTGCCAGATTTTTTTTTCCTCAACTGTTTGTTTTTTTTCCTTTAATTTATAACTGACACATCTTAAACTTCTGAATCTACTCAGAAGCTGTTCAAGGGAGGTGCTTAAACAATATTGCAATGAATATTTCACCAAGCATAACCTAAAGGCTTTTTTCTTTCTTAACCTGTAGATAATAATTTATTTTAGTCTCACTCAAGGGTTTTATGTCTATGAAGGTATTAATTTGCTCCTTAAGTGAACACTTTATCTGGATATGATTTTAATATTAATATGATTTCTATTATAAAAAGATTAATGGTATTTTTGTAAGTAACCTTCATATATCTGAAGCTGGTATCTCAATGTTGGATAAGTTTCATGAACTCACTTTCTTATTTGCCATAACTTTATCCCTATGCAAATAGATTGTAGGAATATTACATTAATTCACATAAGCCTATAAATTTCTACTGAAAATGTTTACCATGGAACTAGAATACATTTGCTAATATTTTTAATAAACTCGTATAATAATGAATGCCTCATTCAATAAAAGTATCATCTTTTGAGTAGTTTGGGTGAGATTTGCTTAGCTTTCAAGTATTTCTCAACATGCTACTCACAAGACAATGTTTTCTTTGATGTTTTCTGCAACTGTAAACTTACAGGCCATGTAGATTTCAATTTGTGCATACCTAAATTACCAGGCTTTCAAAAGTGAATCCAGACAGTGGTTTAGGTGCCAGTATCCAATTCTGTGCACAAAGAACTAGACAATTTTGAACTTTAAAGATTTTTTTCTTTCAGTATTATCAGAATGTATGTTCCTAATACTGCTACTTGAATAAACTGATTACACTCTTAAATATTATTATTGCATGACACTCACGATGGCCACTTCAAAGCAGCTTGATTTTTTTTCTTTAAATATAGTTTATTTTATTTAAATTATTAATTTAGAAATAAAAATACAATGCAAGTATATGTATAGCTACTGTTGTATTCCATGTACACATATATTTGATGTAAGAATTTTTTTTTTTAAATTGAAAATCTACTGTCTATATATTAAATATTTGGATACATACTTGCAATAACACCAAATGCATTAAATTAATTCTAGGCTTGTTGTTATGAAGATGTTTCAGAAAACTTTTTCCAACAAGAAGTCTGTTTTAATTTATTTAAAACACTGTTCCTGCAAATTTGTGTGTAATTACTTTCAGATATGAAGATAATTCCATTGAATTTACAAATAAAGAAAATTAGCAGTTTGGTGTAACAAGCAGTTGATTAACAAAACATGAAGCATATATGCTTTTAGAAGTAAACTGAAATGAGGCAGTGATTCTGATGACTTTTGTTTGGTTTTCATTGACTTGCTAATAGAGAGCTTGTGAAAGCTGAGATGCGAAGTGGTTGTTAAATGATGATGAAGATGATTTGGTTTTATTTAAATGTCATATTTTTTTCTTTCTGGTTGAGTGGGTGTGAGGAATCAGGAAAGTAGAACTCAGGTGAAAACAATGAATTCACAGGAGTACTTGCTTAGATGTATTTTAAGCAACTTCTTTGTTTTTTAAATTTACAAGCCTAAAATGATTCTGAGCTTATCTCTGCAATTACTTTTTAAACTCCTTTGACACTGTTTAAATTAAAATTTCTTGGTTTGTTCCATGGTTAGAAAAACCTGCCAAATTCAGGGATTGTTCCCATGTGTTAAGCACAGTATTTTATAGGGAAGGTATGAGATATAAGTCATCAACTATGAATTCCCAAGAGCTTGACAATTTCTTTGGAATTGCAGCTTTCAGAAATGTTGCCAAAAATGTCTAATGTCTTTGAAATTACTTTTCTTTAACCAGATACTTAAACCAGTCCCAAACCCCTCATGTCACAGCAAGATCCAAGGTCAATCCAGGCATCTCGTTATGAAGTCAATAAACCAAAATGCACAGTAGAATCTTTATACAGAAGTGCTTAGCCAAATAAGACCTAATTAAAGCCAAATCTAAGCCAAGGGTAACAAGAGTACTGCAAAGTCATGTTTATGTCACAGAGGATCTTCAGAAGTCTTAGAAATACAGGTCCTAAGGGCCATGAAACAGACAAGTTGGAAAGACTACGCTTGAGGTCTAGGATAAAGACTGCAGCATGTTAGGGTTGTGTTTGATGGGGTTTGTTTTGTGGATTTTTTTTTGTTGTTGTTGGTTGGTTGGGATTTTTTTTTCTTATTTAAATATAGCTTTGTCAGTTTTTTTGAGAACTAAGCTGACTGTATTTTTCACTTTTTTTTTTTTCCACAGAGTCACAAAGAGTAATAATCAAATTAGACACTGATTTTGTTCTTGTTTCAACCATGTAGCCTTTGCTGAAGTTGCATAAAATCTGTCAGCACAGATGCTGAGGCATGTTTCCTAGTGATGTAACATTATAATGAATGATCCTTGTAAGCTCTTTTTACATTTATTTTAAGATTTTAATTTATGTAAATCATAAGACTTTCAGAGCAATTGCATGTTGTATCTTGTCACAATCTAATTGTAAACTTAATTTGTGTGTCAGAGGTCCTTTGCAAGTAGTTATGTGCACATCAAAATATAAAATATTACTGTGCATCTGCTTTGTTGGGAGACCAAAATTAGGTCCTCTTACTTTTATCTTTAAAAGAATATTCAGGAGATAAAACAACTCTTACACACCCACTAAGAGAAAAGGAAGGTTAAAAGGAAGGGCGTCTTTCAGGCAGTGGAGAAAAGCTTACATTACAAATTTGTATCTCTGTTTTTGAACTTTATGATAGGAATGAACAGATTGTCTTGGTTTTAAAAGTAGAGTAACAAAAAACCTTCTTTGAGTGATAACATTTTATGTTCTCTTCTGACCGAGGTTTTGAGTTGGCCACGTGCAGTGGAGGTTGTATGGTGGCATAGTGATGTGGACCATAGTGTTGCTCTTGCCCGCTCCTGTTCAAGTCCACTAAAAACTGAAACCATTCAGAGTAGGTTCTAAAAATGCAGGATATTGTCTGGGAGCTGGAGTTTTAAGCAAGTTCTGAAAAATGCTAGAATTTCTAAATGCTCAGTCTTGTGGAATACTATGTAACTCTGCAAATAATTAATTAGTTTCATTATTTTGTTGATAAATAAATTGGGATGGAGGAGGCAATGTTTCATCTATATTTTGTTTCATAATGTTAAAATGGGCTGCTGCATCTACTTAAATTGAAAGCACGTGTGTACTGCCTTATTTAAACCATATGAATGTTGACTTTTACCACAAAAAATTTCTAGTAGTTAAAGAAATGGGTAAAACAACACTGACTGTAAACTATGAAATTTTAAATGCTTATCTTTAAGCCTCAGTAGCTGGAACTGAGCTTATGAATTTATTGACCGTGAGTGAGAGAGAAATGTTTATAAATGAATATTGTTGTAACATTTCTTTGTTACAATTAGGCCTTAAAATTCTTATATATAGTTACTGTTTCAGTGAAACCAGCAATGTACTCCAGATTAAACTGACTAATGTGTGACTGTCTGATTGCAACAAATACACTGGTTTTTAATTCCCCTCAAGATGTATTTTTATTTCAGTTAATCAACTTGTCTGTCAACAATTAGTGTTGAAATGTGTTGTTTTTTAAAAATGCATTATGAAAAATGATTTTGCATAAATATAATTTAGTCATTGTATAAGCTAAATTATGGTTTAGTGAAAGGCTGCTGAAAATATCATGAATTATTTTGCTGAAACACTACAGTTTGTTTTACATGTTTTGTTTTCCAAGAAATTTTACATGAGGATTTGTTGATTGATATATAATCAATAATCCACAGCACAAGAGCCATGTTTTCAGTTTATGTAAGGTTCTGACTATTCACTTGACAAGATATTGCTGACGAAAACTTTCTCCATTCTAAAAAAAATTAAAAAAATTGTTCTCTAATGATGAATTTCTGATGCATTTTATTTTACTCTATAATTTTGTTTAATTTCCTTTGTTGCCATTAACTAATCTGTTTTATTATAATGCTAAACCAGTTACTCTTGATAGTCTGGTCAGTTAGGCAGATTACCCACATAAACTGGATTGCTCGTCTAGGAAAAAGGTATGTATGTACTTCGGATTTATTAAAAAAAAAAAAATCAAAATATACTCCAGTTTAACACTTTCACCCATTTCCTATCAATATTGGTTTTATCTGCTGCTTATTCAATGCCAGAACAACTTTTCTCTTCAGTCCCTGTGATGTCTCAATGGTAATTTTGGGGTCTTTTGTACACCAGATATTCTCGCCAACTCCAGTCAAGCAATCTTCAATCAATCTGCTGCAAACTATCAGTTAGTGTACAGAAAAAATATCAAAATAATAATACAGMAGTTAAAACAAGTTAAAATTCTGCAGTCATCAAAAAGTGCCAGTTCAGCCCCAGAAAACCTGGTGGTAATGTGACAAACCTTAGTTCTTGCTTAACCTGGTTAGATCAGGGAACCCAAAAATAAAATTTCTTTATGGTTATAAAAAAAATCCAATACCAAATATTGGCGGGGGGGGGGGAGGGGAGGGATTTTTAGGTTTGGGGAGCAGAGAGGGTTGTTTTCTTTTGTGTTGTCTGTTTCTAATTTGGGAAGGGAAGAAGGGATGGAAAGCTACTTCTGTCCTGGAGTTTTATTGGGAAATGTCTTAGCCTAGAAATGATTATTTTTTTTTTTTTTTCCTTTATGGGGACTTTGTTACTATTTCCTTGCAAAACACTTCAAAATATAAATTAGAAAAAAAATCCTATCAGTAGATGGAATGGAAAGAAATCTCAGCTCATGTAAAACTTCTTATAAAGAGTGCTTGTTGATCATAGTGGGTTTTTTTCTGCCCCTGAGCAGAGAACAATTAAATGGGCTGAAGAAAGGGGGTGTTTCTCTTGCACTAATTGTCCAAACAGAAATTGATCTTGGAAAATTGAGGAGACAAATCAGTTATGTGGAAAGATGCCCGTGTGGAAGAGAAAATGGTTTTTGGAGAAGAATAGTAGATGATAGAAAATGATGACTTTCTGGGTTATTGTCACAATAAAAATAAGTGGCAGTGTCCAAAAAGTGAGCTATGGGTCATGTTTCTCTAAGTCTGTGCAACCATTGGCCTTTTTTTTTTGACTGRGAAAATGTTGGGATCAGATTGGATTTAATTAGTACGTTATATAAGCTCAGCTTAAAGTCAAGTATGTCTCTTGTGTACAGGTTTTGGTCAAATTTTTAATACATTTAGGCTTCTAAGGACTGCTTTAAAAGGAATATGCACCAGCAGGTGGACCAAATAGATAAAAGTGTTAAATGTTACAGTTCTACAGCTACATTTATCATGATCAGCTTTTAAGACAAGTACAAAAATTTGGGGGGTCTAAATAATTTTTTTAGAGCATTACATATCGATGAAAAATGAAAACACTCTATCACTGTATCCTTCATTATATAAAGTCAGAGCTAACTTTGAAGTTACCTGTTTATAATTGCTGTAACAGAAGCCAAAGGTTAAAAGGGTAAAAAAGATACACAATATTTGTACTCTGTTGACACTTAAAGTTCAGTATCAATCTTGAGTCTAAGGTGTCATAGATGCAATGTAAGTATAATTTGAAGACCTTATGGTGTAAATGGAAGAAATATGAATAACGTGCAGTTTGCCCAAATAAAAAAAACAAAACACACACAACATAACTAAACTCCAATCTTACTGCTGCCTCTCAACCTATTCCTGCCTTCATACCTCCTTTGGTTTTGCCCTGATAAATGCTCTGTTGTAATTCATAGTGGAAGAAGAGAACAACCTGCAGAAAAAGACTACCTGGAATGGAAGGAGTGGAATTGTTAAACAGCAGACCTCACACTTTCAGGAAATGCAACAGGACCTCATCCCTCTTAAGGTACCCTAATAACATGAACTCTTCTCTGTTGTGATAACATGATAGGGAATCTGTCTCTACCAATTGGTTAAATCTGAGTTCATACGTACAAACACAAACAGGCATTTGTAATTGTTAAGTTTTTGTGTAGTATAACTGCAAGGTAAAATCTAAGGTGGAGCTTGTTTTTCCAGAACTTGACATATTTGAATTTCTTTTAGCTCTGGATTTTTTTGGTTTGTAATGCTCGTTTCAGAGATAGCTGGAGGCTCATATTGTACCAGTAACTTGTTCATAGGCGCCCAACACTAGTTTGACATATTTTTTTTATTTTGGAATTACTGGAAGGTGTTCTTAATGGCTTTACTTAAAATGTCTGTCCATCTTAAACACTAATTGTGGCTATGGTCCTGTAATGAGCTCTGTATGAATAGCTTGGCAGGACTTAAGTCCATGCATTTTCATTATTTCACACTTCATAAATTTTCAAAATAAAAAGAGCATTTTTATATGGCTGCTTTATGAGTACCTAAAACTGAGGTATACCATGTTCTCCACACACACCCGGTTTTAGTCTGCATTTAAATACTCATTCTAAAAAAGTTTAGGAAAATAGTATTTATGCAAGCAAACTGTGGCATAGGAAGGTTATATTCTGTAAGTCCCCAGTCCTTCATATCCTTGCCTTGTTGTTTCACAGATGGCAAGTGAACTGCTATTATGATTTAGTTTGAAAACCATCTTTGACACGTACCTGGAGTAACTGAAGCTGTTTGTGCTTTTTAGCGTTTATCCCAACCTGTTTGCATTTTATTAAACCTTCACTTCAATAGACTGTGTTTTTTTCTTTATTGAAATAGAAAAAATGGTGCTTGATGTAGCAAATGCTCCACAAACATTATTTAGCTGTAACTTGCACCTCAGTGCTGTGATTGAGTGCTGCGTGCAGCGCTGATACCTTATTGTATTTTAATCCTTCGTGCACATAAAACGCTCTTTATTAAATACTGTATTGCTGTGGCTCCGTGGGCCGCTCACCGCTGCCGTGCTCGATACCGGGCACGGTGAGGGCCAGCCCCGCGTTTAACCGGCGGGCCTCTACGAGCGGCATGGCTGGGCGCGCTGCAGGAGGGCCTGGCACGGGGAGCCTCCCATGGGACCGCTTCCCCCACCCGTGTGGGACTGCCCTTCCGGGGACAGCGCTGGAAGGCAGCGCGGTGCCGAGCCGCGGGCGCCAGGCTGAGCCCCGGCCGGCTCCCAGCCGGCCGCGGCGCGGAAAAGGGACCGGCCCCCGCCCCGCCCGCTATTGGGCGGTGGCCGCAGGGGCCGCTGGGAGCGGTGGCTCGGACAGCAGCCGGGCCCAGGCGGGGACTACAAGTACCGTGATGCTCCGCGCGGAGCGGGGGGCGGGTCCCATGAGCGCCCGCGCGGGGCCGTACTACAGGTCCCACAATGCCTCGCGCCGCCTGGTGGCTCCTGTCGGGGAGGCTGGTTCCTATTTAAATCCAGGCAGCGAGGAAAATGGCGGCGAGAGGCTGAGTGTGGGGGAGACGGGGAGAAGGAGACGTAGCTGAGCTTTGGCTCCTTTCCCAGGTGAGTGGGGTTTGGAGGGAGGGAGTAACGAGTGGAGGGAGGAGAGTTCTAGTCCTTGTTTCCCTGCTTCTCGCGCTGGGGTGGGACTGGGATGGGGGAGGGAGGGCTGCCCCTTGCCGGGGAAAGGAGCAGCTTGGGGCTGGCCCTGAGGGGCGGCTCTCTCCTCTCCCTCTCGCCCCCCTCCCCAATATGGATGTGTCTCCCTGCGGGGAGCGTAGACGGGCTGTGTGTGAGGRGTAATCCCAGGGCTGGGGGCGAGGGGATTCCCAGGGCAGCGTGTAAATGCCTCTACCCCTTTCTAACCATTGTAACTTCAGCGCTGAGTGTAGTTAGAAGGGGGCATTCCTGAGGCAGTGGTGGGGGACTAGTGTGTTGAGCTGAAGGCTTCCCGTATGGCTGTGTGGTGCATATCTAAGTAGGGTGAGTTCGGGTGGAGGTTCCTCGTGTAACAGTGAGAGACTTGGGGTCGCTATGGATTTGTGCTTAGAATCGTCTGACCCTCAGTTTCTCCGCCTGAGTAGAGGGTGCGTGTGGTTGAAATACCTGGGCTAGAATGGCCCCATCTGCCATTCATCTGGGTTTATCTGATACTGAGGCGGTTCCAAAGACCTTGTTACCTGCGTTCTCCTTCTGATCATCTTGTAGCCTCGGTAAGTTTCAGAGGTGTCTTCTCTTGTCTCCTTTTCTCTGGTAATAAGGAAAGGGATGAGAAATGCTGCAAATAAAACGTTGATTTCCATGCCTCTTATCCATTTCTGCCTCGTAGCTGCAATGAAACTGTGCTGTTGAGGGATGGAGATGAGAATTTTTTTWTTTTTTTTTTTTCTGAGGTCATATACCACCATAGGTGTTAGTGATTCTGGGGTATAAATGGGGTGAATATGGGTGGGGATGTTGTCTGAGGCTGACATAATTCCCAGAGTCCTCTTTGTTTGCTTCTAAAGTTGGTTCTGTTTCTGGTTTCTGCTCCTACTCTTAAGTACAGTCAGGTTTTCTTTTAAAAGAGAAGCTTCCCACTTTGTCAGCTCATCCAGTGAACGCAGTTTTAAATCAGTCTCTTTTATTCAGGCAGTATCTCCTTCCTTTTTAACCTGTTAAGAAAAAAAAAATCTGATCTTGCCTTTAAATCTTTTACTTAAAAGTTAACAGAAAATATTATGTTGGATTCTATCTGGAATAGCAAGACAAAACTGAAGCCAATCTGGAAGTGTGAGAGACAGTAATGTCTAGCTATATTGTATCTATAATACAGTTAAAATGGACACTTAAGATAGAATTTTAAGCTTATTTTCACTGTTGTAAGAATAAATATTTTCTCGTGAAATATTTCTGACTTATAATGAGCTGCTACACAAGACAAAGATGTGTGTGTTCTAAACATAAATACAAGATAGCTTCATAGTAACAAATAGTATCTGAGTGAAAGCTCCATCATAAGAGTTTGGGTTTAGAGGAAACAGACAAAATTGTGGGTTGGTGTTGGGGTGTCTTTTGGTGGTTTTTGGGGTGGTGTGGTGGTTTTTTTTGTTGTTGTTTTTTGTTTTTCTTACTAGACTGTGCATGATAACATACAGTAATTGTATTTATTGTTAGCAGTTGTAATGGGCTGTTTAACTGACTGTTCAGAATTTCATTCAACTCTGTTACTACTACTTTTTTWAATTTTTTTTTTATTAATACCAATAGATTTGCTGCTGTGATATGAAGATAGAGGTTGGGGGATGAGGGAAGTGATAGCAGACAAAATAAACCCAGTATTCAGCCTTGCTTTAAGTACCTTTCCTGATGACAGTGTGCTGTTTCCAGTCAGCTTTTATTTGGCATATGAGTTGTGTGGGTTTGGGGTTGGTTTGGTTGTTGGTTTTTGGTTTTTTTTTTTTTTTTTTTTTTTTAATTCTTCATTTGAAATGTCTGTTCATCCTGGCTTTGGATTTTATTAACTTGGAAGTTTGCGTTATCTGCTTATCAATTTTTTGCTTAGTATCACTGAGACTAATGTATAGTTGAGACAAAATGCAGAGTAGGAAGGAGAAGGAAATCTGTTTTACAATAGAACGTTATCTTTTGATCATGGGGTTTTTTTCATTAATGATGGACAAGAAATCACAGTCAAAACCTTCAAGACTAATTTMTGTGTTACAGTTGCATAGAAAAGAGGGTGTGTGTTGTTTTTTTTTGTTTGGTTGGTTTTTTTTGTTGGGTTTTTTTTGTTGTTGTTTTTTGTTAAAGAACCCTGAGAAAGAAAGGGTGTCTTGGTTATATTTGTCTGCAAAATCAAGCCATTGGTAGCATGTAAAATGATATTGGACGCTACAGTCTGACACTGGAGGTTGCTTCAACTCTTGCATTTAAATGAGCCTCACTCAAAGAGCTGATCTTGAATGACTGTGTGATATAGGATATTCTGCATTATGTTCATGGAAGCTTTTTGATTATGAGTATTTAAAAATATCTTAAATATTCTTCTGACTTGTTTTTATACTAAAAATGGAGGTGAGGGGGAGGGGAAGAATAGTATTCTTTATGCCAAGGATATGAGAGGGTGGTGAAGAATATTTAAACCCGAATGCTGGGGCAGCATGCCTGTGTGCTTTTTTCTCTGGCTAGATCTATTGGTGTTTCTAAGTGTAGCATATTAGGGAAGAGGCAATTGTGAAATAATTTAACTGCTACTGATTTAAATCTGCTATGGAATATATTTCCATTCTGATTTTATATGCTGCATTTTGTTAAGAGAAGGTACATCAAATCCTTTTTTACCCCATGTAAATGGGAGGTATACTTCAGATGGACCYCATTACTTTAATAATACTTTTAATTTAATTGGTGACTTTTATTTTTAGTTGACAGTTATCAATAAGCTGATTGTCTTTGAAGTGGAACAAAATTAACTTGCCTCCAAAATCAATCTCATGAGGGATTTTTAGTCTTTCATGTTCAGTGTGTGGGGTTTTTGTTGGGGAGATTTTATGCTTTTATATGTAGATGCACATTTTTCTTTTACGTTGTTTAGAGCCAGCCCTATTTCTGACATTGTACAGAGGTAAGAAAAAGGCAGTTGCTTAAGACAGCATGCTATTTAAATCTGAGGGAGAAGAGGGCAAGGGGGCCACCACTGGTTTTACTGCTCATTTTGCTTATACCCTGGAAAGTCAGGCTTGTTACTGCTGATGGTAAACTTAGGATAAGGTGTAAGTCACTTACTTCTGAGGTTGTGACTGCTTTTGCAATATACTAAGAGAGTGGAGGTGATAAGGTCAGCTCTATAGGTATCTATCTACCTTTAAGTATTCCTTGACTTTGTGTGCTTTGTGTGTGTGTGGTTTTTTGGGGGTGGTTTTTTTTTTTTTTTTTATTTTTTTTGGTCATACCTCCAGCCCCCCCTGACTTTGTCACCTTCACTGTTAAATGTGAGCCTGTTCAGGTCGGGTGTAGTTAAAACTGTTTGTCAAACATTCTTTGTTAGGTTATGGATCATTGCCCTATTGGAAATTTTATTGTAAAGACTTTCTTACCATCAAGTTAAGTTCTTTTTTGAAGATTACAAACATGGATAGTGTCATGATTTGAGGTCTAAGACGAGATTGTTCTAGAAATCTGAAAACACTGTAAAAGTTTTCCAGAAAATGGTGTAATTGTTAGGTCACGGCAAGCACTTTTTCATCAAAGTTGTTACATGTGTGGCTAAACTACATAGCAGTTTTGCCCTGATTTATCAGGTGCACCTGAAAATGGGGGAGGAGGGAGAAGAGGAAGGCTGCAGAACAATATAACTGTTATGCTGCTAGCCATAATGACTAGCACCTGCATTAGCCTTGGCAGAGTACGAGATTTTGTCACAAAGCCTGAATCCTTTACTGTTTCCATACTTCCATGCATGTCAAGATGTGTCAGAGACATGGAATGAGATAATCTAGCATCACAGGTATACCCAGAAGGTCTTCTAGAGGCACATTTTCAAGGTAGGTTTGTATATGTAATTGCATGGAATATTCTGTATGTGACTTCTGAGTTATGAAGATTTTTTTCCTCCTTCTGTTCTCTGCTGCATGGAAGTGAGAAAATGAGTTATCTACTTTCTCAAAGGCAACACCAAAACAGGTTGCATGGCTAAAAATGTTATTGATGTAATGCATTTTGGGTAGTTGTAGCCTAAGACTTCCTTTTTTTCCCTCTCTTTTCCTCTCCCTGTGGCAGTGGTAGGAGGGGGACTGAGGGGAATAGGGCAGAAAGAAAAGGCAGAAGTACCTTTTATCTCCCTGGTCTCAGAGACTGTAAGGCTATTTAATGTATGATGGATGAAGCCTGCTCTTTGGGATTTGCTTTGTTTGCCTAGAATCTCCACAGGGTTACATGTATGCTTTTTCTTGTAAACTTTTAGGTGAGGTGGAATAGAAYGAGATATGCTGTGTCTTGTGATTCTAGTAGCTTTCTCTCAGCAAACACAAATGGTAAAAATGAAGTTTTCTGGAGGATTTTATCATTAGGCCATACAAAYATGTTTTTGAATGACACTACAAATACCAAAGAATTAAGAATGGGCTATGTTCCCTTCAACAAATACAGTTCTTAAATTGTTTCTAGTGGAAATCCTTTCTAAAGTCATCTTCAACCTGGGTTTTACTATAGTTAGAAGTACATGCAGAAGAGCAGTTAGTGAATGTGGGAAAGGGAAGAAAAAATGATTCTAAGGGAAACCACCCAGACCAGAAAAAAGCAAGCCAAAATCTGTTGTCTAAATACTATTTGCCAGTTGTTTTCTTCAGCATTAGGTGTTTGCCTGCCACTTTCAGTGTACCAGTGTAGAATAAAGCATACCAGCCTGTGTGTTTAAAACAACTGTCAAAGACTTCCCTGAAAGTTTACCCCATTCATTTAATCTTAAGCATTTCTTTTCAATGCCAGTGTTTGTCTGGGTCATATGTGCAACAGAACTGTAATGCACTACCTTTTTTTTCTAAGGCAACAGTAGCAAAACTGTTAATTCATATATTGCACTCCTTCCAAGTGTCTTAGAACACTGATTTATCTTTGTAGTTGATCACAAGCTAGACAAGACTTCAGTGTCACCACACGGTGTCTAGGGAAGCATCTCTCTTCCTGTTACTGAACCAAGTTGCTGGTACAGTTGTGATGGTATYATGCCATGCTGTATTAGTGTTTGCTTGGAGGTAAGCAGAGATCACCTTTATATGACCATAGATGTGCTAAATGTCCTTCCTTCTTTATACTTATTAACAGGTGATTTTGAACTTTAAAGGAAAAAATACCTCTTTATTCCAGATCTTATAGTATGCTTTTCTAAACAATTTAAATAGTATCAAATGCTTGTCACCTTTACCTAATGAAGAGGCAGTATAAGAGCTTTAGGGCAAAGGATCTGTCATAATACTTAATGTGAAACTTTTTAAAGTGATTATTAGTTTTTCTTCACAATGAAAGCTTTATGTTAAATACGTTGCCTGTATCATAACTTTAACTCAATGCTTTCAGGTAATGCATTAAAATACAAACTGTGCTTTTATAATATTAAGTCATGCAACATCAAGTCCCTGAGAAGGAGTTGATGGAGATTTAAAAAACAAACACACCCCC